>JALGBA010004112.1:40000-160188 GCA_023970755.1 Azemiops feae | reverse complement strand
CTTACTTTCTTTCTCTCTCCCTCCCTCCCTCCCGCACTTCTTTCTTTCTTTCCTCCCTCCCTCCCTCCCTTCTTTCTTTCTTTCTTTCTTTCTTTCTTTCTTTCTTTCTTTCTTTCTTTCTTTCTTTCTTTCTTTCTTTCTTTCTTTCTTTCTTCTTTCTTTCTTTCTTTTGCTTTCTTTCTCCTTCCTTCCTTCCTTTCTTTCTTTCTCTCTCTCTCTTTCTTTCTCCATCCTTCCTTTTCTTTCTTTCTTTCTTTCTTTCTTTCTTTCTCTCTCTCTCCTTCCCTCCCTCCCTTTCGCACTTCTTTCTTTCCTTCTTTCTTTCTTTCTTTCTTTCTTTCTTTCTTTCTCTCTCTCTCTTTCTTTCTTTCTCTCTTTCTTTCTTTCCCCCTTTCACTCAGACCAAGACACCTTCTTTGATTCAGCTTTTGTTCTTCAACAGCTTTGTGTTTTAATTGCTCGTCATTGCAGCAAATATAAGTCTGATTACTAAGTGATCTCTTACTCTATGATTATAAAAAAAAAAAACCTGACTTTTTTCCATTATCTATTTTTTTTTTCCTAATCAACAAAACCACAAGTGATGAATGCGTTTTTTTCTGTTTCGTGCGAATTTCCACTCAGCCAGAAATGTAGATACTGTCTTTTCTCTAATCCAGGAAGTCAGTTTAGTCATCTCTGCAAATTCCATCATTTTATCAACCATTCCTCTACCGTGGGCAGTATCAAACCATTACGCTTCTGAGCATATAGTAAACTTGCTGCAGTTGTTACATATATAAAAAAACAAAGCCCTGTGGCTTTTTTTTCTGGCTGTCTCTCCATTCATTCCTGAAGAAAAGGTTTCCAACTTCCATTGTACGTTGCTCCTTAAAATCTTCTCAATTAATGCACTTATTTGTACTCAAAAATGGGATGGCTTTTTTTCACGCCCACCATATTTGATAAAACGTCCCTCCGTGGTTCACCTTTCCAGCCAAGGTTTGAAGTATCTTTATACATTCTAAGATTCAATCGTAGTTTTAACTAGGAAACCGTCAGCATCCTTGCGAGAGCTAAGTCCAAAACCTGGAGGATTCCTGGAAGTTTGGCATTCAGACAAATCAGCCATCAAGAGGCGCACGGAGAGACAAACCCTATTTGCACAGCATTAAAAAAAAGCCAATAAAAAAAGTAAGGTGGAAACAAAGAGACCGGAACCTGCTCTGCTTCAGCAACCAACACCCAGATAAGCATGGATTAACACCAGACAAACAATCTTGGAGAAACAATACTCTAATCAAGGGACTACCGAGAAGAAAACCACCCTCCCACCGACACTGACAGGACAAGACACGAGTATATAAACAGAGAACAAACGCCACTCCCTTCTAGCCCTGATGTTCGTACCGAGTAGGGTCATGAAATGTCTGCAAGAAAACCACCAAGCTCAGAGAGCACCAAGGACCCCATAGTTTTCTCCTCCTCCTCCTCCTCCTCCTCCCCTCCTGCGCTCTCCTCCTCCTCCTCCTCTTCTTTCTTCTTCTTCTTCTCTTCTTTCTTCTTCTTCTTCTTCTCTTCTTCTTCTTCTTCTCCTCCTCCTCCTCCTCCTCCTCCTCCTCCTCTTCTCCTTCTTCTTCTTCCCTTCTTCTCCTCCTCCTCCTCCTCCTCTTCTTTCTTCTTCCTTTCTTCTTCTTCTTCGTTCTCCTCCTTCTCCTCCTCCTCCTCCTCCTCCTACTCCTCTTCTCCTTCTTCTTCTTCTTCTTCTCCTTCTTCTCCTCCTCCTCCTCCTCCTCCTCCTCTTCTTCTTCTTCCTTCTTCCTTTTCTGTTCTTCTTCTTTCTTCCTTCTCTTTCTTCTTTCTTCTTCTTCTTCTTCTTCTTCTTCTCTTCTCCTCCTCCTCCTCTTCTTCTTCTTCTTCTTCTTCTTCTTCTTCTCCTTCTCCTCCTCCTCCTCTTCTTCTTCTTCTTCTTCTTCTCCTCCTCCTCCTCCCCCCTCTCCTCCTCCTCCTCCTCCTCCTTCTCCCTCTCCTTCTCCTTCTTTTCTTCTTCTCCTTCTCCTTTCTCCTTCTCCTTCTTCTTCTTCCCCCATCATCATTCAAGGAACTGGCATCGGTTACTTTGGAAAGGAAGCAGAAATGGACTGGCTAAATGCAGGGACGGGAGACCACTCAGAGACCACCAGGGCTGTGGGCTCGTTTGGGAGACGAGAGCCATTTGGACAGGCATGAAGGGGAAACTATTTCTCTACGGTTGCCAGCAAAATCTGCACGAACACGTTCACCCATTCGCCCGACGTGTCGCTCCTTCCCGGAAAGCGCTGGAAGGTTCCTGAAGTGCAAATTAAGCCTGAATCCTGCCCTTTGCGCACGGCCAAATTTGCATGCCAGCAAACTCTCCCCAAATTCCATGCAAATTTGCACCTGGTGCAGACTTGGCTCCAAGATCCCTTGCCCTCCTGTCTCCACACCCACCCGCATTTATTTTTTATTTTTTGCGTGGGCTGTGGGCGTGTAACTTCCTTCCTAAAATGATAGGTAGCCGGTCCATTAAATCGAATTCTAGAGATCTTAATCCATTCCTGACACCGATAGCCAGAGAGTTGCACAAACTGGGTCTGTCGATCAGCAACTCCCCAAGGACACACAGACACAACCTGTACACAACCTCACAAATACATCAGATGCTGGGTGGATTGGATTGGATTGATAAATAAACCCATTTCCACACATCAGCAGGGCCTCTTTTTATGTAAGCTAGTATTTTTTTTATTAAATATAGCTGGGAAGGTTTTATACAGGTAGTCCCCGACTTAACAACAATTCGTTGAGTGACCGTTTGAAGTTACAACAGCACTGAAAAAAGTGACGTACGACCGTTTTTTCACACTTACGACGGTTGCAGCATCCCCAGGATCAAAATTCAGGTACTTTGCAACTGACTCCTATTTACGACGGTCGCAGCGTCCCGGGATCACGCGACAAGAAGCAACGGATGGAAACTAATCAAGGAGAGAAGCAACCTGGAACTAAGGAGAAACTTCCTGACAGTTAGAACAATTAACCAGTGGAACTCCTCGCCTCCAGAAGTTGTGAATGCTCCAACAGTGGAAATTTTTAAGAAGAGACTGGACAGCCATTTGTCTGAAATGGTATAGGGTTTCCTGCCTGAGCAGGGGGTTGGACTAGATGACCTCCAAGGTCCCTTCCAACTTTATTATTGTTATTGTTATAGTTATTGTTATTGTTACTATTATCCCCTTTTGCGACCTTTTGACAAGCAAAATCAATGGGGAATCCAGGTTCACTTAACAACTTATGTGTCTAATTTAACAACTGGTGATTCTGCAGATCTACCTGTAATTACTTATAGACGTATTATGTAAGCGGAGAAGATTGCATGAGACATTTTTGATATATTTTTCAGCCTTCAACCAGGCTGGATTTTTCCTGTTTATCGCCAGTGCGACTGATATATTTGTCATTTGTTTTTGGTGTGTTTTTTTTGTACTTGTGTTTTTTTAAATTTTATTATTGATGTCTGATGGTGGTTAGTTTGTTTCATCTTTAAAAAAAGAAAGAGACAAATAACCATCAGACATCAATAATAAAAAGGCCGGCCAACTCTCCCCAAATTCCATGCACTTTTCCCCCCCTTAATTTTCCCGCCCCCCTTTATTTTGTATTTTAACTTTGGAAACAAAATTAAAATGTGGGGGGGGGAGAAACCCCAAATCAATCTCTATACAGTTTTAAAAGTTTGTTTGTTTGTTTGTTTGTTTAAAAACCTCCAGCCATGGAGCATCCACAACTTCTGGAGGCAAGCAGTTCCACTGGTTAATTGTCTTCCCTGTTAGGAAATTTCTCCTTAATTCCAGGTTGCTTCTCTCCTTGATTAGTTTCCATCCGTTGCTTCTCGTCCTGCCTTCAGGCGCTTTGGAGAATAGCTTAACTCCCTCTTCTTTGGGGCAGCCCCTGAGATATTGGAACACTGCTATCATGTCCCCCCTCGTCCTTCTCTTCATTAAACTAGACATATATATATATATACACACACACATATACACACATATATATACATATATATACATATACATACACACACACACACACACACACATATATATATACATATACATACATATACATATACATATATATACATATATAAATATATATGTATATGTATGTATATGTATATATATATATTCAAGTTTGATCAAAGCTAAAGACCAAGGGCTGTCTCTTCTGGGGTTCTCCCAGATTTATAATGGAGGGTGGTTTAAATTAAAGAGTGTTTAATTAAAGGGTCATCTTAAATCTCTTGTTGCTGCCTCTAGGATCCATTTCGTTTCGGGTTTTTCAACCTGAAAACCACCCAGTCTGCACCTCAAGTCCAGTTGCCTCCTGAAAAAAAGCACTTTTGGGGCAACCATGACCTGGATGATGGAGAATCTCCATAGACATTCTCCTTCTGGGGATCCCTTTTTTTTTGGGGGGGGGAGGTCAACCTATTCTCCAAAACATCTGAGAGTTAAGACAAGGAGTAAGGGATGGCGCTTATCAAAGAGCAATCCAACTAAGAACTAAGGAGAAATTTCTTGTCGGTGAGAATAATTAACCAGTGGAACGGAAGTTGCCTCCAGACGTTGTGGCTGCTCCATCACTGGAGGTTTCCCAGAAGAGACTGGACAGCTACTTGTCCCAAAGAGCATTGGGTCTCCTGCTTGAGCAGGGGGTTGGACTAGAAGACCTCTAAGCTCCCTTCCAACTCTGTTATTCTGTATTCTGCATTCTATATTCTTTGTTGTTGTTGTTGTTTTTTTAATGTTGGCTCAATGGATTCCTTGTCCGTTTCCACGTTGCAAAGGTGCTTTTTTCCACGAGGCAACTGGACTGTCTTGTTTTTTTCTTTGAAGATGTTTTGCTTCTCATCCAAGAAGCTTCTTCAGCTCAGACCTGAAGATGGTTGAGAATCTCCGTAGACATTTACCCACCTTTCCTAAGTTCTCGCCTCTTTCTGTTTATCTCCCTTTCCTCCGTCTGCCTACTACTTCATTCCAAAGGTTGCAGCTGGCATTTTAAGGCCTTGTGTGCCACGTGCCGTTTGCGGCCTGTACACAATTCATGGAGGCTGCTGGAGGCTAAAACAAAGGGGTAAGCTTGCATCCCCCATGTGGGACTCTGGACAACCACCAACTAGATTTGTTCACAGGAACGCCGAAACCAAGACAAGGCCGAACAGACACGATAACCGGACAGTTTCCCATCGTGGAGAGAGCTTCAGCTTTGGTCCATTCGCTCTCCTGTGCTAAAAGTTCAGCTTGCGCACCTGTCCGCTACGTAGCAGAGTTAACCACAATGTTCTCTAGACTCTGAAAATACCTGAATCACTCCACGGATTAATCCAAGCGGTCCTCGACTTACGGCCACCATTGAGCCCAAAAATTTCCGTCGCTAAGCGAGACGTTTGTTGAGTGAGTTTTGCCCCGTTTTGCGACCTTCCCTGACACCGTCATTTTAAGCAAATCGCTGCAGTTGTGGAGGGAGTAAGTTGAGGTTGTAAGTCAAGGACTAACTGTAGACAAGAATTAAACCTGTGAATTAAATGCAGCCTCACCTGGATTATATTTACTTTTGATTGGCAGAGCACTTTGTGTAAATACATTTCAATGCAAACAGGTAATCCTTGATTTACGACCCCAACTGAGTCCAAAATTTCCGCTGCTAAGCGAGACGGTTCTGTTTGTTTTGCCCCACTTTACGACCTTCTTGGCCACCGTCGTTAAGTGAATCACTGCCGTTGTGAAGTTAGCCACACGGTCGTTAAGTGAATCTGGCTTCCCTATTGACCTTGCTAGTCAGAAGCTCGCGAAAGGGGGGGTGGAGACTGGGCAGCCATTTGTCTGAAATGGTATAGGGTTTCCTGCCTGAGCAGGGGGTTGGGCTAGATGACCTCCAAGGTCCCTTCCAACTTTATTATTATTGTTATTGTTATTGTTGTTGTTGTTATTATTGTTATTGTTATTATTATTATCACATGCCCCTGGGGACGCTGCAACTGTCATAGGTACATGCCAGTTGCCAAGCCTCTGAATTTTGATCCCGTGACTGTGGGAAATGCCACAAAGGCAATTAAGCGTGAAAAACTTTGAACGGTCACTAAACGAACTTCGTAAGTCAGGGACTACTTGGTATTTGGTATTTCTGCCCATTTGTTTCCCATCTTCTAGGCATTCACCTGTCTGAAATGGTATAGGTTCTCCTGCTTGAGCAGGGGGCTGGACTAGAAGACCTCCAAGGTGCCTTCCAGCTCTATTCTATTCTTCTGGGCCAGCTGTGGTGTGGATAATCACCATGAAATATGGGCACCTTGTGGGCAGATGAATTCCAGGTAGTCCTTGCCTTACGACCGTTTGTTTAGCGATGGCTCAAAGTTGTGACAGCACTGAAAATAATGGCTTAGGACTGGTCCTCACACGTACGACCGTTGCAGCCTGGCCAAAATTTGGTCAGAATTGGAGCACTTGACAACTGGCATGTACTTACGACGGTTGCAGCGTCTCCCGGGGTCACATGATCCCCCTTTTGTGACCTTCCGACAAGCAGAGTCTATGGGGGAAGCCGGATTCGCTTAACGACCGTGTGATTCACTTCACAGCTTCAATGACTCACTTAACAACCGTGGCAAACCATGTCTGCAAAATCAGGCACGAGAAATGGAACTATTTGTCCGAAATAGTGTAGGGTTTCCTGCTTGAGTAGGGGGTTGGACTAGAAGACCTCCAAGGTCCCTTCCAACTCGCTGTTCCTCTGTTAACCGCCAGCTCGCTTAGCGACAGAAATGCTGGTCCCAATTTAGTCGTACATTGAGGACTGTCTGTATGCACCCGAGCCAATGAAAAGAGCAATGTGGGAATCCAGATGCGTCTGAATGCAGGTGATCCTCGACTTACGGCGTTTCATTTAGTGACGGTCCGAAGTTACAACGGCACTGAAAAAAGGGACTTAGGACAAGCAAAGTCAATGGGGGGAAGCTGGGTTCGCTTAATGACCGTGTTACAAACTGAACAACTGCAGTGGTTCACTTAACAACGCTGGCAAGGTCCGATGGGGCAAAACTCCCCTAACCGCTGCCTTGCTTAGTTGCAGCTTCACTTAACAACCGAAACTCAGTTGTCGTAAATCGTGAGTCAAGGACGGCCTGTATTTGCCTGGGCAGGTGGATGAGAATCTCCCGTTCCTTGGACAAAGTAAGGTGCGTCGCGTATAAATGCAATTTACTCCTCGCCGTGGAAACCAACGAGGGGGTTTAAATCCGAATATTTCTAAGCCTCGGTTCTGTGGACTTCAACTCCCAGAATTCCTGAGCCAGCCATGCTGAGGGGAAAGGAAGAGATTTCCAAGCTGAGCCATGCTGGCTGAGGAATTCTGGGAGCTGAAGTCCGCAAATCATGAAGGGGCCATAGTTCCCCCACGCTGGCTGAGGAATTCTGGGAGTTGAAGTCCGCAAGTCATGAAGGGGCCATAGTTCCCCCACGCTGGCTGAGGAATTCTGGGAGTTGAATCCTCAAGTCATGAAAGGGGCCATAGTTCCCCCATGCTGGCTTCAGGAAATTCTGGAGTTTTGAGTTCCACGAGTCTCTGAAGGGGCCATAGTTCCCCCATCTGGCTGAGGAATTTCTGGTGAGTTGAAGTCCGCAAGTCATGAAGAGGGCCATCGTTTCCCCCACGCTGGCTGAGGAATTCGGGAGTTGAAAAGTCCAACCAGTCATGAGGGCCATGTTCCCCCCCATGCTGGCTCAGGAATTCTGGGGAGTTGAAGTTCCACGAGTCATGAAGGGGCCATAATTCCCATCCATGCTTGCTGAGAATTCTGGGAGTTGAATTCCGCGAGTCATGAAGGGGCCATAGTTCCCCCATGCTGGCTCAGGAATTCTGGGAGTTGAAGTCCACGAGTCATGAAGGGGCCATAATTCCCCCATGCTGGCTCAGGAATTCTGGGAGTTGAAGTCCACGAGCCAGAAAAGAGCAAAGGTTGCCTACCCCTGGTCTATACACATGTTGTATATATAGTACGTGTTAAATGTGTGTCATGTATGTGTACACTTTGAGAGGAGGCGACTAAATTTCATTTTTCACGGGCGCCGCTGTGCCCGCAAGGAAAAAAATGACAATAAAGGTTATCTCATCTAACATCATCTCTTCTGCTTCCAGAGAAGACACGAAAAACTTCCTGCCTGCCTTTTTTTTCCTATCCCTTTACTCTATGTTGGAAGCCATCGGCTACGCGGGAGAAGCTGGGGAAGCACCTGAACAAGATCCTCCAGTTGTAGACTTGTTTGGTTGTGGGCGCCTGGCCCTCCGATAAGGAGGAGAAATGGGTTGCCCGGTCCCACCCACCCACCCCGCCCTCAGCCTCCAGGTTGGCACCTTCTCCGAAAGCAGTCTCTGCCCTCCGGATCTGACAGGTTAATGTGGAGGCAAGACCCAACAAGCGGGAGATAAAACGAGGGGAAGGCGGGACGCAGGGAGGGCGTGGGAAAGCTGCAGGGCGGCTGAACAGGCAGGAGCTGGAACCAGGCGTGGAGAAGTCCTCGGCTCCTTTGGGCAGGAAGCGCCTTGAAGCTACAAGCTATGCTGCGGTCGGGATCCCTTTTCTGCAGCCACAGAATTGGGAGCAGAAATAACCAGGTGGCAGGGATTGCCTTGTAATAGGCGCCAGGCTAGAAACTGGGAGACGGGAGTTCTAGGCCTGGCTTAGAAAGGAAGGCCAGCTGGGTGACTTTGGGCCAATCACCAGGAGATGGTGAGTTCTAGTGTCCCCTTAGACATGAAAGCCGGCTGGGTGACCTTGGGCCAATCACCAGGAGATGGTGAGTTCTAGTCCTGCCTCGGGCATGAAAGCCGGCTGGGTGACTTTGAGCCAATCACCAGGAGACGGTGAGTTCTAGTCCTGCCTTAATCATGAAAGCCAGCTGGGTGACTTTGGGCCAATCACCAGGAGACGGTGAGTTCTAGTCCTCCCTGGGCCATGAAAGCCGGCTGGGTGACTTTGGGCCAATCACCAGGAGACGGTGAGTTCTAGTCCCGCCTCAGGCATGAAAGCCGGCTGGGTGACTTTGGGCCAATCACCAGGAGACGGTGAGTTCTAGTCCCGCCTCAGGCATGAAAGCCGGCTGGGTGACTTTGGGCCAACTCACCAGGAGACGGTGAGTTCTAGTCCCGCCTCGGGCATGAAAGCCGGCTGGGTGACCACAGCAGGACAGTCTAGCCACCATAGTTGTGAGGTTTCCATCTCTGCAGGTTTGTAAGAAGAAGACAGCGAGGCATCTTTCAAGGGTGATTTGAATGGTTTTTCTACTTATTGTGGCGGGTTGGAGTAGATGAGCTTGAGGGTGCCCACATTTAGGTGATTCTACGATCCTACACTCGTGCCACACAGAAGCAAAGTTCTTTTTCTCACCGCTTTGTCTTTCTCAGGATTCAGCCTTTCCTGCCCCTCGTATCCCAAGCAAAATCCACAAAACTATCCCTGTCCCCAACACGGATAAAACCCACAACACCCTAAAAACACCACAACGGAAACAAACCGTCAACTCTTCCAGGGAGGGCTGCAAAAGTTCGCCGCTTCTATCCCTCTCTCCTTTTATTATCTTTGCCATTTTTCTCCCTCCTCCGGGATTCTAGCTGGTCGACAGATGACCCAAAACCCAGAAGCATCAAAACTATATTTGAAAACTTCAAAAACAAACGGGGCACAAATCATATTGGATTGTAATAAAAAATGCAGGTGATTTTATGATTGGATAGATTATGATTTATGATTGGATAGATAGCAAGAGGGTAGCCAAGACAAATGTATAGTGTTAGAACAAAAAAAATCATCATTATCATTATCATTATTATTATGCCGCCAATCTCACCGATAAGGCGACTCTAGGTGGCTTACAAGGAGTAAAAAGATAAAGATTGAATCAATTAAAATTTAAAAAACTGTATGTCAAAAAAAACCTTTGCCTTTCTTTTATTAACTAAACACCAAAAAGCAAAAGTGTCACCGAATTATAAAGTAGAAGAGAAAGCAAGCAAGCTAAAATAAGAAATTAAAAACATTCAGGGCATCTGTTCAGAGACATGTTATAAAATGGTACTGTAAATCTGTCAATGAATGCAGAACATTGTTCATTACAATCGTGTAATCCAATGTTTCTTAAGCTATTTTAAGATGTGTGGACTTCAACTCCCAGAATTCCTCAGCAGGCATGTGGAAACTTCAGTTCCCAGAATCCTCCAGCCAGCATTTTTGGACTCCCAGAATTCCCCAGCCAGCATTTTGGGACTTCAACTCCCAGAATTCCCCAACCAGCATTTTGCGACTTCAACTCCCAGAATTCCCCAGCCAGCATTTTGGGACTTCAACGCCCAGAAATCCCCAGCCAGCATTTTGGGACTTCAACTCCCAGAATTCCCCAGCCAGCATTTTGGGACTTCAACTCCCAGAATTCCCCAGCCATTTGAAATCCACATATCTTGAAGTGTCTGAAGCTGATCTAATCTATATTGATAACTTATTGATTTGTAGATTGATGGTAATATCGATCCTACTGGCGATACGTTTCTCAATCCAACATAGAACAATAAGTCTCTTAGCTGTAATTAAGCTATATTAAAATCTCAATTTTTTTTGTCCAGATGTCAACTTCCATGTGTTTGGAATAAACTTCAAAAGTTTACGAAGCTCTAAAAATATTGAATCTTGAAACTGAATTAATTCACGTAATAAATACCTTCTCCAAATAGAATAAATGTTGGAAACCTTTTTGAAACATACATTTAAATAAATCATTCATTTGCGCTGCTTCTCTAAACAACACAATCATTTATTTATGCCTTTTCTACATGAACGCAATGAAGTTCTTCCTGAAATATTATTTCTTTTGGGGGACAAAATGTAATCTAAAATCTATTGAAAAGTTTTGGCATCTTTTTGACCTTTCTTTTTTCTTCTTCTTAGTAATGTAAAGCATGCAAACTGAAAAAGCAGTTGATTTGTCCACCAGCCTGGGATTCCTTTCTGAGTTTCAGAAAGAAAGAAAAAATTACTGCTTTATTATTTAAGAGACAAGCAAGAAAAATAAAATAATCCTGGGTCTGTCACATGAGTTTTAGCAGAGCAAAAAGCTGTTTATTTAGGGCAATTCAGAGAAACTTTGATTTAGCAGCTTCTATTTAGAGATCAGCAAATGCATTCTTCCTTTTTTTTTTTTTTTAATACGTAATTTTGCATAGACCTCTCCTCAAATTAACAAATGGGGGGGAGAGGTGCTTGCATGTAAAAGAATCCACGTGAAGCAATTACACTTGCATTAATTTCATATTAATTTTGCATCATTGGCAAGGACTATTGCCATTTGCAACAAATGACGTCACCGTTTGCCAATCGATTGTTAAAGTGAATTTGGCCCCAAATTTACGGCTTTCCTTGCTACGGTTCTTAAGTGAATCTCTGCAGTCGTTAAATTAGTCACAAGATCGTTAAGCGAATCTGGCTTCCCTCACTGACTTTGCTGGTCCGAAGGTCACAAAAGGGGAATCACGTGACCCAGGGAGACACTGCAACCATCGTAAGTACATGCCAGTTGCTGAGCATCTAAACTTTGATCACATGATCACGGGGATGCTGCAATAGTGGTAAGTGTGAAAAAGGGTCATACGGTAAGTCCCCCTTTTCAGTGCCGTGGTAACTGCGAACGGTCACTAAACAAACTAATAATAATAAAGTTGGAAGGGACCTTGGAGGTCATCTAGTCCAACCCCCTGCTCAGGCAGGAAATCCTAGACCATTTCAGACAAATGGCTGTCCAGTCTCTTCTTAAAAACTTCCAGTGTTGGAGCATTCACCGCTTCTGGAGGCAGGTTGTTCCACTGGTTAATTGTTCTAACTGTCAGGAAATTTCTCCTTAGTTCTAGGTTGCTTCTCTCCTTGATCAGTTTCCATCCGTTGCTTCTTGTCCTGTCTTCAGGTGCTTTGGAGAAGAGCTTGACTCCCTCTTCTTTGGGGCAGCCCCTGAGATACTGGAAGGCTGCTATCATGTCCCCCCTCGTCCTTCTCTTCATTAAACTAGACAGACCCAATTCCAGCAACCGTCCTTCATATGTTTTAGCCTCCAGTCCCCTGATCCTCTTTGTTGCTCTTCTCTGCACTCTTTCCAGAGACGTAAGGACGTCCAATTCTTCCTCTAAAATATTCTGATTCCTAAATTCTGGCTGGCAGGTCAAATGGATTTCCACTTCCTCAGAGGCCGAGCAAAACAAACCCAACGCTTACTCGTATTTAATAATTTAACAAGATACATTAAATTTCAAGCCACTGACCTTTTTTGGGGGGTGGGGGGGCAGTAGCTGTTTCAGTTTTCGCTTGAAGCCTTCCAACGCAGAAACGGGGTCAGTCCTGGAAAAAGCGATGGCTTTCAAATGTGTTTTTTGACCGCTTACAGAATCCTCCCTGAGAAAAAAAGGATGCTTGCTTAGAGGTTTTTTGTGTTTTTTTTGTAACCTGCCTGAATTCACCCAGCAAATGTTTCTTTCATAACCCAGGAGGGTTATTTTTTTCTGTATCCGATGCTAAAAATCGTGGGTGCTCCATCACTGGAGATTTTTAAGAAGAGACTGGAGAGTCACTTGTCTGTGATGGTATAGGTTCTCCTGCTTGAGTAGGGGGGGGGGCTGGACTAGAAGACCTCCAAGCTCTATTCTATTCTATTCTATTCTATTCTATTCTATTCTATTCTATTCTATTCTATAGTCTATTTTCTATTCTATTCTATAGTCTATTTTCTATTCTATTCTATTCCATAGTCTATTTTCTATTCTATTCTATTCTATTCTATTCTATTCTATTCTATTCTATTCTATTCTATTCTATTCTATTCTATTCTATTCTATTGCCTATTTTCTATTCTATTCTATTCTATTCTATAGCCTATTTTCTATTCTATTCTATTCTATAGTCTATTTTCTATTCTATTCTATTGTCTATTTTCTATTCTATTCCATAGTCTATTTTCTATTCTATTCTATTCTATTCTATAGCCTATTTTCTATTCTATTCTATTCTATTCTATTCTATTCTATAGTCTATTTTCTATTCTATTCTATTCTATTCTATTCTATTCTATTCTATTCTATTCTATTCTATTCTATTCTATAGCCTATTTTCTATTCTATTATATTCTATATTCTATTTTCTATTCTATTCTGTTCTGTACTGTTCTGTTCTGTTCTGTTCTATTCTCCAAAGCGTCTGAAGGCAGGACAAGAAGCATCGGATGGAAACTAATCAAGGAGAGAAGCAACTTGGAACTAAGGAGGAATTTCCTGACAGTGAGAACAATCCACCAGTGGAACTCCTTGCCTCCAGAAGTTGTGGGTGCTCCATCCCTGGACGTCTTCAAGAAGAGATTGGAGAACCATTTATCTGAAATGGAACAGGATCTCCTGCTTGAGCAGGGGGTTGGACTAGAGGACCTCCAAGGTTCCTTCCAGTTCTATTCTGGTTGATCGACACGTTTTCCGCAGGGAAAAACGGTCACAAATCACCTTTTTCAGTGCTATTGTTGCTTGGAACGGTCACTAAACACACTGTTGTAAGTAGAGGACTACCTGCATTGATTCGAACACTGTGCAGAGAAACGATTCCATCAGAGTTATCTGTCTGGATCTCCAGAGATGGAGAAACGACAACCTTTTTAGGTAGACTTCTCGATTCCGGTACCCATCTTCTATTTAAATAAAATCTAGGGAGCTGCAACTTTAACCCCGTTGTAAAGTACAGGTAGTCCTCGATTTGCAGCCATTTGTTCAGTGACCGTTCAAAGTTACAACGGCGCCGAACAAAAGCGACTTACAAACCGGTCCTCACACTTACGACCGTCACATCGTCCCAGTCAGGTGATCAACATTTAAGCAAAAGTTGGCAAACCGGCACGCATTTCCAACCGTTGCAGCATCCTGGGAGGGGAAGGGGGGTCATGTGGTCCCCATCTCTGACCTTCCCAGCCAGCAAAGCCAATGGAGGAAGCCAGATTCAGATAACGACTGTGTGATTCGCTTAACGACCGGGGCCGTTCGCTTAACAACGGTGACGAGAACAGCTGTTAAATGGGACAAAACTCCCTCAGCAATCGCCTTGTTTAGCCCTGTAAATTTGGGGCGCCGCCGTGGCCGTACGCGGAGGGGCTCCCTGTATAATAAAAACGGCAGGATTGAATCCAGGTGTTTCTTCCTTCGGCCCATCCAGTCTAATACCAAGAAACACGATGTGGAAATGCATAATTACTTGGCAAGAAAATTGCTTGTGTGTGTGTGTGTGTGTGTGTGTGTTTTTGCTTTAAACGCTCCTCACCGTCTCGGCCAACTCAAATATAGCAAAAAAAAAAACCAACTTCGGCTCCCTTCATTAATGTTTCAAAGGCTTTTTTAGATAATCCTCCCCTGAACGTCATTAATGCAGCGATGAGTAAATCACGCTTGGAAGCAAAGAGGAACAGCTTGTGTCGAAGAAGGAAAACAGGTGCAAAATACCTCGGAGGTATTTTGAGCTGCAACTTGGGGTAAAAAACACCCAAGCAGAACAGATTTGCAATCGCCACCTGGCTGGCTGGCTGGTTCCTCGTGTTATTTATCCTTGAAATCGGGCAGGGACCGCGGGGAAGGGGGTGGGGGCTACAAATTGTGTAGCGCCCACAGAATGGAGCGGCGCAAAGCGGTGCCTGGCAATGCACAGGGTGGCAAACGTTGCAGGCCGCCCTGCAACTCTTCCCCAAAGCTTGCAAGATGCAGAAGGAAGGGAGAGGACCGTCCGGCTTGCTTCCCTGTTAAATTTGGGGAAGCACCTTCTCGAGATCCTTGACCCAGAGTGCCAAGCACCCTGGTTATTCACGGAGGGCGAATTGCACCCTCAACTCTCAAAGTCTCCGTCTTTACTTTGCGTGTAGATTGAGGGCTTCCGCACGGGAGACAAATTCCTTGTGTGTCTAATCACACTTGGCCAAATAGTGAATTTTATGCTCTGCTCTGCTATTTTCTCCTCTTCTCTTCTCTTCTCTTCTCTTCTCTTCTCTTCTCTCCTCTCCTCTCCTCTCCTCTTCTCCTCTCCTCTCCTCTCCTCTCCTCTCCTCTCCTCTCTTCTCTTCTCTTCTCTTCCCCTCTCCTCTCCTCTCCTCTCCTCTCTTCTCTTCTCTTCCCTTCCCTTCCCTTCCCTTCCATTCTATTCTATTCTATTCTATTCTATTCTATTCTATTCTATTCTATTCTAATAATAATAATAATAATAATAATAAAGTTGGAAGGGACCTTGGAGGTCATCGAGTCCAACCCCCTGCTCAGGCAGGAAACACTACACCATTTCGGACAAATGGCTGTCCAGTCTCTTCTTAAAAACTTCCAGTGTTGGAGCATTCACCGCTTCTGGAGGCAGGTTGTTCCACTGGTTAATTGTTCTAACTGTCAGAAAGTTTCTCCTCAGTTCCAGGTTGCTTCTCTCCTTGACTAGTTTCCATCCATTGCTTCTTGTCCTGCCTTCAGGCGCCTTGGAAAATAGCTTGACTCCCTCTTCTTTGTGGCAACCCCTGAGATATTGGAATACTGCTATCATGTCACCCCTAGTCCTTCTATTCTATTCTATTCTATTCTATTCTATTCTATTCTATTCTATTCTATTCTATTCTATTCTATTCTATTCTATTCTATTCTATTCTATTCTATTCTATGGTTCTATGATCTGCACTTCCTGTTTGTCCTAGAGTGGTGAAAGGTAACCAACTGTTTTCGTTGTCCCCAGCCCAGTTCTAGCCTGCTGAGATGGTGGCCACCATCTGGGTTTTCTAGCTCAAAATGGCATCTTCCCCACCTTTGATTGTTCAACGTTGGAAATGAGATTTGGACCCATCCTTTTCCACCCAAGTCCGGTGTCAACATCTCATCTTAGTTCCAGCTTAGGCAATCTGGATTCTGTGAAAAATATTCTCTGGTACCTAGTAGGGTCCAGAAAAGGTCATCCCCAAGGATGATAAAAAGATCAAAACAGTCAAAATGGCGGTCACGATCATTGACTTTTTCTTCTTTCTCATATTGGCTCCTAAGACAAAGAGTGTATTTGATTGGTGTGTGTGTGTGTCTTTGTGTGTGTGTGTTTATGATCCTGATTTTATATTGCTTTATTGCTGTTTGCTCTTTCTATTTACTACCCATCTGGATCTCAATCATTAAACAGGGTATAGGTTTTGAAAACAAGGAGGGAGTGATAAAATCAGATTAAATGCATTTGTGAGCGAGAAGACATGAGGGTTGGGGACAATTTGAAAGGTAAAACTTTTAGGCACTCTCTCCTTTTCCAGGCAGTGGAGGGATTGCTAAGACAGGTGATGTAAGAGGGAAGGGCAAGCAAGGGGACCCCCAAAATTTTAGACCTGACATTTTCTTTCAAGGAAAACCTGAAGGACAACTCTTCAAAGGTTCACGGCCACGTTTCCACGATATATCAAGCCAACATGTGGCTAATCTGACCTATGGTTGACCTATAGTCAAGGAGAAGCTATGACAGTAGATGGTCCATCTTAACCTGGGTGATTTTAGGCCAATCACCAGGAGACGGTGAGTTCTAGTCCCGCCTTAGGCATGAATGCCGGCTGGGTGATTTTAGACCAATCACCAGGAGACGGTGAGTTCTAGTCCCGCCTTGGGCATGAACGCCGGCTGGGTGATTTTAGACCAATCACCAGGAGACGGTGAGTTCTAATCCTGCCTTAGGCGTGAACGCCGGCTGGGTGATTTTAGGCCAATCACCAGGAGACGGTGAGTTCTAGTCCCGCCTTAGGCATGGAAGCCGGCTGGGTGATTTTAGGCCAATCACCAGGAGACGGTGAGTTCTAGTCCCGCTTTAGGCATGAACGCCGGCTGGGTGATTTTAGGCCAATCACCAGGAGACGGTGAGTTCTAATCCTGCCTTAGGCGTGAACGCCGGCTGGGTGATTTTAGGCCAATCACCAGGAGACATTGAGTTCTAGTCTAGGCATGAAAGCCAATTGGGTGACTTTGGACCAGTCACTTTCTCTCAGCAATCCCACCTCACAGGGCTGGGGCTGTGGGAAGAAAAAGGAGGAGGGATCATCATGTAGATTCATGATAAGCAGGATAAAAATATAATAAATTAATAAACTGGTGCTCTGGATTATTATTTTTGTAACTAAACTGCACAAGTAATCCTCAGCTTACAATCACAGTGGGGACCAGAATCAGCACTGCGAAGCAAGATGTTCTTAAGTGAGTCACCTCTGATTTTACAGCCTTTTTTGCCACAGTTGTTAAGTGAATCACTGCTGCAATGAATTACATGGTCATTAAGCGAATCCGGCCTCCCACATTGGCTTGGCATGTCTGGTGGTCATTTGATGATGATGATGATGATGATGATGATGATGATGATGATGTTGATGATGATGATGATGATGATAATAACAACAACAACAACAACAACAACAACAACAACAACAACAACAATAATAATAATAATAATAATAATAATAATAATAATAATAATAATAATAATAATAATAATAATAATAATAGTTGGAAGGGACCTTGGAGGTCATCTAGTCCAACCCCCTGCTCAGGCAGGAAACCCTATACCACTTCAGACAAATGGCTTTCCAGTCTCTTCTTAAAAACTTCCAGTGTTGGAGCATTCACCGCTTCTGGAGGCAGGTTGTTCCACTGGTTAATTGTTCTAACTGTCAGGAAGTTTCTCCTTAGTTCTAGATTGCTTCTGTCCTTGATTAGTTTCCATCCGTTGCTTCTTGTCCTGCCCTCAGGCGCCTTGGAGAATAGCTTGACTCCCTCTTCTTTGGGGCAGCCCCTGAGATACTGGAAGGCTGCTATCCTGTCCCCCCTCGTCCTTCTCTTCATTAAACTAGACATACCCAATTCCAGCAACCGTTCTTTGTATGTTTTAGCCTCCAGTCCCCCAATCATCTTTGTTGTTCTTCTCTGTACTCTTTCTAGAGTCTCGACATCTTTTTTACATCGTGGTGACCAAAAACTGGATGTAATATTCCAAGATCCCAGGACGCTACACCTTGAGCATCCGTTTGGTCTTGTAATGAAGGATGCTTAACCTATTAAAAATGGCACTAAAAATACAGATCACTAGAGCAAACGAATGAAGAGGTCGTCCCAGAACTGCTTTTTTTTCCCCAAAAGGCAGCTGGAATTTCTGGGGGTTTTTTTCTTCTTGAAAACATTTCGCTTCTCATCCAAGCAGCTTCTTCCGTTCAGCTTCTTGAATGAGAAGTAAAACTTTTTCAAGGGAAAAACCCCAAGAAATTCCAGTTGCCTTTGAGGAAAAAAAAAAAAAAAAAGCACCTTTGGGACATGCATGACCTGGATGCTTGAGAATCTCACAAACCAATGAAGAGAGAGAGATATTTTTTGCATGGAAACCTGAAGTTTAGAATGTTTTAGAATAGAATAGAGCTGGAAGGGACCTTGGAGGTCTTCTAGTCCAACCCCCTGCTCAAGCAGGAGACCCTCTACCATTTCAGACAAGGGACTGCCCTGTCTCTTCTTAAAAACCTCCAGCGATGGAGCAGCCACAACTTCTGGAGATGTTCCACTGGTTGATTGTCCTCCCTGTCAGGACGTTTCTCCTTAATTCCAGGTTGCTTCTCTCCTTGATCAGTTTCCATCCGTTGTTTCTTGTCTTGCCTTCTGGTGTTTCGGAATATAAGCTCAGTTAACAGGCCCTGTATGAATTTTAGGGCTGGTGGAGACCTCGAAAAGTGGAAAATTTTCAGATGTCTTCCAGAAACACCCCTGGGTTCCCAACCTTCTCCTTGATGTCCTCTCTTCGCTTCCAAAACATCTCTCCGTGATGTTGGCACCCACAGACTGCCTTCTTTCTTCTTTGAAGAAGATTCCTGGCAAGACGTTAATTGCCTTGTTGTTTCTGGAGCTTCGGGATCAAGGCAAGGGTGGAGTAGGTGCCTTCACGCTGAGCGCTTTTGCTATCCAGAGTTGCCAGCTTTTCCACGGTTGTTACATGCACATCACAGCCCAGCCCAAATGAGAGGCTTAGGGAGCTTCGAGCCCAGGTGAGTCACCAAAGAGTTGTCCTTCAAGTAGTAGAAGAACTGCCTTTGGGTCATTCCTGAAGGTGTTAACAGAGGGTGGAGGCGTGGCAACTGAGCGTGCTTTGAAAGCTTTACGGAGCTCACAACTGGACATCAACACCCTTCCGTTGGCATTGCCAACAGAACAGAGGAAGAGGAAGGGACTCAACCAACACAGAGCGGAGTTGTGGATTTTGTGTCAAGGAGACAGGTGACTCTGGAGCAAGGTTTCCTAGCCTTGGCAACTTTAAGACTTGTGGACTTCAACTCCCAGAATTCCCCAGCCAGCATGTGTGGGATTCTGGGAGCTGACGTCCACAGGTCTACAAGTGGCTGAGGTTGAGAAATGCAGGTCGTTCCTGTGCACAAAATTCTTTTTAAATTTGTATTCGAAGCCTTCTTACTAGTTAAGATTTTCTCAAAATTAGTTACCCTAAAAGTATTTAAGTCTTTTTGCTCATACAAGCCATCCCGAAACTTTTAAATTTCTCATATCTTAAAAAAAAAGGAAAAAAAAAAAGGGGGGGGGGACAGAGAAAGCGTTTCTTTTATATAAACCATCCCAACATTTTTATATATATATATATATATATATATATATATATATTTAATGTTTTATTGATTTTATAATTTTACATTTAAGTATTTAAAAAGCAACATGGTGGCTGGGTTAAATCAACATTTTTATATTTCTTTTTTTTAATGTTTTATTGATTTTATAATTTTAAATTTAAGGATTGAAAAAGCAACATGGTGGCTGGGTTAAATCAACATTTTTATATTTCTCATGTCAAAAAACGAAACACAAAAGAAAAAAAGAAAGGAAAAAATACTATGTTACCCGAGGGGGTTCATCCCTCTTAAACTAATCTTCATTTATATCCAAAATCTACGACGAGCCGATCAAAGATGATCAATTAGAAAAGGTGAGGTGGTTATTATTGGCAGAAACAGGAGCAAAAGGTCTATATTTAATTGTCATTGATTCAAATAATAAGAAGTGTATTAATTTAAGGTGGGCGAAAGAGAATATTATTGGAAGAAGATAGAATTATAGAAATTAATCGTTATGGATTGCTTTTTTAAATACTAACCCAGACAACACGCCGTTTACCAGATATAAAGGAGATTATGTATCAATAAAACATATTCGAAAAATAAATAAATAAATAAATACAGGTCATTCCTTGACTTACAGCCAAACATTGTGCTCAAAATTTCCGTTGCTAAGTGAGACAGATGTCAAGTGAGTCTGCCTCCATTTTACGACTTTTCTTGCCCCTGTTCTTAAGCGAATCGCTGCAGTTGTTAAGTCAATAACACGGTCGTTAAGCGAATTCTGCTTTCCCCCCCCGTTGACTTTGCTTGTCAGAAGGTTCCAAAAGGGGATCACGTGACCTCGGGACACTACGACCGTCGTAAATATGAGCCAGTTGCCCAGTGTCCGAATTTTGATCAGGTGACCCATGGGGGAGGCTGCAGCGGTCCTATGTGCGAAAAAACGGTTGTCAGTCACTTTTTTCAGCGCGAAGAGTTGCTAAATGAACAATTGTAAATTGAGGACTACCTGTGTAATTTCTGCCCAACTTCAAGGGCTGTCACCATCTGTCTTGCTGTCAAATAAACTTCAGCTTTGCTTTAAGCCATTGTTTTGTCTTTTTGCAAAAAGCCGGCTCAGACTGGACTAAGGGTTTCTGGTAACACCACCGTTACCTCGGAATAGGAAGGAGAAAAATCCAGCCAAATTGGGGTTGGCAATGCACGGCAGAGGAATAGAATAGAACAGAACAGAACAGAACAGAACAGAACAGAATAGAATAGAATAGAATAGAATAGAATAGAATAGAATAGAATAGAATAGAATAGAATAGAATAGAATAGGATAATAGCATAGAATAGAATAGAATAATGAATAGAATAGTATAGAATATAGAATAGAATAGAATAGAATAATAGAATAGAATTAGAATAGAATAGAATAATAGAATAGAATATAGAAAATGAATAGAATAGAATAGAATAGAATAGAATAGAATAATAGCATAGAATAGAATAGAATAATGAATAGAATAGTATAGAATATAGAATAGAATAGAATAGAACAGAATAGAATAATAGAATAGAATAGAATAGAATAGAACAGAATATAGAATAGAATAGAATAATAGAATAGAATAATAGAATAGAATAGAATAGAATAGAATAATAGAATAGAATAGAATATAGAAAATGAATAGAATAGGATAGAACCCTTTCTTTCCTCCCTCCCTCCCTCTTTTCTTATCTCCTCCCTCCCTTCCTCCCTTCTTCCTTTCTTATCTCCTGCTTTCCTCCCTCCCTCTTTTCTTATCTCCTCCCTCCCTCCCTCCCTTGATCTTTCTAGAAAGGCGTGTTTCACTCTTTATGCCGTGGCCAAGCCAGGGTGAATTTTCCACTCTTGTTTCGTCCCCTCTAGGTCTGGGACTCCAGGGACCATCACTCCCAGCCCAGAGGGCCAAATGACTGATGGGAAGGGAAGGAGGCCAGGCCGGGGGAGGCTGAGGGACAAAGTCCGGCTGCTGCTTTTTTCTCCTCCGGCTTATTTTTGTCCTCGGCCGCATTGAGTCAGCGTAAAACCAGGAGACTTTGCTCGGCACTAAGTTAACAATTGATTTGTTGAGCGGCAGACGAGGGCCCAGGTTGTGTTTTTGTTCTTGACAGCTCCTCAGCTGTCAAATGCCCGGCCGGGGTGGGGGGTGGGGAGTGTCCGTGGAGATGGCCATGGATCCTCCAAGGTGGGGACCAGGGGAGGTCCAGGTGTCTTCTTGAAGAACAAGGACCCGTCGTGTCGTGAGCGATTGTGCAGACTTCCCGCTCAGTTGACGTGGTAAAATTAAAGGCCTTGGCACAATGAAGCGTAGGGGGGGGGGGGTTCCCCAAAAAATCAGGATGGCAGGTGTGACACGAGATCTTGAATTTTTTGGACAATATCCTGAATCCAAGGCAGGGTTTTTCTCAACCTTTGTAACTTGAAGATGGGTGGACTTCAACTCCCAGAATTCCCCAGCCAGCATGGGAATGCTCCTTCCTCCCTCCCTCCCTCCCTCCCTTCCTTCCTTCCTTCCTTCCTTTCCTTCTCATTCCCATCTCCTTCCTTCCTTCCTTCTCATTCCCATCTCCTTCCTTCCTTCCTTCCTTCCTTCTCATTCCCATCTCCTTCCTTCCTTCCTTCCTTCTCATTCCCATCTCCTTCCTTCCTTCCTTCCTTCTCATTCCCATCTCCTTCCTTCCTTCCTTCCTTCCTTCTTATTCCCATCTCCTTCCTTCCTTCCTTCCTTCTCATTACCATCTCCTTCCTTCCTTCCTTCCTTTCTTCCTTCCTTCTTCTCATTCCCATCTCCTTCCTTCCTCCCTCCCCTCCTGTTATCTCCTCCCTTCCCCCTCCCCTCCCTCCCTCCCTCCCTTTCTTTCTTTTTCTTTCTCTTTCTTTCTTTCCTTTCTTTCCTTTGTCTTTCTTTTTCTTCCTCCCTCCCTCCCTTTTCTTCTTTCCTTCCTTCCCTCCCTCCTTTCTTATCTCCTCCCTGCCTCCCTTTCTTATTTCCTTCCTTCCTCCCTCCCTCCCTCCCTCCCAACCTCCCTCTCTTTCTTTCTTTCTTTCTTTCTTTCTTTCTTTCTTTCTTTCTTTCTCTTTCCTTATTTACTTACTTACTCCCTTATTTCCTTCCTTCCTTCCTTCCTCTTTTCTTTCTTTCTCGTTTTTTCTTTCTTTCTTTTTTCTTTCTTTCCTTTCTTTCTTTCTTTCTTTCTTTCTTTCCTTATTTACTTACTTACTCCCTTATTTCTTCTTTCCTTCTTTTCCTCCCTCCTTTCTTATCCCCTCCCTCCCTCCACTCTCCCCCAGGTGACTCCAGGCCCCTCCTCATCCAAGACCAGCCCCTCCCTCCTTCCTTGCCGGACCGAAGCTCCCTCCGCAGGAACTCTTTGACCATTTCCCTCCTTTCTGACAGCTGTTCTTTTTCTGGGGATCCAGAGCGGAGGTTTTTATGGCCCTTTATGGCCACTGTTAATTTGGCTCCTGCTCCGGGTGCGAGACTCCCCAGAGGGAGTCCCTGTGACCCCTCCCTCCTCCTCCTCCTCACGCACAAACTCAGAGTATTTTTCCACGGGGCTGCCCATCCGCAGGCCCCAGGCCCCTTATCGCAGTCCAGAGGACAGGGCTGCTACTCCTAGGATACTCCACTGTGTCTAAAGGTTCCTGCAGGGAGCAAACAGGGCTGCAGTTGGGCCGGTGGAAAAATACCAGCTTCTCTCCTTCCCCAAAGTTGCCACCGGCTCAGCGGCTGCTCCGCCGGGCCAGGTGCGCTGGAGAGGGGCACGTTGCATAAGTGCAAGGCTGTGGTTGTCGTACGTTGCTCGAATCCTGCAGCTTTGCTCCCCTGGGCTGGCAGGAGGAAGCCCCAAACCAGCCAGGCCAGATCCCACCCTGGGATCCACTGGTCTCTCCTCTGTTCCCCAAAGAAGAGGGAGTCAAGCTATTCTCCAAGGCGCCTGAAGGCAGGACAAGAAGCGACGGATGGAAACTCACCAAGGAGAGAAGCAACCTGGAACTGAGGAGGAATTTCCCGACAGTTAGAACAATTAACCAGTGGAACAACCTGCCTCCAGAAGCTGCGAATGCTCCCACACTGGAAGTTCTTAAGAAGAGACTGGACAGCCATTTGTCCGAAATGGTGTAGGGTTTCCTGCCTGAGCAGGGGGTTGGACTAGATGACCTCCAAGGTCCCTTCCACCATTATTATTATTATTATTATTATTATTATTATTATTATTATTATTATTATTATTATTATTATTATTATTATTATTATTATTATTATTATTATTATTATTATTATTATTATTATGCAGGAATCTGGCAGCTCCTCCTGAATTGGAGATGCCGGAGACAAGGCCAGGTCTCCTTCTTGGGGGGGCTTCCCTCGGTCTCTCCCCCTCTTTTGAAAAGTCCTGCCTGCTTCCTTTCCCCCCCCCCCCCCCGCAATGCAGGGCAGATGGGCCGGCCGGCCGGAGTTCCCAGCTGCTGCATTTGGAGAGAGCAGGGCTTGGGGCCAGCGAGGGACACCGCCGTGCAGCATCCTCAGATATTTTCCAGGAGAAGCTCTGGGGTCCTTGGTGCTCTCTGAGCTTGGTGGTTTTCTTGCAGATGTTTCACGCCAACGTACTGATGGGTTGGGTCATGAAACATTCGCAAGGAAACCACCAAGCTGAGAGAGCGTCAAAGACCCCATGGTCCTTTCTTCTTCTTCTTCTTCTTCTTCTTCTTCTTCTTCTTCTTCTTCTTCTTCTTCTTCTTCTTCTTCTTCTTCTTCTTCTTCTTCTTCTTCTTCTTCTTCTTCTTCTTCTTCTTCTTCTTCTTCTTCTTCTTCTTCTTCTTCTTCTTTTTCTTCTTCTTCTCCTCCTCCTTCTCTTTCTTCTTCTTCTTCGTCTTCTCCTCCTCCTCCTTCTCTTTCTTCTTTTTCTTCTTCTTCTTTCTTCTTCTTCTTCTTCTCCTCCTCCTCCTCCTCCTTCTCTTTCTTCTTCTTCTTCTTTTTCTCCTCCTTCTTTTTCTCTTTCTTCTTCTTCTTCTTCTCCTCCTCCTTCTCTTTCTTCTTCTTCTTCTTCTTCTTCTTCTTCTTCTTCTTCTCTGATGAAGTTCTCTAGTTGGGTCATGAAATGTCTGCAAGAAAACAACCCAACTCAGAGAGCACCAAAAACCCCATAGTCGTCATTGTCCTCCTCCTCCTCCTCCCTTCCAGCACTGATGATGTTCCCTAATTGGGTCATGAAACGTCTGCCTGGAAACCACCCAGCTCAGAGAAACCCAAGGACCCCCACAGTTCAACCCTGACCCACAAAGATTCTTTTCTAGAGGGCAACCTGCATGCCTGCAGAACTTCTGAAACTTCATACAGTCCTCAATCCCCATAGGGACTGGGAAACTATAGTTAAGCCGCGCCGACATTAAGCGAGGCGTCACGTGACCGCACCCAATTTCGCAATCTTTTTTGCCCTGGTCATTCAATGACTTACTGCAGTCGTTAAGCGAGACATCCCGTGCTCGCGATTGGTGATCGTCCCTGCCGGCTTCTCCATTGACTTTGCTTGCCAGACGCCGGCTGACAACATCACAACTGGTTCTCACGTTGTAAGTGCCCGACAGTTGCCAAGTACCCACATCACAGTTATGTGACTGTGGGGGCACCTCAACAGTCGTAAGTGTGAGTCATGTCATTTTAGAATTTAGAATAGAATAGAGCTGGAAGGGACCTTGGAGGTCTTCTAGTCCAGCCCCCTGCTCAAGCAGGAAAACCTACACCATCTCAGACAGGTGACTGTCTAGTCTCTTCTTAAAAATCTCCAGTGATGGAGCGCCCACGATTTCTGGTGGCAAGCTGTTCCACTGGTTAATTGTCCTCACTGTTAAGAATTTTCTCCTTAATTCCAGGTTGCTTCTCTCTTTGATTAGTTTCCAACCATTGTTTCTCGTCCTTCCCTCTGGTGCTTTGGAGAATAAATTGACCCCCTCTTCTTTGGGGCAGCCCCTCAAATACTGGAACACTGCTATCATGTCACCCCTATTTCTTCTTTTCTCTAGACCGGCCAAACCCAAGTCCCGCAGCCGTTCTTCGTATGTTTTACTCTCCAGGCCTTGGATCATCTTAGTTGCTCTTCTCTGAATTTTTTCCAAGGTCTCAACATCTTTTTTGTCATATGGTGACCAAAATAGATCGAGGACTATCGAAAATAATAATAAAGAAGGTGGAATATAAATGAATAAATGATTGATTGAATCGAGTGTGCGGTGTAGCCTGCTTAAGCACCAGAAGGAAAAATGCAGTGGATGCATTCACACAATAATAAGTTAGGTCAGGTTTAACCTTGGTTCCTTTCTTCTGCGACTTTGTGTGTTGTCTAAACTCAGCTCGCTAAGTCAGTTTGGGATTTCCGTGGCTTTTTTTTTTCCCTCTAGTAACTGGGCGAATTGCTTTTTCGCAAATAAAAAAAATATTTCATTACAATTATTTTGGAAACCAGGCAAAAATGCCAAAAAAAGAAAAGAAAAAACAACAACTCAAAAACAAACATAAAACAATGCAACCCAATTCTCCGGAAAAGAATACAGTAAAGGCAAAATATGAACAAAAGTTTTTTTTAAAAAAACAACAACAACACACAGGCGTACACGCCCAATTCCCTAGAAAAGAACACAAAAGCAAACTAGAAAAAAAAAAGTTTTCTTTTTTAAAACCACAGAATTCCCTAGAAAAGAATAGAGAAGCAAACTAGAAACAGAAGATTTAAAAAACGGTATGCTGAATGACTAAGAATCACAAGCAAAACAGAAAATATATATATGTGAAAATCCTAACCCTGGTGGCTTTTGCAACCAGCTCAAAATCCAGATATGTGAATTATCTGTCTTGAATTTTTAAATTATTATTGCTGTATGGAAAGCTCTTGGGACTCTAGGCCTACATTACATTTATTTCTGTCTTGCCTTTATTACAAGTAACTCAAAGGAGCAAACATACATAATACTCCTTCCTCAACCTATTTTCCCCTCAACAACAATCCTGTGAGGTGGGTTGGGCTGAGAGAGAAGGACTGGCCCAAAATCACTAAGCTGGGATTCATGGCTAAAGCGGGACTAGAACTCACCGTCTCCTGGTGATTGGCCCAAAGTCACCCAGCCGGCTTTCATACTAAGGCTGGACTAGAACTCACCGTCTCCTGGTGATTGGCCCAAAGTTACCCAGCCGGCTTTCATACTAAGGCTGGACTAGAACTCACCGTCTCCTGGTGATTGGCCCAAAGTCACCCAGCCGGCTTTCATACTAAGGTGGAACTAGAACTCACCATCTCCTGGTGATTGGTCCGAAGTAATCCAGGCTGCTTTTGTGCCTAAGGCGGAACTAGAATTCACCATCTCCTGGTGATTGGTCCAAAGCCACCCAGCTAAGGCAGGTCTAGAACTCACAGTCTTCTAGTTCCTGGGCCTTTACCCAGGGGTAGGCAACCTTGACTCTTTTATGACTCGTGGACTTCAACTCCCAGAATTCCTGAGCCAGCCATGCTGAGGGGAAAGGGAGAGGATTCCAAGCTGAGCCATGCTGGCTGAAGAATTCTGGGAGTTGAAGTCCATGAGTCATAAAAGGGCCATAGTTCCCCCATGCTGACTCAGGAATTCTGGGAGTTGAAGTCCACGAGTCATGAAGGGGCCATAGTTCCCCCATGCTGACTCAGGAATTCTGGGAGTTGAAGTCCACCAGTCATAAAAGAGCCAAGGTTGCCTACTCCTGCCTTAACCCTTGACCCAAAGTGGGCAATGTGATGATGTGAGGATAATCCCAACACCCACACCATGCCCGTCCTTGGAATTCCCCAAGTGCCTTTATTTTGAGGAACCAAGTCTCTTAACCAACCAGGCCTCAGATACACAATGACCCTCAGCTGCACCTGACTACAACTCCAGTTGTAGTATAAGGACCGCAGCCTGTCCTTCCAGGGAGGGGGAGAAGTTGCAAACCTACACACGGATGGAAACTAACGAAGGAGAGAAGCAACCTAGAACTAAGGAGAAATTTCCTGACAGTGAGAACAATTAACCAGTGGAACTCCTTGCCTCCAGAAGCTGTGGGTGCTCCAACACTGGAAGTTTTTAAGAAGAGACTGGACAGCCATTTGTCTGAAATGGTATAGGCCGGGTTTCCTGCCTGAGCAGGGGGTTGGACTACATGACCTACAAGGTCCCTTCCAACTTTATTATGATTATCATTATTATTATTACATGTTGTGTGCCTTTGATGCTCCTAGGGGAACGCAGCTTGTCTGGGGAGGGTGGAATTACGCTCAGGAGCACCTGGAAGGCTGCGGATCAAGGAGATTATAGTAATCCAACTTTGCCGTTGTCGACACGGGATCAAGGGAGAGCGAGTACAAATTGCGGCAACCTGGTGCATCTACTTATTAAATCATTGTCGGCTTCTTCTGTGTGTATGGAAAGCAGGGGTGGGGCTTTGCTCAGACAACTGCACGTACAATCCGGAACCAGTTTCGCCCTTTTGATCGGAGGAGCAATTTGTTGCGTCGAACCCGGCCGTCGCTTTGCGTCCCTCCTGTCTTGCAGGGTAGAATGCCCTCGCCGTGCCCTTTAAGTCAGGGGTCCCCAACCCCCAATCTGTGGACCAGTACCGGGCCACGGCATGCCAGCAACTGGTCCGCACAAACAAGCAAAGCCCCCAAAGGCAAAAGCATTTTGACACTTGGCACCACCGTTCCCATCAGGCTTAGCCAGCAGGGCTGCTGTGAGCCATGGAGCCAGAGCGGGTGCATCGCAGCCTGTGAATTTTGGCGGGCAGCGAGCCACCCAAAGGGGCTGGGGAGTTTTGAGGCTGGAAGCCCCCATTTACCGATTTCCGTGCTTCCTGGGGCGTGATTCAATTTGCAACAGCTTTAATCCTTCGCTTAAAGCCAGGTTGCTGTTGTTTGTTGGTTTCCCCTTGAGTAGTTCTAATTAGATCTTTTCTCTTCGCCTGCAATGAGCCCTCAGAGGCGGAGGAGAGGAGGAGGAAGGGAGCTTGTGAGCCAGCCCAACCTCGAAGTCACACATTTCGTGTCTCTTACATCGGGGGTCCCCAACCCCCAGTCCGGGCCACGGCACGTCAGCAACCGGTCTGCACAAACAAGCAAAGCCCCCTCCGTGGGATGCAGGCAGCACACAAAACCACGCACCCTCCGGTCCGCGGAAAAACCTCTCTCCACGGAAGCGGTCCCTGGTGCCCAAAAGGTTGGGGACCTCTGCTTTAAGTTACAGGGGGTCCTCGACTTACAGCCACAACTGAGCCCCACCGTTCTGTTGCTAAGTGAGACATGTGTTAAGGGATCTTCGTCCCACTTTACGACCATTCCCGCCACAGGTGTTAAGTCAGAAACACGGTTTTTTACGTGGGTCCGGCTTCCTCCCTGGACTTTGCTTGTTGGAAGGACGCAAAAGGGGATCGTAGGACACACACACGCACGCACACACCACGGGGTCATTGCGACCGTCATAAACCCGAGCTGTTTGCTAAATGTCTGGATTTTGACCGCGGGGACGCAGCGAGTGTGAAAAACGGTCATTGTGTCATTGTAACTTTGAACGGTCACTAAATATAACCGTTATAACTTGAGGATTGCCTTTGTATGGTTAAAATCTCTGGGTGCATTCATATCCAAGAGTTCATTTAGTGACTGTTCGAAGTTACAATGGTATTGAAAAAAGGGACTGTTTTATGACTGTTTTTCACACTTACAACCGTTGCAGCCTCCCCGTGCAGTGATTCGTTTAACAAACGTTTGTAAAGTGGGAGGAAACTCACTTAACAACAGAAATCTGAGGCTCGATTGGGGTCCTATGTCAAGAACTACGTGTAGGTAGAAGCCCAAATCACCCGGAAGAACTAACCAACGTTAACACTTAACCCAGTTAAGTTGTACAATGGCTAAATCTGGACCTAACTTGGTTAAATTTACGGCTCGCAGGCCAATAAATGCTTTCTGCATTTTTTTCCCAACCTGGTAAGCAATGCTTAAAACACAATAATGTTTTATTTTAAATAAATATTTATTCCTTTAAAACATTTACATAGCCACCAATGTGGGGGGGAAAAAACATTTCTGTAGCCAAAAATTCAAACCGAAGATGTCCTAATTAACCTAATTAGCAGATTTTAACTAATTAGGACTGAACACCTACCCAGCACTGCATGGGTGGCATTTCACATTTTTGCTTACCTTTTACATTTGGGAAGGATTAAAATTATTAGCAAAATTAAAAAGGTCAGCAGCAACGCGGAGTGTAATCCATTAATAAGTTGCCCGGCAGCGAAACAAATTTAATATATAACTAGACAAAATATTTCTCTCAGCCCAACCTACCTCACAGGGTTGTTGAGTAGAAAAAAGTATTACGTAACTTCACCGCTTTGAGTTGTACATATAAAAAAAGCAGAATAAGAATATAGAATAATAATACCAGCAACAATAACAATGAAAATGGGCTCCACCCATAATCTTATTACAGGCAGTCCTCGACTACTAATTATTATTATTATTATTATTATTATTATTATTATTATTATTATTATTATTATTATTGATCATCGCACAGTCAACCAGATGTTCAGACTGGATTTGGCATTTTGTCTACCTATCGAGTCCTTACCAAGGACCTGGGATAGGCAGATGTGGGTGTTTGATGGTATTACAGATATCGTCGCAGGATGGAAGCAGTTCCTAGTAAGGCCGCCTTTTGCAATTGACTAATGGCGAATTTGTCAATTCCAATGGTGTTCAAGTGATGCTCCAGCTGTTTTGGGATTGCACCCAAGGCGCCTATTACTATTGGTACTACCCTTGCTTGCCTTTGCCACAGTCTTTCTATTTCTATTTGTAGGTCTTTGTATTTTGTTATCTTCTGCAGTTCTTTCTCATTTATTCTGCTGTCTCCAGGCACTGCCACGTCCACTATCCAGACTTTTTTGTCTTTCTTATCGACAATGGTTAAGTCCGGGGTGTTATGTTGCAGGTGCTGGTCTGTTTGAATTCTGAAGTCCCAGAGCAGTTTAACTTTATCATTTTCTATGACTTTCTCTATTTTATGATCCCACCAGTTCTTGCTTACAGGCAAATGATATTTCTTGCAGATCTTTCAGTACACCATTGTTGCTACTTTGTCATGTCGCTGCGCTGCTTGTAGTCAGTCTGTGCGATCTTCTTGCAGCAGCTTACCAGGTGGTCCACTGTTTCTTCAGCGTGTTTGCATAGGCGGCACTTACTGTCTGTTGCTGTCTTCTCAATTTTGACTTTGTTATTGTTGTTGTTGTTGTTGTTATTGTTATTATTAATATTATTGTCTTCCTGCCCTTAAGAAATAAATTGGATTTTTAGCTGAGATACAATAGCGTTAAATATTACAGCCTCAGATTTTACTGGATAGAACAAGGATCCCCAACTTGTGGTCCATGGCCTCCTGGCCACAGGGTCGCGGAACAGGCTGGCCCGTGCGCACACATATGTGCGTGCACTCACCCCCTACTTGCTCTAGCGCTGCTGCGGGAGCAAAAACGGGGCGGTGCTAGCGAGTGTCACACAGGCATTAGCACCGCCCCGTTTGCATCGCTCGTGCTCGTGGCCCCATTTGTGCGCGCGCGTGTATACACGTAAAATGCTTTCCCCTAGAGAAACCGGGAAAAGTTGGAGACCTCCCGGATAGAAGAAAAGACAAAAAAGCCAGGGAATAATTTCTGAAAGAAGCAGGAAAAAAGAAGCAAAAAAGGCAAAAAAGAAAAGAGATGTTTTTTTATTCAGTATATTTTTTTATTCGGCAATAAATCCCATTAAGTTCAGAAAGGAACTGATATTTATGGAAATGAGTGCAAAAGGCGAAACGACGACGATTAATCCACCAATCAACTTGATCGTTTGCCATGTAATTAAACATTGTCTTAGACATACTTTAAAAGCTCTTTCCCCCCCCCCCTTCGGTCTTCAAAAAAAGAATTGCGCCAGGCAATTATTCCTCAAGGTGAAGGACAGGTCAGGTAAACCGCTGCCTTGCAGACCCAGGTAAAGTCAAAAAAGTCAAAATGGCTACCACGGTGGTACAGTCGACGCTCCGCCCATCACGGCACCCCCTTGTGGTCTCCATTTCCGACGCTGGAATTCGTGCCCCCCCAAAAAAGAAAGAAAAATGAAGTTCGGCTTGCAGATCCTGAATGAGAAAATTGGGGTCCTGCTTGAACCCCCGGGATCTGTTGGTATCAAACTGATGCATGATTTGCTTACTATTTAAAGCGTGTCGTTTGCAAAGTTGGTGGACTGTTTGGAACGAACACAATTTTGGGGGAAAATAAAAAAGACAGAGAGGGGGAAAGTAACCACCTCTATTTATTTAATTTATCTGCCACTCATCTGACTATCGAGCGACACTGGGCAGCTTCAAAAAAATCATAAAACCAAGAATTAAAAACATTCCAATGAACAACAATTAGGCTTGGGTTAGACGTAGGCCCAGGTTGTATGAAGCATTGAAATAAATCCAGATAGTCCGCAACTGAGCCTAACGTTTCTGTTGTTAAGTGAGACGTTCGCTAAGTGAGTTTTGCCCCGTTTTACGACCTTTCTTGCCACGGTTGTTAAGTGAATCACTGCCATTTGTCTGAAATGGTATAGGGCTTCCTGCCTGAGCAGGGGATTGGACTAGATGACCTCTAAGGTCCCTTCCAACTTTATTATTATTATTATTATTATTATTATTATTATTATTATTATTATTATTATTATTATTATTATTATTATTATTATTATTATTATTATTATTATTATTATTATTTATTAATCTTAGTAATACGGTTGTTAAGTGAATCTGGCTTCCCCCATTGACTTGGCTTGTCCGAAGGTCGCAAAAGGGGATCACGTGACTTCAGGACACTGCGACCGTCATAAATGCGAGTCAGTTGCCAAGTGTCAGAATTTGGATCACGTGACCCTGGGGATGCTACAACGGTCGTAAGTGTGAAAAACGGTCATAACTCCCTTTTTTCAGTAACTTTGAACGGTCACTAAATGAATTATTGTAAGTCAAGGATTGCCTGTATATCATACAGGCATCCCAAAACAAATAAAGCACTAAGATCAGGACCTTTTTAATCCATATTGGGTTGTTGTAACATGACATTAACCCTTCAAATTGATGGACAATACACACCCCATCCCACCCTGTGGCAATGCCAAAATGCCATGGGTTCACATCTCGGCGCATGATCCCCTCATGATGCTTATTGTTGCTATTTCTTGAGATCAAACATGGCCGCTGCCTCCCAGGCAAGCGAGATTTCCCTGCCCTTTATCCGTATTTATTTATTTGATTTGATTTCTATAGCTGCCGATCTCTGCAAACTACTCTGGGTGGCTCACAGTTCCAAAACACATGTGGTTAGTCCTCAACGTACAACCGTTCATTTAATGACCGTTCGGAGTTACAACAGCACTGAAAAAAGGGACTTAAGGACCCACATGGTCACGTGATCAAAATTCAGACGCTTGGCAACCGACTCACATTTATGACGGTCGCAGTGTCCTGGGGGGTGTCGCGGGACCCCCTTTGGCGACGTCCTGACAAGCCAGGTCAACAGGAAAGCTGGATTCACTTAACGACCGGGTAACTAACTTAACAATCGCAGTGATTCCCTTGAGAACTGCGGCAAGGAAGGTCGTAAAATGAAGCAAAACTCCATTAACTGTCCTAGCAATGGAAATTTTAATCTCAGTTGTGGTCCTAAGAAGAGGACTACCTGTATTTCAGGTAGTCATTTGTCCGAAATGGTATATAGAATTTCCTGCCTGAGCAGGGGGTTGGACTAGATGACCTCCAAGGTCCCTTCCAACTTTATTATTGTTGTTGTTGTTGTTGTTGTTGTTGTTATATTCCAGTTTAAATCTTAAAAACATTTGAAAACAATTAAAAACAGTAAAAAAAACCATTAAAACAATGAAAAAAAATCCTTAAAACGTCTGATTCGATCCTTGCTATCTATCTATCTATCTATCTATCTATCTATCTATCTATCTATCTATCTATCTATCTATCTATCTATCTATCTATCTATATCTATATCTATATCTATCTATCTATCTATCTATCTATCTATCTATCTATCTATCTATCTATCTATCTATCTATCTATCTATCTATCTATCTATCTATCTATCTATCTATCTATCTATCTATCTATCTATCTATATCCGGCAAAAGGTGGAAATTAAAAAAACCTCTGCCAATTAATTACTTCCAACCTCCTTGACGCCTCTTAAAAAAACCCACGACGGGCATCGCTTTTTCAAAAGTGGCTGGATCACTGGCTGAAAAGTGAGAGCTGAAATAAAAAGGACAGGCTGGGCTGAGGCAGCTGTTCTGAAAATGAAAATATGAGTCAAAAATCCGTTTCGAAAGCTTCATTGTGTAAGTTTAAGATCTACTTGCGAAGAGGGGAAAATCCCGGGGAGATTCGGCGTCAGTGACTTTGGAGATGAATTCAGTGATATCCAAGACGAGGGGGCTGTATTTTATACCTTGGTTGTCCATGAGCAATATCAGGAGCCAAGCGTGGGAAATACAGGTGGTCCTCAAGTTACAACCGTTCGTTTAGTGACAATTTGAGGGCACAACTGGGCTGAAAAAAGGGACTTAGGACCGTTTTTCACCCTTATGCCCGTTCCAGCATCCCCAGGGTCACGTGCTCAAAATTCGGACGCTCGGCAACTGACTCGTATTTATGACGGTCGCAGCGTCCCCCAGGGTCATGTGATCCCCCTTTTGCGACCTTCGGGCAAGCAAAGTCAACGGGGGAATCCAGATTCACTTAACGACCGTGTTGCTAATCTTTACAACGGCAGTGATTTATGTAACCACCGTAGCTAGAAAGGTGGTAAAATGAGAAAAACCCACTTAAATGTCTCGCTTAGCAACCAAAATTTGGGGCTGAGTTGTGGTTTGTAAATTGAGGACAGCCTGTAATGGGATTGGATGGATATCAAAGATTGATGACTACATGCCCTTTTATGACTTGTGGACTGGCTGGCTGAGGAATTCTGGGAGTTGAAGTCCACAAATCATGAAGGGGCCATAGTTCCCCTATGCTGGCTGAGGAATTCTGGGAGTTGAAGTCCGCAAGTCATGAAGGGGCCACAGTTTCCCCACGCTGGCTGAGGAATTCTGGGAGTTGAAGTCCAGAAGTCATGAGGGGGCCATAGTTCCCCCATGCTGGCTCAGGAATTCTGGGAGTTGAAGTCCACAAGTCATGAAGGGGCCACAGTTTCCCCACGCTGGCTGAGGAATTCTGGGAGTTGAAGTCCACAAGTCATGAGGGGGCCATAGTTCCCCCATGCTGGCTCAGGAATTCTGGGAGTTGAAGTCCACAAGTCATGAAGGGGCCACAGTTTCCCCACGCTGGCTGAGGAATTCTGGGAGTTGAAGTCCGCAAGTCATGAAGGGGCCATAGTTTCCCCACACTGGCTGAGGAATTCTGGGAATTGAAGTCCACAAGTCATGAAGGGGCCATAGTTCCCCCACGCTGGCTGAGGAATTCTGGGAGTTGAAGTCCGCAGGTCATGAAGGGGCCAAGTTTGAAGACCCCTGCGTTAGATCCATCAGCTGCTTGGCGACACATGTCAGTCAAGAGAGGAACATTTGAATAAAATCTGGATGGATTTTCCCTCTCTACCCCTCTCAAAAAAAAATTCAATGTCATAAAACCTAACAAACAGGAACAAGCACCAAAAATCAGAAACAGAGAAACGAAAAAGAAATGGAACAAAAAGGAACAAAAACAGAAATCGTAGAAATTGGCTTTCTCTCGAATAATTATCATCTGAAACTTTTTCCCCAAGGCTTCTAAGTCTCGTTTTTAATCTCCAAATCCTGAAATGCTCAATTCGGTTTCCCCCCCCCTTCTTTCAGCAAAAAGCCTAAATCAGGTTTCAGTCTTTATTTTTTTTTATTTTTTTTTTAAAAAGTCTTTATGGTTTTTCTGTGTGACCAAACCGGTCAGTTTCACTGCCTCTGCAAGATCTGACAGTCTTAAAATCCAGACTTCCACGGTAGACTTTCCATTGCTTTTCTAAATGTTTTGCACGCAACAATCTTGCAGCTGTTACCGTATACAATATTAATTTCTTGTGTTCCTTTTCCAATTCCTCTTGCCTAAAGCCCAATTCTCGTTTGGTCGTGGTGTTTGGTCATTTGCACGATTGTACAAAATGAAGGATTTTCTAAATTCAGACTCTAGGAACAGAAAAACCTGTAAAATAAGGGATCACAATTACTTGGGTTGAGTGGCACATAAATTCATTATTATTACTATTATTGTTGTTGTTGATGATGTAATCCTGCAGTTAGATTCACAGTCTAAGACTGGTGGAAATTGAATAATTCCAGCCCTAACCAAGAATTATTAAGATAGTCCTAAGAACATAAGCAGTTCCAAGCTAAGTAAAAAAAAAATTTGTAAAATAAGGGTGTTATTTATTTTTATTCTTATGTTAATATATCTTGTAAGTCCATGTTTGTTACACCATAAATATGCATGGAAATATGCACAAAAATGCTGAATAAATACATAAATTATTATAGTTGGTTACAATCTGCCAGATGTTCAGACTGAATTTTACGTTTCTGTCCTTACCTTTTGAGTCCTTCCTGAGGCAGATGTTGTTGTTAAAGGTCTCATTACTATTTTGTGTTTTTAATTTTTATTATGTTATTTATTACTGATTATTTTATTGTTATTATTATTGTAGTGTCGGCCAGTCAGCCAGATGTTTAGATGGGATTGAATTCAAAAAATAGTTAATAAATAAACAATTAAGACAATATCTTCTGGACACCTCCACATTAAAATTACGTTCTTAAAAATACAATATTAAAAGTGCATTCTTACCACCTTATTAAAAAGGAACATCTTTCCTCCTGCCCGACCGTAAAACCCAGGAAATCATATTAAACCATGGTTTGTCTAATCCTGGTTTACAGAATAGAATAGAATAGAATAGAATAGAATAGAATAGAATAGAATAGAATAGAAAATATGGAATGGAATGGAACGGAACGGAACGGAACAGAACAGAACAGAACAGAACAGAACAGAACAGAACAGAATAGAATAGAATAGAATAGAATAGAATAGAATAGAATAAACAGAGTTGGAAGGGACCTTGGAGGTCATCTAGTTCAACCCCCTGCTCAGGCAGGAAACCCTATACCATTTCAGACAAATGGTTGTCCAGTCTCTTTTTAAAAACTTCCAGTATTGGAGCATTCAGTAGGCTTATTTCTGGGGAAGGTTCCTAGCAATTTTATTTTATTTTTTTTATAAAAAATGAGTTTGCAAGTTTTGCAGAGTTTGAAAACCTTCACCTGAACGGCCATTTTATGACAGGTTTCGTATGGCACAGATCTTACATAGAAGAACAGAGTTGGAAGGGTCCTTCAAGGTCTTCTAGTCCAACCCCCTGGTCGAGCAGGAGAGTCTATATCCCATTTCAGACAAATGGCTGCCCAGTCTCTTCTTGAAAGCCTCCAGTGATATAGCACCCACAACTTCTGGTGGCAAGCTGTTCCACTGGGGAATTGTTCTAACTGTCAGGAAGTTTCTCCTGAGTTCCAGGTTGCTTCTCTCCTTGACGAGTTTCCATCCGTTGCTCCTCTTCCTGCTTTTCTTTCATATGTGTGAAAGAAAAAATTGTTGACAGGTTGTTAAACAACAGGTAAGTTAAGTCGAGCTTCTTAATTGTAGAAGATCTGCAGGGAAAGAACGAGCTGGCTCCCAATTTTCCATGGAAATTCATCGCAGGCCCAAAGGTATGAATGACAGGTGGCCAGCCATAGGATATCATTCTTATTTTGGTGTGTGTGTGTGTCTGGAAGAGATTGGAGAATCCAGAAGTTCAGTTTCCTCGGATGAAGAGAGCGGAGGAATGAAAAGGAAAAGGGTTTCGAAATCCTCCATCAGATTTGCTGGTTATGAGGTTGCACGGATTAAATAGCAGAATGAAAGCTCGGATCCCCCGTTGTCTGCGATGGCATTCTGGAAAAGAAAAGAAAAATAGCAATTGCGACAGAGGGCCTTTCACTCCCAGACAAACATCAAAACGCATCAACCTGTCCATGCAATGTATGGTGATGCCTTTCGCTCGGTCACAAAATCCCTTTGCAAACCCCGGGTGCCTTTCACTTTTGCAAGAGAGTTTGTTTTTTGTGGCCTTCACTTTCTCTTCGTAAAAAAAGGAGAACACGGTGCGGTTGTGTGCAGACCGAGCTGAGCATCGCAGCCATCATTTCACAAATGGAGAGAGACAGACAACCCAGCCACCTCTTTTATAGGTCGTTTACACGTAGGAATTAAAATTAAAAATTCTGAGAAGGACTAGGGGGGGGGGGGGGACATGATAGCAGTGTTCCAGTATTTGAGGGGCTGCCACAAAGAAGAGGGGGTCACGTTGTTCTCCAAAGCACCAGAGGGCAGGACAAGAAACAACGGTTGGAAACTGATCAAAGAGAGAAGCAACCCGGAATTAAGGAGAAACTTCCTGACAGTGAGGACAATCAACCAGTGGAACAGCCTGCCACCAGAAATCGTGGGTGCTGCATCCCTGGAGGTTTTTAAGAAGAGACTGGACAGTCACTTGTCTGAAATGGTATAGGGCAGGGGTAGGCAACCTTGGCTCTTTTATGACTTGCGGACTTCAACTCCCAGAATTCCTGAGCCAGCATGGGGGAACTACGGCCCCTTCATGACTCGCGGACTTCAACTCCCAGAATTCCTCAGCCAGCGTGGGGGAACTACGGCCCCTTCATGACTCGTGGACTTCAACTCCCAGAATTCCTCAGCCAGCGTGGGGGAACTACGGACCCTTCATGACTCGTGGACTTCAACTCCCAGAATTCCTCAGCAGCGTGGGAAACTACGGCCCACTTCATGACTCGTGGACTTCAACTCCAGAATTCCTCAGCCAGCGTGGGGGAACTATGGCCCCTTCATGACTCGCTCACTCCAGAATTCTCAGAAACTTCAACTGGACTTCCAGAATTCCTCAGCCAGCATGGCTCAGATTGGAAACCTCTCCCTTTCCCCTCAGCATGGCTGGCTCAGGAATTCTGGGAGTTGAAGTCCACGAGTCATAAAAGAGCCAAGGTTGCCTACCCCTGGTATAGGGTCTCCTGCTTGAGCAGGGGGCTGGACTAGAAGACCTCCAAGGTCCCTTCCAGCTCTCTTCCGATTCTGATCCTGAGTTTCTGTCGAGAAAAGGAAGAGGGTGAATTGACTTTCCAGAAACACAGCCTTGCTAGAGATGAGCAAATGTCTCCTCAGAGGGGTGATAAAACTTCATGCTTTCCTTTCGAACGTCCCGTGTCTGATTTTCAATATGGTAATAATAAAATATAATAATAATGACGTGGCAGTATTAGGTGGTCCTCAACTTACGACCACAACTGAGCACACCAGGATTTATGTCGCTAAGTTGTTAAGTGAGGTTTGTCCCCTTTTACAACGTTTCTGCCCACGGTTGTTAAGTGAATCACTGCAGTTGTTTTAAGTGAGCAACTTGGTCGTTAAGTGAATTTGGCTCTTCGCCGTTGACTTTGCTGGTTAGAAAATGCAAAAAGGGGATCACATGACCCCCGGGGGACCCTGCAACCGTCATAAATACGAGTCAGTTGCCCAAGTGTCTGAATTTGGATCAGGGGATGCTGCAACAGTTGTTAAGTGTGAAAAATGGTCGTAAGTCACGTTTTCAGTGCCGTGGTAACTTCGAACGGTCACTAAACGAACTGTTATAAGTCAAGGACTAGCTGTAGCTGGAGAGAGCAGAGGAGAAGAGAAAGAACCGAAGAAGATAAAGAAATACACAAAGGCCTGCAAATAGAAATAAAACGATTGTGTCAAAAGAAAGCAAAGATAGCACCAATAGTTCACCATCAGTCAATTGCAAAAGGCAGCTTTATATGGGACAGCTTCCATCCATCCCATCAACACTATCAGACAACAACATCTGCCCATCCCAGGTCCTTGGGAAGGACTTGAGAGGTGGATAAAAATGCCAAATCCGGTCTAAACATCTGGCTGATTGTGCAAAACAGAACCATAATAATAATATTAATCATGGACATTGACAAAAATCACCACCAGTCAATTGCAGACTCCCAACATCCTGCAACGAGACTTTCAACAACATCAAACACATCAGCCTCTCCATCCAAGGTCCTTGGGAAGGACTTGGTAGTTGGATAACATGCCACATCTAATTTAAATAATTGGCTGATTGTGCAATAAATCATAATAACAGCCATCGTCATCGACAAAAATCCCTACTTGGAACAGCTTCCATCCGGCCATGGAGACCTTTAACAGCATCCAATATCCACATCTGCCCATCCCAGCTTCTCGGGGAGGACTTGATAGGTGGATTAAATGTGGCAAATCTGGTCTAACCATCTGGCTGGCTGTTCAACAGAATCATAATAACAACCACGGACATTGACAAAAATCGCCATCGGTCAATTGCAGAAGGCAGCTTGACTGAGAATAGCTTCCATCCTGCCAGGAGACCTTTAACACCATCCAACATCCACATCTGCCTATCCCCATCCTTGGCAAAACCCAGTCTGAACATCTGGCTGACTGTGTAACCAACAACAACAACAACAACAACAATATAACCACTTGAACACCATTGGCATTGACAAAATCAGCATTGGTCAGTTGCAAAAGGCAGCTGGACTCCGAACAGCTTCCATCCTGTGAGACCTTGAATATTATGAAACAAGAACATCTGCCTATTCCAGTTCCTTGGGAAAGACTATCCACTTTAAACATCTGGCTGGCTGGGCAACAAACCATCATTTATTTAAATGCATCTATTGCCTGACTTCCAGCGGGTGCTTATTTCCTTCAAATATAGGGTATAGGGTATAGGGTTTCCTGCCTGAGCAGGGGGTTGGACTCGATGACCTCCAAGGTCCCTTCCAACTTTATTATTATTATTATTATTATTATTATTATTATTATTATTATTATTATTATTATTATTATTATTATTATTATTATTATTATTATTATTATTATTATTATTATTATTATTATTATTATTATTATTATTATTATTAAATCCCCCTTAACCATGGAAGCTCTTTTTTCAAGCTGGCCTTGCAAAACAAAAAAACAAAAATTAAATCATCCCAGCAGCTGTACTTCAACAACCAGCTTAAGCAGATTTTTTTTTCTTTTTCTTTTTTAAGGAGCTGCCTGCCCACAAGCCCAAGTTGGCTTGTTTGGGGTTTCACCGGTTGTGTGAACCCAGCCCCGCTTGCTAGTGGCTGTTCCGATGTGCATTCAATGAGTTAATACACTGGTTGAGTCCTGGGAACATCTCGTTCCTCGCTAGCTGTTGAGGGAGCCAAGTTTAAACAGAAAGATTTCCAAGCTGCAAATGAAAGTTTTAAGCCTGGAGGCAACCTTAGCAAAATAAGGCAGCCGGACTCGGTCGAGCGAGTTTTATCCCTTGCAGGGAGGGATGGATACCTGGAGAGGCCCTTGAAAAGCCAGACATACCTGTTTAAGGATCACCTTGACTTTTCAGGAGCTAATGCATCTTCCAAAGGCTGATTCCTTCTAGACATTTTTTATTCTTTTGCACCGTAGCCTGCTAAAATACTTTTTTTTAAGCTCCATTTGGGGTACGTGGTAGTCCAGCAAAAATCAGAGCCAGCTGGGTTAAAGGAATATATATATATATATTATTTAAATACTGTATTTTATTTGCCCTTTGCATTTATTTCTGCTTTTCTGCATTTGTAACCTTTGCATAGCTTGAAGAGGAGGCCACTGAGGGAAAATTCAACGCAGGAAAATTGAAATTCTAATTTATCTTAATCCCAAAATTTTAAAGATATGGGCGGGGGGGGCGGGTGTCCTTTCTTGGCATGGTGGAGGCAGGGAGGGGTTGGTGCTGAATTTCCACGAAATATTTTTATTGATTGATTTGATTTCTGAAGCTGTTGTCCACGGCATTCTATATTTATTTATTAAATTGGCATCCAGATTTTCAAAATGTGCTCATGATGGCTGTTGATTATATATATATATTCAAGTTAGCCAAGTTCCAGCAAAAATAATTCCCAACTCACTCGAGAACATATGCAATGCAAACAGATCCAAAACAAAGCTAGAATTTATATATTCCTTTGTTCAGAACTGCCCAAGCAGCCATCTGATTGCTCTGAGCAAAACATAACTCAAAGAAAATGCATTAAAAATAAGCGTATGGATACACATGCAGGCACAAGACATATTTTATTATTGACTTTATTTAAACAAACAGTATCAACTAGAGCCGAAGCTCTCTGGACAGTTTACCACAAACACAGTAAAAAGAAACAAAAAAAAAAACAGAATTTAAATACCATTTTGAAGCTTAAATTAATTTTAATATTTTAATGGGAATGTTGCTGTTTGTATATTGAGTCCAAGCTAGGCTGTCCAGAGGCCTCTCTCTCAAGAGACGGGCAGTTTAAGGAAATACGAAATAAATCAGTAATATCAAATCAAACGCAATTCAGAGTCATCTTACAAAATGGGCAGCAGTGAGGTGCTAGTTCAAATCTAAAATATTGTTTTTTAGAGCATTTGAGCATTTGCAAAGCTCAATTTTAGAAGGAGGCGATGGAAAAACGGGAAATTTAAGTGCTGTGTGCCCGATTAACAGCTATAAATACGATTTAAGTAAAATTTTGAAGCTTAAATTAATTTTAATATTTTAACTTGAGTGTTATATGTTGAGAGAGATGGAGGGTGAAGAAATAGGAAATGAAAATAAATAATACCAAATCAAACATAATACAAAGACATCTTATAAAACAGACAGCAGCAAGGTGATAGCCGGGTCTAAAATACTGTTTAATTAACACACAATTCAAATGCCATTAAAACAAAATACCCCCTTCCAAATATTCATATGTACGAAGCATTCTTAGAAGACGGCAAGATAAAATAAGATTAAAAAGGTCAACTCTTATCCCAAATTTTAAATCTTCGGTGTCTCCTGTTCAGCATCCTAACAACATGGTCAAAAATCCTGCAAAATCTTGTTTGCATGTACTGGTGACAGTACATTTGTCTGAAATGGTATATGGTTTCCTGCCTGAGCAGGGGGTTGGACTCGATGACCTCCAAGGTCCCTTCCAACTTTATTGTTGTTGTTGTTGTTATTATTATTATTATTGTCATTGTTATTGTTATTGTTATTATTACAGTCAAGCAGGGTGATAGTCTGATCCAAAATGTTGTTTAATTAATACGCAATTTGAGTACAATTAAATAATCTTACTTATTTAAGTAAGCATCCTAAAGATACTTCATAGAGATTAATGTATAGGGGAAGGGGCTATTTTATTTTTTTTAAAAAACCCTCCCCCTGTACATTTATATTCAAGTAGCCCTCGATTTAACCACAACTGAGCCCAAGATTTCTGTCACTAAGCGAGACATTTGTTAAATGAGTTTTGCCCCGTTTTACGCTTGCCCACGGTTGTTAAGGGAATCACTGCAGGTGTTAAGTGAGGAACACGGTTGTTAAGTGAATCTGGCTTCCCCTTTGATGTTGCTTGTCAGAAGGTTGCCAAAGGGGATCAAGTGACCCCCCCGGGACACTGCAAATCGTCATAAATATGAGTCAAGTGAGTTTGGATCACCTGGCCACGGGGATGCTGCAACGGTCCTACGTGTGAAAAATGGTCATAATCTTTCTTTCTTTTTTTTCAGTGGTCACTAAACGAACTGGGGTAAGTCGAGGGGTATATGAAGCCTCTTTAGGACAGGGGTCCCCAACCCCCGGTTTGTGGACCGGTACCGGGCCGCGGCATGCCAGCAACCGGTCCGCACAAACAAGCAAAGCCCCATCCATGGGATGCAGGCAGCACACAAAACCACACACACTCCGATCCGTGGAAAAAAACCTTCCTCCAAGGCACCGGTCCCTGGTGCCCAAAAGGTTGGGGACCTCTGATTTAGTGTCTCCTGCTTGAGCAGAGAATTGGACTAGAAAAAGGGTCCCCAACCCCCGGTCTGTGGCCCAATACCGGCCCACGGCATGCCAGCAACCGGTCCGCACAAACAAGCAAAGCCCCATCCGTGGGATGCAGGCAGCACGCAAAACCACGCACTTTCCGGTCTGTGGAAAAACCTTTCTCCAAGGCACTGGTCCCTGGTGTCCAAAAGGTTGGGGAACCTCTGCTTTAGGAGACCGCACGATAAAGTAAGGTGAAAAAAATTCAACCACCATCCCCAATTTGAAGAGTCGGGCTCTCTCTCCTCCCGAGGACCACAATAACACGGAGGCAAAAGCCTTGCAGTGATCTAAAATCCTGGCCTGCTAATTTGGCAAAGCTACCGTTGAACACACCGAAGCGCACACACCGATTTTATTACGCATCATCAAAACCCGTTGGGTTTTTTTTGCGGAGATTGCAAGGGCTCACGTGAAGAGTTCATCTCGCTGCTTGCTAGCCAAGGTCAAAGAAGAGAGACGGAGAGCAAAGAGGCAGATAGCTGGATGACACTAAAATGATAATATAATAATCATAAAAAACTCTCTGTAATTTTTAAAAATTACAAGCCCCCCGTGATGTTTACCAGCCCTAAAGCAAACAAGCAGCGAAACTGCTGGGTGACAAGGAAGATAAAATCTTTTTAACACCTCCTGCGGCCTCTGGCTGATGTTTAGATGATACGATCACGGGGGACCGAAGCACAAAAAGTGTGACTTACCCCCCCCCCTACGCGTGAAATGCACACCAGCTTCTTCTGCTAAAACCAACTGGGGGTGCTGCTCAGGGTAACCCCGAGTTCACTCTCCATCCCACCAAAGAATGGAGCTAAGTTTGACTTTTCGGAGAGGAAAAATTTACCATGCTTCCTGGCTGAAATTCACCAAAGGAGAACAACAAGAAAGAAAGAAAGAAAGAAAGAAAGAAAGAAAGAAAGAAAGAAAGAAAGAAAGAAAGAAAGAAAGAAAGAAAGAAAGAAAGAAAGAAAGAAAGAAAGAAAGAAAGAAACACCAGATTTAATTTAGGACCTCAAGTACCCAGGAAACATGCATTATGAAAGCAGCCGAGTGTGAAACACACCCGGGTGATGGCTTAATTGGCGTTGACGGGGTTAAGTAAAGTGTGAGGTTGCATCCCATGTGCAAACCCGATGTGGTTTGTGTAGTATTGCAGGGGGTTAGTTAGCAAAACAGCTTTGCAAACAGCGCTCGTATTTCTGGGAGGAGAAGGATGAAACTTTGAGGTTGGCCATAACTGGCTCACAGAGTTGGAAGGGACCTTGGAGGTCTTCTAGTCCAGCCCCCTGTTCAAGCAGGAGGCCCTATCCTATACCTTTCCAGACCAATGGCTGTCCAGTCTCTTCCTGAAAAAAAACCCCTGTGTTGGGGCACCCACAACTTCTGAAGACAAGTTGTTCCACTGGTTAATTGTTCTAACTCTCGGGGAAATAAATAAAACGAGGTTCAATGTTTGAAAAGCTCTTGTTGAGTTGCGAGCTGTGATTTGCGGCCCACGCAGGCGTATTTCACTGGCCTGTTTGGACAGCAAGAACCAGGAGCTGAGAATACAGCAGAAGTGGGTGAGAAGGGATGTGTGTGTGTGTGTTTGTGTGCGAAGTGCTATGTACACAACACAATTTGGTGCATAAAGCTTGGTGGAAATGTACAGAACGTCCATCAACGAAATACAAATCTCAGCTCGACCTGAACGGCGCGCGTTTTTCTCCCTATAATAGTTTTAATTGAGCGTGTTCCTAGCTGATTAAAAGACGTTTCCTCGGTTTTAAGAGCGGGCTATGCGCCACCGAAAGTTTGCCAAAGGAGAAAAACTGCCATTTAAGTCCTGACTTGTGCCCTACCAAGAAGACCGAGTGATTGATTATATGTCAGGCAAATTGCATTTTTAAAAAAAAAAAAAAAGGGGGGGGGAAATTACTTTATTGGAAGTTCCAAAAAAAAAAAAAAAAAAAGTAGGCCTGAAAGATAAAAAGAAAGGGGGGGGGAGAAAGCTGGAAGTAAGAGAAAGTCGGGAAGGAGGCGAGATCCAAGGGAAGAAAGAAAGAAAAAGAAAGAAGGAAGGAAGGAAGAGAAGAAACAGAAAGGGAAAAGAGGGGGGGAAAGAGAGAGAGGGAGGGGGAAGGAAGGAAGGAAGGAAGGAAGAAAAGGGACAAGGAAAGAAAAAGAAAAAGAAAAGAAAAGAAGAAAGGAACCCAGAGATTAACGGATCCACATCAGGAGATGTTTCTCCACCAACCCTCCTCGTGCAACTCACTTGCCCTCCCCTGGAAGCCTCTGATCTGAGCCGGGCGGCTCCCTCTGCCAGTCCTTGGAAGAGAGCGGCAGACGGTGCCCAAGGGCAATCCCGAGACCCAGGAACAAGCCATCTTCCCGCCAGCTTCTCCCTCCGCCCTGCAAATTCAGGGCCTGCACAGAGAGAGAGAGGGAGAGGGAGGGAGGGAGGGAGAGAGAGGGAGGGAAAGGGGGAGAGAGGGAGGGAGAGAGAAAGGGAGAGGGAGGGGAAAGAGAGAAAGAGAGAAGGAGGGAGGGAGGGAGAGGAGGGAGGGGAAAGCAGAGAGGAAAGAGAGGGAGGGAGGGAGGAGAGGAGGAGAGAGAGGGAGAGAGAGAGGGAAAGGAGAGGGAGAGAGAGAGGGGGAGGGGGAGGGAGAGAGGGAGAGAAAGAGGACAGAAGAGAAAGGAGAGAGAGGGAGGAAAGAGAGAGAAGAAGGAGGGAGAGGGAGAGGAGAGGAGGAGGGAGGGAGGGAGAGAGGGAGGGAAAAAGAGAGGGAAAGGGAGAGAAGGAGAAGAGAAGAGGAGAGAAAGGGAGGGAAAGGGAGAGGGAGGGAAAGAGAGAGGGGGGAGGGAGAGAGAGAGGAAGGGAGAGAGGGAGAGGAGAAAAGAGAGAAGGGAGAGAAGGAGAGGGAGAGAAGGAGAGAGAGGAGAGAGGGAGGGAAAGAGAGAGAGAAAGAGAGGGGGGAGAGGGAGAGGGAAAGGAGAGAGAGGGAAAGGAGAGAGAGGGAGGGAGAGAGAGAGGGAAAGGGAGAGGGAGAGAAGGAGGGAGAGGGAGAGAGGGAGGGAGGGAAAGAGAGAGAGGGAGAGGAAAGAGAGAGAAAGAGAGAGGGAGACGGATGCCAAAAATTCCCCAGGTCCTCCAACTTAGCAGCTTGCAGCGCCTCGCTCCCCCACTCTTTGTGACCCAGCCCCTCGTCTCCAAAACCTCTGATTTGACAGTGGCGAGGAGGAGGCTTGGCAGCGACACCCTGGTGTTGTTGTGTTGTTGTCGTTGGAGGGTCAGGCGGCCTGCCACGGCTGTTAGCCCCAACAGCTGATGGGATTCTGTATTTCACCCCCTGCCAGGCAATCAAGTGACGCCAGCGGGCCTCACTGCGGCTTTGCACCCCTCTTTTGGGAGAAGCCAGCTTTGGCCTTCAGAGAGGACAAAACCTGGAGCCCACCCCAAATCCTGGCTTGTGGAAAATCACACCCCTTTGGCTCCAGCGGGGGGGGGGGGCTTATCTGTCTTAACTCACTTTGTCTCCAGAAGTTGTGGGTGCTCCAACACTGGAGGTTTTTACGAAGAGACTCGGCAGCCATTTGTCTGAAACTGGTACAGGGTCTCCCACTTGAGCAGGGGGTTGGACTAGAAGACCTCCAGGGTCCCTTCCAACTCTCTTATATTCTGTTGTTCTGCTATTCTTTGCTGCTGGCTCCTAAACCGCTAATCGTCCCGCAGCCAATGCAAAATGAAGATTTAAACCCAGCAACTACACACCTCTTTGCTAGTCTCAGCCGACAAACTGGAGCAAACCATGATCTGCAAATGGGATTTTTTTTTTAAAATTTTTGCACCGAGCAGAACTGTTTGCTACAGGTTGCATCGATCCGAGTTTCGTCCCGTGCATGTCAGCTTTAAATTGTAGCTGCATCAGATTCGGGGACGGCGCTTCCCTTAGCAACCAAACTTATGATTTTTAAATCAGATGATTTGGCTTTTTGATCATTCCCCCCAAAAAACTTTACCTAGGTTTTCAGAAATGGTCCAGCAATACGGTCAATATTTTAGGTTTAAGATAGAAATGTAAGGTTATGCTAATTGGTAAGGTATTCAAGTAGGCGAAAACATTGTATTTGGGGGTCCCGATTATATTGACCCATGCAAGGATTTTATTCTTTTTTTTTTTTTTATCAAACTTGTATATTATTTTATTACACAACCTTGCAAGGCTGCCCGGCTTTTGCAACTTTGTGTGACCAAAGTTTGATTTGCCCAAAGTTGCCGAGGGGGGGAATATCTGATCTAAAAAATCATTTCTAGCCTTCTCAAACTGCACGCTGAGACCATCAAGACTTGCATCTGAGGAACCCCACTAAGGACTAGCAGCTTAACTGAATGATAACTGAAACTTAATCAAGGAGAGAAGCAACCTGGAACTAAGGAGAGATTTCCCAGCAGTGAGAACAATGAACCAGTGGAACTACTTGCCTGAAATATTATGGGGTTTTCTACTTGAGTGGGGGGGGTTGGACTAGATGACCTCCAAGGTCCCTTCCAACTCTTGTTAAGTCTTCTTTTGGAAATTGCTCCAGAATTAAAGCAGCCTCAATTTCACCTTCCACGTGGCCCTTACATAGCTTGCTTTTTTTTTTTTTGCTTTTTTTTCCCATTTCAAAGAAAATCTGACAGTGATCTTGCCCAATTCTCTGGGGAGGGAACCTGGCAGACGGGAAAAGCTTTGCTTTTCTGTTGGGTCAGAAAGAAGAGGCTGGATCCAAATGGAAAACAGCTGGGGATTTATTTTATTTTATTTTTTTGGTGGGGGGGGGTTGTTGGCTGAAGGCAAGAGCAGCTTAACTCAAGAGCCAACATTACAGTATTTCTTAATTTATGGGCCATTTCGAGCCAAAGGGCACCAAACAGAAGTGCCTGCAAATAATAATAATAATAATAAGAGTGGGAAGGGACCCTGGAGGTCTTCTAGTCTAACCCCCTGCTCAAGCAGGAGACCCTGTTTCACTGCAGACCAATGGCTATCCAGTCTCTTCTTAAAAAAACCTCCAGGGTTGGAGCATTCACCGCTTCTGGAGGCAAATTCTGTTCCACTGATCGATTGTTCTCACTGTCAGGAAATTCCTTCTTATTTCTAGGTTGCTTCTCTCTTTGATAAATGTTTCCATCCGTTGCTTCTTGTCCTGCCTTCAGGGGCTTTGGAGAATAGCTTGACTCCCTCTTCTTTGGGGCAGCCCCTCAAATACTGGAAGACTGCTATCATGTCCCCCCTCGTCCTTCTCTTCATTAAACTAGATATACCCAATTCCAGCAATTGTTCTTTGTATGTTTTATCCTCCAGTCCCCTGATCATCTTTGCTGCTCTTCTCTGCCCTCTTTCCAGAGTCTCAATATCTTTTTTTATATCGTGGTAAGGGGGCCCTGGGAAATACAAGCCTTTCATCCTCACGAGGACCACAATCCACCGTCACGAACCTGCACAAAATAAGGAACCTTGTTCCACTAGTAACCCCATCTCCGTGATTGCATATCAAAATCTCTTGCAGCAGCCTGCTCTTTGCACCCAGCGAAATTATTTCTACATTCAGCTGCGTAGTGAAAAAATATATATCCCTTTTTGCAAATCTGTAACAGACCCCGAAGGTCAAAACCAAGATCTTTTATTTTTACACACACACACACACACACATTCAAAAAATATTGGAAGTTTACATGACTTATTATCCCATCGCCTGGATAATTTGGCCTGTGATTTTTATTTTATTTCTCTCTCTCTTTCCTCTCTCCTGGGGTCATCTGAAGTGCGTTTTATTTGGGGAAGGGTTTTGAAGAGCAACATTTCATCACGAGGGTCTGCAAAAGAGGGTCAGCGGAAGTGAGCGTTTGGGGACCCTCCACGAAGAGGGTGGAGCATTTAAGCATTTGCAAAGCTTGGATTTTAGAAGGAGATTCTTGAAAACAAGGAGACTAATTTAAGCTCTGCGCGCCAGCCTAACAGCTCTCTTCGCTTCACCCACAGCCAAAGCCCTCTGGGCAATTTATCATAAACGAGTAGAAAAGAAATTAAAAAAAAAATACAGTTTAAATGCAATTTTTAAACCTTAAATTAAGTTTAATATTTCAATGTGAATATTAGTTGCTGTTTGTCTATTGATTACATGGTACACCATCCAGAGGCCCCTGTCTTGACGGGTGGTTAAGAAATAGGAAACTTGAAATAAATCATATGAAATCAAACACAACACAGTCATCCTACAAAATGGGCAACAGCGAGGTGCTAGTCAAATCTAAAGTATCGTTTTAGAGCATTTGAGCATTTGCAAAGCTTGTAGCTTGGAAGGAGGTGATTGAAAATGGAAAATTTAAGCTCTGCGTCCCAAATTAATAGCTATTTTCACTTACAAGTTGATGATATATATATATATATATCTTTGATGACATATATATATGTCTTTGATGACTGCAAAAATACGAATCCCGGGCATATCTGTTCAATGACACAGTCCTCGATCTCCGGGAGAAATATAAACCAGCTGTTTATTGTTAAAAAGTTTAAAACAATAAAAACAACTATTTACAATATTATATATATGTGTGTATGTGTGTGTGTGTGTGTGTGTGTGTGTGTGTGTGTGTGAGTCAGTTACCAAGCATTTGCGCCCTTCTCATAATTATTTCCTTGCATTTCACAGGATTATATATATATACACACACACACACACACACTGGGACCGTCATAAATGCGAGTCAGTTACCAAGCGTCCGAATTTTGATGGGGATGCTGCAATGGTCATAAATGTGAATATTTACTTTCAAATGATAGTTAATTCAGGAATCATCCTTTACAATGTTTTTTTTTTTTAAAATTATAAAAAATAGGCCGACATTTTATCTATGGATAAAATTTAAATTTAAAAAGCATTTTTTTTTTTCACTTTGGCATATATGGAATTATCACATGTTGGCTTTTTGCCCCCTTCGGCTTGTTTTCATGACCAAAGTGCATGCAATAACGGTAAATTGGCTTATCTGGAGGATTAGGGTTAAGAATGGGAGGGAAAGCTTTTTATCTGGAAGGGGACCCGGGGTTTGCAAAAAAACCTATTTTGTGATTTTACTAAACTCCACATTTCTACCCCTCTGGAGCTCCAGGCAAACGACGGCTCCTCCGAGCATTTTTTTAGGAGCTTAATATAGAGTTGGAATCACATGCCAGGATCTCAGATCTCTTTGCTGAATTACTGCAAAGAATGCAGAAGCTGCCATTGGGCGGAGATTGATTGGATCCAAAGGATCCATAAACCAGGGGAGAATGTTTCCCTTGCTCTCTGGGGCCCCCTCTGGTCCGCTTAGGAATTGCTTCTCGGGTCTGGTTGGAAGGCCTTCCATCCCAACACTTAAACGGGTCCCATGAGAAGGGAAAGTCCAGGGGCTGGGAAGGGAAGGGGTGTGTGTGAAAAAAGCAGGTGCAAAATGAGCCAGTTTGGTCTAGTGGTTATGGCATCAGTCTAGAAAGCAGGAGGTCATGAGTTCAAGTCCTGCCTTAGCCATGAAAGCCGGCTGGATGACTTTGGCCCAATCACCAGGAGACGGTGAATTCTAGTCCCGCATTAACCATGAAAGCTGGCTGGGTGACTTTGGGCCTATCCCCAGGAGACGGTGAATTCTAATCCCGCATTAACCATGAAAACCAGCTGGGTGACTTCTGGCCAATCACCAATAGATGATAAGTTCTAGTCCCGCCTTAGCCATGAAAGCCGGCTGGGTGACTTTGGGCCAATCACCAGGAGACGGTGAATTCTAGTCCTGCCTTAGCCATGAAATCGGGCTGGATGACTTTGGACCAATTACCAGGAGACGGTGAGTTCTAGTCCCGCCTTAGGAAAGAAAGCCGCCTGGGTGATTTGGGGGCCAGTTCTTCTCTTCCAGCCCAAGCCACCTTACAGGTGTTGTTGTTGTTGTTATGAGGCAAAGAGGAGGAGGAGGTTGTGTGGAATATCTTTGCTGCCTTGAGTTCTTTGCAAAAATAACAACGAGTGGGATACAAATTAATTAAATAGAAATACCAGCATTGCAAATGTGAATTCACCCATCAGCTGGGGCTTTCTAGGGACGGGCATCCAAGAGTTCTGCAATTTGAGCTGGGCACAGCTAGTGACTGGGCAAACTTCCTGGCACCAAGACAGAAAGAGATAATATTTCTGTCTCCCTTTCTCTGGGATATCGTTTCAAACCCTTCTCTAGCCACCGGCTGTGGGATTTCCTGGTGGTGCCTCCTCCGAGGCTTAACAGGTCCCCACTGTGCTTCAGACAAGGTCTCAAACAAGCCCAGGAAGATTCTACCCGAAGACGGATAAAGAAAAAAAAAATGCAGACGAGATTTCTTGAGTCACCCTGACTGACAATTTCCTGTAGCCTGGCAGTGGGGAAGCCCAAAATTCAGAGTTTGGGGGCCATCGTTCTTACCAGCTTTTCTGAATAAGAATAAGAATAGTTTTTCATCAACGTTTCCTTTCAAAGGACAGTTAATTCAGGAACCATACTTCGTAATACTTTTTTGATTATTAAAAACGGGCAGATGTTTTATCCATATGGGTAAAATAAAAATTTTTTTTTAAGAAAGCAGGCAGTGTCTCATTTCGGCGTTATGAAATTACGACATTTTGGCTTTTTCCCTTCAGCTTGTTTTAAATGACCAAAGAGCACGTAATAGCAGTTAAGTCGGCTTATCTGGAGGTTTATGGTTAAGAATGGAAGGAAGAGCTTTCGGGAAGCCCAAAAATGTGATGCCATTTTGCATTCTGTCCCACAAATGGAGGTTTTATACCCATTTTGTTCATTGGGGGCCAGGTGGGGAGAAAAACAAGGTGTCTGGCTGAAGGTAAAAAGAAGAGAGTTTGGAGACACGCAGTTGAATAAAAACGCCCATTTGGGGAAAAATCAGAATAAGTCGATAGAAAGCCTCTTCTAGCTATCTAAGGCTGCCTGGGGCAAAAAACAATTAATGGGGTTCATGTAAATATCGACCCAGCTGGAGATACAGAGAGAAGAGAGAGAGAGAGATAATAAATTATAAATAGACGGATAATATAGATGAGAGAGAGAGAGACAGAGATGATAGAGAGATGACAGATGGGTGGATGGATGGATGGATGCAGAGTTGATAGATAATTTATTTACTTAACGTATGGCATCTACAGAGATCATGCAATCAGATATACAACTCTAATAAAACACATTATATACACACAAACACAGATAGATGATAAACAGATACGGTAAATACATTTACATGAACTCCCTATACACACAGATACCCCCCTATGTACACGTTTTAGGAGTATCTATTATATATACCGCCTATATATGTATAATGGAATACGTATATTATATTTAGGAGAATCTCTTATATACTTTTCATATATATGTGTGTGTGCGTGTGCGTGTGCTTGCGTGCTTGCTATATATATGTGTGCTTGCTATATATCTATACTATATATATAGTATGTAATATATATGAATATATATATATATATATATTTGTGTATATATTTGATCTGTTTTTATATATACATATATATATAATATGTAACATATATATAATTTTATAGAGAAACTCTATATATTTTAAGCCATCCTAAGATATATATACATCATATATGTAATATTAGATATATATCTTATATAGATAGATATGATATATCTTATCTTCTACATATTCATATATCAATATATATGTATATTTGTGTGTGCGTGTGTATACACACACACACACCAATATATGTATATGTACATGTATGCATGTACACATGTATGTATGTACACACATACACACAGACTATATATAGATATAGATATATATAAAGGAATATATATAAATTTAGGAAGAACTCTTAATTTTGTATGAAGAGCTCCTAGAATGACTTAATATTAGGAGAGATTCTCCAATGTGTCTGTGTACGTGTTTGTGTGTACGTGTGTGTGTGTGTGTGTGTGTACACGTGTGTGTGTGTGTGTGTGTGTGTCTGTGTCTGTGTCTGTGTCTCCCTATATTTTATCCCTATATCTCTCCCTATATTTTATCCTAGGAGTTTTTCCTAAATTCACCCGCTCAGCAAATCTCAGGGAAATTTGCTCCCTGAATCACCCGTTTTATTTTTATCCGCCTTCCGCAGCGGCCTTTTCTCCCCCCTCCCCCCTCCCCCCCCTCCTGCCGGGCAGGGGAAGGGAAGTCGCCGAGTTATTTTTAGATCTTCCCATCATCTGGCAACAATGAGGCGGTTGACCGTCTCTAAATAAACAAACAAGCCCGAAAGGGGTCCGGATTCCGACGTGCAGCCTAGCCCGGCTCCAGGGGCAAGCGAGGACGCGGTCAGCTCACCTCTCTGGCCCCGGGGTGTGTGTGTGAGAGAGAGAGAAAGAGAGAAGAAGCAAAGAAAAGGGGTGCCCCCCTCCCCTCCGCCGACCCCCGAGTTGCCCCCTCCGGCTGGCCCTCTGCCAAGGGGCGCGCTCCAGGAATACCCCCATCCTCACGTTGCAAAGAGGGTCAGTTCTCCCCCCCCACACCCCACAACACACACACCCCCAAAGTGTTTGAACAGCCGGGGAAGGTTCCCCCTAAGTCCCTGTGGCTTTACCTTAAGGGGGTCGCCGTCCTCCAAGACCATAGAGGCCATCCATCCGTGCCCCGGGCGCCCTTGCCTGCCTGCCTCTTCCTCACCCGGCGCCCCATACCAACGCTGGCTGGGGGGGGGAGGCTCCAGAAAGGTCGCTGCGGGGGCCTGCGTCCCCTCCCCTGCAAAAAAGCAAAAAAACGGGGTACGGCGGCGGCGCCTGTCCCTTCCGGGGTGCCGGCGAAGGAGACACGGGAATCCTTCGGGAGTCCCCCAGCCAGGCTGGGGTCTCCCGCCGCCTCTTCTCCCGGGGTGGGCTTCGCTCTCCGACAGCCTCCGCCGAGCAGGACCGTCCTCCTTCGGGAGGAAACATCCCCGCTTCTCTCTTTCCTCTCCTCGTTCCCACGACCCTCGAGCACAGGAAAGCGAAAGTCTGCCCAAAGGGCCGGTCCGTCAGTCTGCAGGAGGCTCCCGAAGTCAACCCGTGTTGGCACCCCCCAAATATATCAAAATCCCAGCGTCGGCTTCTTCCTGCTCCGCTCGGGCGGCGCGAGAAGACGGGGAGGTCCCGCTGGCCGCCCCGGGTTTCTTTGAACGTGTGAAGCCTTTCTTTCTTTCTTTCTTTCTTTCTTTTTCTTTCTTTCTTTCTTCTTTCTTTCTTTGCCCTGCTTTGCTTTTGCAGCGGGATCCGGATTTTGTTTTCTTCACCCTCCCTTCGGGGCAACACCCCCCCCCCCCTTCCCAGCTTTCTCTCCGGGCGGCGGCTGGATTTGTTTGTCTGAACGCAAAGCAAAACTTTCCCTTTTCAGCCCCCCCTCTTCCCCCCCAGCCAAACATTCAAACCTGCCTATAACACCCCCTCCCCCCCCCATTCCCACCAGCCCTGCTGGGGAGCCGGAGAAGCCATCCCCCGGCCCGGAGGGGGGGTCTTTAAAAAAAAAGGGGGGGTGGGAGTTTATGGGGAGGGGGAGTCGCCCCCGCCCCGAGGATTTAGCCCGGATCGCCGGATTTCTATTATGTCACCGAAAACGCAAATGAGTTCTCAGAATTCCGAGGAGGGAGGGGGGGAGAAAAAAAAGAGGGAGGGAGAAGGGGAGGAGGAGGGAATGGAACTCTGCAACATTGTATTCAGGCCGAGCCCTGACGTCACGGCAGGGAAAGCGGCACGTGACCTCGCCGGAGAGGAACGTACCACCGGCGGCGGGGGTGTCCCGGCCGCTGGGCTCTACCGCGCGGCCCCCGGACCCCGCATCGGGGGGCTTCTCTCCGACTCGCTCGTGGCGTGGGGTCTCCTCCAGACGCCGGGAAGCGGCTCCGGTGAGGGTTTGGGCCGGCTGGCCAGGCTCTGAGGGCGCCCGGCCACCCCCGCACCCTCCCCGGGCTGCCCGGCGTGGTACAGCCCGCAGCTCAAATTCCGAGAATTGAGCGGTGTTGATTCTTAGAACTGGGGTTCTTAGAAGTGGTGATGCAAGGAGTTTCTAGGAAAGCGCGCCGACCAGGTGATTCGCTCTCGCGCTCCGCTTCGCACTGCGACGGGCGGCCGACCAGCCGGGCGCGCTGGAGAGGGGGGGGGGAATGCTTGCGCCTGCCGCTTAGGATGCGGATGGGGCGCGCGGGGAAAGGAAGGGAGGGCTGGGTGGCGGCAGCAGCAGCAGCAGCAACAGCAGGAGGGCTTGCTGCGCGCTGCCTTCCCCGGGGCTGCCTTCCCGCTGCCCGATTTTGCCCCAGCTGGCAGATCCTGGCTGCCTCCTGCCTCGCTCGCTTTAACCAGTCACCTCCGCGCCCCGCCTGTCCCCCCGGCCGGGGATTGCCTTCCAAGCCGACCTTCCACCCCCCCACCCCCCCCTGCTTCCCTCCTGGACCTGCCTTGCCCGGGCACGGCGAGTCTGCCTTCCGCCTCCCCCGGCGCGGCAGGTGGAAGGCGGGCAGGAGCAGGGAAGGCAGCCCCGGCCGTGCCTCTCCGGCTCGGCGGGCGCCCGGGCAGGGAGGGAAGGAAGGAAGGAAGGAAGGAAGGAAGGAGGGAACGAGAGGCCGGCTGGGTCTGGGTCTGGGTCTGGGTCTTGGACGGGGTTTACCTGCTCGGCTTGTCAATTCCGCCTTGTGTCAATTGCGTCGCGTCATTTCGGCCTCCCTGCACGCCCGGCTGGGCAGCTGCTTTGGGTGGGAAAGGCGAGGGAGGAAGGGTGCGGGGCATCCCAGCCTGTCTGCCCCCCCAGGGCTCCCGGGACGGGCAATTGGGGTGTGTGTGTGTGGAGGGGTCCCAGCCGGGCTGGCACAGAGACCCGAGCGGGCATTTTTTTTTTTTAAATTGTTTTGCATGGGGGGATCGATGGATTGGGAAGCGCCGCGGCTTGCAAAGATCGCGGGGATCTGCGGCAGCGCATCCCCCGGCCGGCCGCGGCCCTTCTTGCAGCCGGGCAGGCCCGTCCGGGGCCGAGAGTGGCGGCCTCCGAGCCGCGGCGCGCCGGCGCCTCGTCCCTGGCTGAGCGGCGTCTTTTCCGGCCGCCTTCTCGCCCAGGCACCTGCTCGCGGCCCTCGGCTTGCCCGCCCGCCCAGCTGGGAGAGGCGCCGGGGCGGAGAAGCCGAGTCGGCTGCCTCCTCCAGGCACCTTCCGCGCCGGGGCTCGCCTGCTCGGTCCGGGCCTCGGCTCGCCTCCTTCGCTGCTGCCGAGCCGCGACCCGCCCGAAGAAGCGCTACGGCCGGGGGGAATTTTTTTTTTTTTTTTTTAAATTTATTTTTGGGTGGGTGGATTAAATTTTATAAACCGTATAAAAATGTAATCTCGCTGGGTTTTTTTGTGTGTGTGTGGAAAGGTTGCACAATTGCTACTCCTGCGCGCATTTGGGAGCGGAACCAGCAAGCAAGGCGGGCGGGCGAGACGGGAAAGGTTTAGGATGCGCAAACGGGCAGCGGGGTATTCAACGGCCCTTGCAGTTGTTAGCGGAGGTCCGTCGTTCGTGTGAATCGCCCCGAGACTGAATACGCGTGTCTTTTATACGCCCCGGCAGAGGTCCTTTCCGCCGGTTTCTCCCCCAAGTGTTTCTGGATGAGCGGTTGCGTTCACACGACGCTGGGTTTGATTCCTGGAGGATCCCCCCTTTGCACGGTCCGCGTAAGCGAGCCAGCCGAGCGGGGTTGACGCGGCCAAGGGTAAACCCGGCTGCTGAGCCTGGCCCGCGAGACCCTGAAGTCTGAAAGGAGCCGGTGTAGGAGGGTCGTGTGAACCCAGCCGCTCGGGAGAAGACAAGGGGGGGGGAGTCCCAGAAGAAGCCCGGTCGGCGGGCTGGCCGTTGACCCAAGAAAATGTACACGGAGGGAGGACCCGGGCCGAACTTCCCGGGGGCCGTGGGTCGCGTTCCCACGTCTCTCCCCGCTGCGAGTCCATATTAAGAAGAAAGAACCGGCTTCGAAGCGGACAACCGGGTTGAGCGGCCACTGCAGCGGGCGCCAGGGAGCGTCCCGGAGGACGGAACCCTCGCGCTGGCTGCAGACTCTCGAATCAATCCTGGGTCCCGCTTAAACATGGTTAACTGGGCCGAACCAGGGTTTGCGCTCGGTGGGGCTAGACGCTGAAACGATGCCTAGGTTTCCGCGACACGCGTCTTTCCGAAGCGCTTCGGATACGCAGATATGCTCGCTGCCTTTCTGGATCTGAACAACTGGCCGAGCGGCCGCGTTCACACGACCCTCTTAGACGTAGTGGGGGGGGGGAATTCCGCGCTCGGCTTCGCGGGTTGTCTGAACGCGACCAAGGGGGTGTGTGTGTGAGAAGGGCTAGGTCTAGGAGCAAGACCCGCGACGGCCGTTTTTGCAAGCCCTCGGTGTACGGGAGGGTTGCACGTCTGTCCTGGAGGGGCCAAGCGGGTTCCACCCGGACGGGGATGTTTGGGTTCACACACACACACACACACACGCAAAATACGGCTTGGGAAGCCAAAAGAGAAGCTCCTGACTCGGGAGGATGATGGGGGAATCCCCGGGAACGCGCGATTTCCCAACCGGGCGCTGCTCTCGCTTCCCAACGAACGTGGGAAAGCGCCTTTTTAGCCGTGCACCAAGCCAGCCCCGTCCGCAATTGGGGAGCCTGCTCTCCGCCCCCGGCTTTGCCCCGTTTTTTTGTTGGGGGGGCTGAGTCATTCAGGCGGAAAAGGGACAGGAGAGGAATGGATCCACTTTCTCCGCCGGTTGAAAAGTCGCCAGCCTGAATGCTCTACACGTGAAATGTAAGGGGCGGCGGGGGGGTGTCAGTCTCAGCCTCTTGCAAACATTGGGGGGGGGCAGGCGCGGGGGGGGGGAAGCGGCAGTTGTGCAAACTCGGGAGGCGTTGTGCGCGGAGCAACGCTGCCCTCTGGTGGTCGGGTGTGGAAGAGCAGCTCTCGGGCCCTTTCGATTTTAAATGCTTTTATTTAGAGACGAAGAGGTGAAATTCGGGTTTTTGGTGTATTTTTTTTCGGCCCCATTTCCTCCGCCCCCTCCCCATAATCTCCCCCCCCAGGTGACCCCAGGACAGGGATGCCAGCTGTGGAGCATGGGCCATTAAAAAAAAAAAAAAAAACAAAAACTTCAGAGATCCTTTAATAGCAAGATGTTGCGGCGTTTATTTGATTTAACGCTCATTTATTACATTTATCTGCCGCCCATCTAACTATCCCAAGAGATTCTGGAGCATTCTGCCGATTATATCCTCTTCCCAATCCCTTCTTGATAGGCACGGGGGGGGGGGCTTCGGTTGCTCTGTGGTCTGCACCCCCCCCAAAAAAAATACAGGGATTCCTCTACTTACAACCTGGAAGTTTTGTCATAAGTCATGACGGTCGTAAGTTGAGACCCACCTGATTTTTATGCTTCTTATTCTGCCACTCATAAAAGCAACTCGGTGTAATCCTTGGGGCAGTTTTTTTTGCTGGAAATGACCAGAAACTTGCAAAAATCCACCACGAATCGTGGATTCCTGAACGCAGAACCCTGCAACGGGTCATCTATATAAAAGTGAACCGGTTGCCAAGCAGTCAAAATTCGGTCATATGGTTGTGTGTGTGTGTGTGTGTGGGCGTGCAGCCGTCACAACTCTGGATCTAGGTCATAAGTACCCTTTTGGGGGGTTGGGCGTTTTCTGTTGTAACTTTGCTAAGCAGTCGGATTGTTAAGCGAGGTGCTTGTAAAAACTCTTTGTTGGCTAGGAAAACCGAGGCTGGGACTTACCTCCACGCAAAGGAGAGATTGAAGCATTGGCTTGCATTTTTAATGCCGGTTTGTTCAAAGGACAAACCTGGTTTCAAGTCGGTCCGTCGAGAAAGGCATGCGAGATCTTTTTTAAAAAACAAAATCCCCCAAATTCAGAATTTGCTACATGAACCGGATTGGGGAGAAAGTCTCACTTTCGTTTAGTTCAGGATCAGCCTCGTTCAGGTGTTCCTTTTGTCTTTCCTCTTTCTCTCTCTCTCTCTCTCTCGTTCTCTCTCTCTCGTTCTCTCTCTCTCGTTCTCTCTTTTTCTCTCTTTCTCTTTCGTTCTCTTTTTCTCTTTCTTTTTTCTCTCTGGTTCTCTCATTCTCTGTCTTTTTCTTTCTCGTTCTCTCTGTTTTTCTCTTTCTCTCTTTCTCTCTGTTTCTCTTTCTCTTTCTCTTTGTTTTTCTCTTTCTCGTTCTCTGTTTTTCTCTTTCTCTCTTTCTATTTCTCTCATTCTTTGTTTTTCTGTTTCTCTTTTTCTCGTTCTCTTTGCTTCTCTCTCGTTCTCTCTGTTTCTCTTTTTCTCTGTTTCTCTGTGTCTTTCTCTCTTTCTCTCTGTTTTTCTGTTTCTCTCTCTCTCTCTCTCTCCATCAAATCGAAATTCAGTCCGTGTGTCCTTGTGCCGAGGCTTTTAAATTTTTAATCGTCATTCAGGTTTTCGTAGCCATCCGAAGACAGCCTAAAATACCGGCAGCCTTGCAACATCCCCAGAGTGGAAATTCATGAAATATTTAATCCGCCCGACAGTGCAAAATTAGGCGAGGGTCATCCTTTTATTTATTGATCTGTCTTTTCTTAAAAACCCTATTTCTTGTTCAGAAATACCAAGTCCTTAAAAAAAAAAAAAAAGGACAATAAACTAGATTATTACTTTTTTTCCCTAAGCAGGGCAGGGCTTAATTGAGCCTGCATCCTTCCCCCCCCCCCTGCTTTTTTCACAAGTTCATACAAACAGCCCAAGGGAAAAACTGGTCCATTCGTTGGCAGGGTTCTTTGCAGGTGTAAATCGGAAATGAAGGGTCCCTGTCCGGTTAATTATCAGGTCCTGCAGGAACCGATGGATCTAAATTAGCCGAGGGAGCCGTTCCTCGCTTGCTTACGATGAATAGAAAAATCACTTATTTAAGGCAGGGAAAAAAAAAAAAGGTTAGGGAACTGATGCTCAAAGCAGCAGAAATGCTGACCTGTAATTCTTCTGTTAATTGATTATTAGATTTGCGGCCCGCTAATTTTGGTCCTGGAAACAGCCAACCGGGAAAACCAGAAATTAAAAATAACAAAATACAAAGTAAAATCCAGAAATGGGATTTGGTGGCAGTGAACCATAGATGTGTAAGGCGAGATGGATATCGGACAGCTAGGACTTTGCTTGTGCAATCACAATGCACAAGAGTCAAAGTGTGCGCTCTTAACACTGGCGGGTTTTGTCTGAAATGGTCTAGGGTCTCCTGCTTAAGCAGGGGGTTGGACTAGAAGACCTCCCAGGTCCCTTTCAACTCTGTCCTTCCTTCCTTCCTTCCTTCCTTCCTTCCTTCCTTCCTTCCTTCCTTCCTTCCTTCCTTCCTTCCTTCCTTCCTTCCTTCCTTCCTTCCTTCCTAGAAGAAGGCTTTTAAGAAGAGACAGCCACTTGTCTGAAACGGCATAGGGTCTCCTGCTTGAGCAGGGGGTTGGACTAGATGACCTCCGAGGTCCCTTCCGGCTCTATTCCGGTTGAACCAGTTGAAGAAAGGGCCCGGCACATCTGATTCCAGGGGCAAACCACAATGCAGAACAGCCAAAGGGGATGAGGTTTCTGATTTTAAAGAATTTTTTGCAGGCTGTGATTTAACCCAGTTGCCGCTGCTTGGGTTAGTTTGGGAGAATCTCAGGCCTGAAGGAGAGGCAGGTTTCCCTCCCGTTGGTGCCGTAGCCAGAATTCGACTCCCAAAGCCGGGAGGATTCCTTTGGCCGGATCGGGAGGAGCGTCCCAGGGGCACCTTGGCACCGGAGGTTAAGCCATCTTTCAGCTCCTTGGCTTCCAGTGGAGGCCATGGCTTAACTCCTCGACGGAAGAATCCGCATTTCCCAGAGTAGAATAGATGGGGTTACGCCAGGGAGGGGAGCTGGTCCTGATCAGGAAGCTGGTTGCTGTTGGCACCATCTGTCTGCCCGTCCGTCCGTCCATCCATCCATCCATCCATCCATCCATCTCTATCTATCTATCTATCTATCTATCTATCTATCTATCTATCTATCTATCTATCTATCTATCTATCTATCTATCTATCTATCTATCTATCTATCTATCTATCTATCTATCTATCTAATGTATCTATCATCTATCTATCTATCTATCTATCTATCTATCTATCTATCTATCTATCTATCTATCTATCTATCTATCTATCTATCTATCTATCTATCTATCTATCTATCTATCTATCCATCCATCCATCCATCCATCCATCCATCCATCCATCCATCCATCCATCCATCCATCCATCTCCATCCATTACATATCTATCCATCTGCCTGTCCGTCCATCCATCCATCTCCATTGATCTATCACCTATCGGTCTGTCTATCTAGCTATTCATCCTTCTATATCTATCCATTTATCCATCTATATTTATCCATTTCATCCATACATCATCCATCCATTCATCTATCTATCTATCTATCTATCTATCTATCTATCTATCTATCTATCTATCTATCTATCTATCTATCTATCTATCTATCTATCTATCTATCTATCTATCTATCTATCTATCTATCATCTATCTATCTATCTATCTATCTATCTATCTATCTATCTATCTATCTATCTATCTATCTATCTATCTATCTATCTATCTATCTATCTATCTATCTATCTAGGATAGATAGATAATAAATGGATAGATAATAGCTATCTATCATCTATTATCTATCTATCCATCCATCTCTCTTTCCATCCATCCATCCATCCATCTCTCTTTCCATCCATCCATCCATCCATCCATCCATCCATCCATCCATCCATCCATCCAATTTCAGCTCACAATTACAAAAAAAACATACATTATTTATTCCTAAACTCTTCCAGGATGATAAAATCCAGCCTCGAGGCCGAGGGAGGGGCTGGTAGCTGAACCATCAATTACAGGCAGTCCTCAACGGCCACAATTTGGAACAGAATTTCCATTGCTAAGCAAGGCAGTCGTTAAGTGAGTCACATCCAATTTTATGACTTTTATTTTTTGGGGAGCCACGGTTGTTTTGCAAATCACTGCAGTTGTAAAGTGAATCGTGGGGTCATTAAACGAATCGGGATGCCCCCGTTGGCTTTGCTTGTCGGAAGCCGGCTGGGAAGGTTGTAAATGGGGGTCCCCTGACCCGATTGTCAATCCATGCCGGATGCCGAGCACCCAAATTTTGATCACACGACGACTGTGGGGATGCTGTGACGGTCGTAACTGCGAGGACCGGGTCCTAAGTCCTTTTTTTTCAGCGCCGTTGTAACTTTGAGCGCTCGCCAAATGGATGTCTGTAAACCTTGTAGTTAGTTCACTTTATAGCCCAACGAATTCCCACCGACTCTCCAACATTTTTATTTTTCTGCATTCATCGGCCAACAATTTTTTCCTTTGGTTTTGGGGTGTCAGTTGTTGCCGGGTGGAATTGTGGCGGGGGTGGGTGGGGGGAGAAACGAGGTGCTTTGATTAACCATTCTGAGCTGTGAAGCTTTTTTTTTTTTTTTCACCTAGAAGTTGTGAGTTGTAGCTTTTCCTCTAGAAGAGTGTTCCTGTCCCTCAGCCACTTTTAAGATGGGTGGACTTCAACTCCCAGAATTCCCCAGCCACCAGCATGGTGCTGGCTGGGGAATTCTGGGAGTTGAAGTCCACCCAAGTCAAGGTTGCAAAACTGTCCTAACACTCGTGAGTTAAATTCATCACAAGCTTTTCTTCTTCCCGTTTTTCCGCCAGTTCTGATTTATGCTCAAATCTGCTGATGTTTCCTAGGAGGTGTTTGAGCTGATCTGTGTGTAGGTGTGTAGGTGTGGTGAATTTTTCAACCCACAAGCGACAAGCTTTGGGCATTAAAAGCGCTTGGGTCTTCGATATCAAGAGACAAGCTGGGATTGCAATTCATGTGTGAATGTTCTAAAACAGGGGTCTTCAAACGTGGCCCTTTTATGACTTGTGGACTTCCAACTCCCAGAATTCCTCAGCCAGCATGGAGGAACTGTGGCCCCTTCATGACTTGTGGACTTCAACTCCCAGAATTCCTCAGCCAGTGTGGCACGCTGGCTGAGGAATTCTGGGAGTTGAAGTCCACAAGTCATACAAGGGCCAAGTTTGAAGACCCCTGTGCTAAAAAAGCTTTGTGGACCGACTCTGGAATGGATCCCATCCTGGCTGCGTTCACACAACCCGTTCAACCAGGTCAATGAAGGAACCAGCAGCTGCACTGGTTCCTTACACTAAGCCTGATTAGCATCAATAGCGGTTAATTTTTTTTGAGATGCAACCTCAACTATTTGTGGCTCAGGGTCCTGGTTTAGAAATGAGTGAATGTAGCAGGCAGGATCTGAAATGTTTTTGAGCAAATTGTGGGTCTAGGTCAGGATGAGTTGTGGCCGATGAGGGAGGGGTCTGGACACACAACGTTGCAAACCCTCTTTGGGGGGGGCTTCCTGAGCAAAAGGGGCTGGTTGTTAATCCTTTGCCTCAGCTTCTCTTGTGTTATTTTGAGATGCATTTAGTGACAATCGCCGTAGAGCATCAGCTACACTTGGCTGCCCACGTGCATGGATTACTGCAATGCGGTTACGTGGGGCTGCCCTTGGAGACTGTTCGGAAGGTGACCTGGGTCTGGAATGTGGTGGCCCAGATGTCAGGGACAGGCCGCTAAGTCATTCCTCGTGGTGGGACACATTTGCTCCAGGAGTTGCACGGGAGCTGAAGTCCACATATGCTGACTAGGGAATTCTGGAGTTGAAATTATTCTCGCTGGCTGGGAAATTCTGGATGCTGAAGTCCATTCATCCTTGCTGTGGGATTGTGGGAGTTGAAGTCCACTCATATTTGCTGTAAGCTTTTGGGGAGTTGAGGCCTACTCAGGCTTGTTGAGGAATTCTGGGAGTTGAAGTCTATTCTTCCTGGCTGGAGGATTCTGGGAGTTGAGGCCTACTCAATGCTGGCTGAGGAATTCTGAGAGTTGAGGCCTACTCAGGCTGGCTGAGGAATTCTGGGAGTTGAGGCCTACTCAGGCTTGCTGAGGAATTCTGGAAGTTGGAGTCTATTCTTCCTGGCTGGTGGATTCTGGGAGTTGAGGCCTACTCAGGCTGGCTGAGGAATTCTGGGAGTTGAAGTCTTTTTCCTGGCTGAGGAATTCTGGGAGTTGAGGCCTACTCATGCTGGCTGAGGAATTCTGGGAGCTGAGGCCTACTCAGGCTTGCTGAGGAATTCTGGGAGTTGAGGCCTACTCAGGCTTGCTGAGGAATTCTGGGAGTTGAGGCCTACTCAGGCTTGCTGAGGAATTCTGGGAGTTGAGGCCTACTCAGGCTGGCTGAGGAATTCTGGGAGTTGAGGCCTACTCATGCTTGCTGAGGAATTCTGGGAGTTGAGGCCTACTCAGGCTTGCTGAGGAATTGTGGGAGTTGAGGCCTACTCATGCTGGCTGAGGAATTCTGGGAGTTGAAGTCTATTTTTCCTGGCTGAGGAATTCTGGGAGTTGAGGCCTACTCATGCTGGCTGAGGAATTCTGGGAGCTGAGGCCTACTCAGGCTTGCTGAGGAATTCTGGAAGTTGAAGTCTATTCTTGCTGGCTGGAGGATTCTGGGAGTTGAAGTCCGTTCATGCTAGTTGAGGAATTCTGGGAGTTGAAGTCCACTCATGCTGGCTGGGGAATTTTGGGAGTTGAGGCCTACTCAGGCTTGCTGAGGAATTCTGGGAGTTGAAGTCCACTCATGCTGGCTGGGGAATTCTGGGAGTTGAAATCTATTCTTGCTGGCTGGAGAATTCTGGGAGTTGAAGTTCTCTCATTCTGGATGGGAATTCTGGGAGTTGAAGTCTATTCTTCCTGGCTGGAAGATTTTTTGAAACTGAAGTCCATTCATGCTGGCTGGGGAATTCTGGGAGCTGAAGTCCACCCATCTTAAAATTGCTGAGCTTGAGAAACATGGGCCTACAAGACACCCCTTCAGATACTTCAAGAAAAGTGTTCTATGCCCCTTAATATTTCAAAAGCGAAACCCACTCATCCCTCTCTTATTTTAGCCCCCCAGACAGAAGGAATCTGCTAGCACCTTTTATGACTCACAGAGTTTATTCCAGAGCATGCATCATAGTGAGCTGCAGTGGAATAACAACAACAATAATAATAATAGTTATTGATATTATTTCTGCTGGGATCGGAGAAATCAGCTGCGGTCAACCTCATCTAAATCCATTTGCTGATGTAGAATGAACAAACGGATGATGATGGATTAGATGCTTCGGTTTGTTTTTCATCCATCCAGGTCATTTACAAGTAGTCCTCCACTTACGACCACGATTGAGCCCAAAATTTCGGTTGCTAAGTGAGACAGTTCCAATATTCTCCTAACAAGGAGTGCGATTAACCGGTGGAACGGCTTGCCACCAGAACTTGTGGGTGCTCCATCACTGGAGGTTTTGAAGAAGAGATTGAACAACTGTTCGTCTGAAATGGTATAGGGTCGCCTGGCTGAGCAGGGGGTCAGACTAGATGACCTCCCAGCTCCCTTCCAGCTCTATTCTGATTGAATGGAGTTTGGGCCCGTTTTACGACCTGGCTTGTCACAGTTGTTCCCTGCGGTTGTTAAGTTAATAACCCGGTCCTTAAGTGAATCTGGCTTCCCCATGGACTTCGCTTGTCAGAAGTTCGCAAAAGGGGATCACGTGACCCTGGGAGACGCCGCAACCATCATAAATATGAGTCAGTTGCCACCTGCTGATGTCTACCAATTGAAATAGGGAGCTGGTGGCAGCAACTAGCTAATTAAAAAGCTAGGGCAGATCAGATCTGGTTAATCTTTGGATGGGGCACCACCAGATGATAAACCAAATTGGGAAATTTAAAAACTTCCATGCAAAGAGATACTATTTCCATGTTATTCTGTTTCCATCAAGTCCTCAGATGCCGAGTTAAACCCAAGAGGGTCTTTATTTTCATTTGGTGGGCATCTGATCACCGTTTCCTTAAATAAGCAGCACAGATAATTTAATTTATATAGTCATTTATACAGGAGCGCCCTCTTGTGGGCAGAAACATCATTGCAGTCCAGCAGAGAGCACCTCTCACCTTGTGGATGAATTTAAAAAGTGGGGTGGAACAGAACAACAGAACAGAATAGAATATAGAAAGAGAATATAGAAATAGAAGTAGAAGTAGAAATGGAATAGAACAGAACAGAACAGAACAGAATAATAGAATAGAAGCTGAAAGGGACCTTGGTGGTCTTCTAGCCCAGCCCCCTGCTCAAGCAGGAGAACCTCTTAATTAATTAATTGAATTAATTGAAGACAAAAAGGATACGTTGGTCTTGAGTGCAAAAAGCGCAGGGCAAAGCGACAATTGTTTGGGTTGGGAAGTTGGCTAAGAAATGGGAAATTCAGACGCTCTGCCACCGGCTCTTATTTATGACGGTCGCAGTGTCCCGGGGTGTGTGTGTGTGTCATGTTATCCCCTTTTACGACCTTCTGACAAGGAAAGTCAGTGGCAAAGCCAGATTTGCTTAACAACCGTGTTACTAACTTAACAGCTGCAGTGATTCACTTAACAACGGTGGCAAGAAAGCTTGTAACCTGGGGCAAAACTCATTTAACAAATGTCTCACTTAGCAGCAGAAACGTTGGGCTCAATTGTGGTCCTACGTCAAGGACTACCTGTACCATTCCAGACAATTGGCTATCCAATCTCTTCTTAACAACCTCCAGTGATGGAGCACCCACAGCCTCTGGTGGCAAGCAGTTCCACTGGTTAATTGTTCTCACTGTTAGGAAGTTTCTCCTTAGTTCCAGGTTGCTTCTCTCCTTGATTGGTTTCCATCTGTTGCTTCTTGTCCTGCCTTCAGGGGCTTTGGAGAAGAGGTGGACCCCCCTCTTCTCTGGGGCAGCCCCTCAAAAATTGGAAGGCTGCTATCATGTATCCCCTGGTCCTCCTTTTCATTAAACTAGACATATCTCGTCCCTTCAATCCTTCATCATAGGTTTTAGCCTCCAGATCCCTAATCATCTTTGTTGCTCTTCTCTGCCCTCTGTCTGGGGCCTATAGGGGTCCACCATTTCAGCCCTTCCTGCCTAGGGAACAGTTCATGCATATTTCTCTCAATGTCACCTCCCTTATGCTCTATACCAGTGATATAGATTAGAATAAAGAATAACAGAGCTGGAAGGGACCTTGGAGGTCATCTAGTCCAATCCCCTCCTCAAACAGGAGACTGTATACCTTTCCAGTCAAATGGCAGTCCAATCTCTTCTCAAAAAACCTCCAGTGATGGAGCACCCACAACTTCTGGAGGCAGGCAGTTCCACTGGTTAATCCTCCTCACTGTCAGCTTGCTTCTCTCCTTGATTGGTTTCCATCCGTCGTTTCTTGTTCTGCCTCCTGGTGCTTTGGAGAAGAGGGGGACCCCCTTTCTCGCCTTTCTAATGCAGAGATTTGGGCTTAAGCGATGGTTTAAAGTTACAGCGACACTGTGGGGAAAAAATCCTCGCACTTATGACCCTCGCGACATCCCTACGGCCACGTAATCACAATTCGGGGGCTCGACCACCGGCACGTATTCATGACGAAGGTCACGTGATCTCCCTTGGCTGCCTTCCAAGCTGTCTGGGACATGCAAAGTCAATGATTCGTGTAACGACCGCGCGACGCCCTGGATAGTGACGGCTTGGGGATGTGACGCTGCTTTCTCCAAAGCCGAATCTCAAAAGTTTTGAGCGAGGTCGTAACCTGGCTAATTTCTGACCGTTGTTTTTTTTTCTTCCTCTTCTCTTTTTCCCTGCCTTTTTTTGTTTAAAATTCGCCCAGGTCCGAAAGCATCATTGGGATTGTGAGTTGAAGCCTGAGGGATGTGCTTGAGATTCCATGCTGTGCCAGTCACGTCGCCCAGCGTCCCCCGTGGAATATTTCATTAGACGCAGCCGGGAACCGTATCCAGGTGGGCACAGGAGGGCACAGGCCAAACCCTCTCTCCCCCTTAACAGGCAGTCCTCAACTTACAAGCATTCATTTAGTGACCGTTTCAACTTACAACGACCCTGAAAAAAAGGGACTTAGGGCCGCATCGCCATGGCCACATGATCAATATTCAGACGCTTGGCCACTGACTCGTATTTAGAATAGAATAGGATAGAGTATAGAAAAAGAAGAGAACAGAAGAGAAAAATAGAAAAGAACAGAATAGGAATAGAATAGAATAGAATAGAAATTGGATATAGAATAGAATAGAATAGAATAGAATAGAATAGAATAGAATACAATTAGAATTGAAGAATAGAATAGAAATTAGAATATAATTAGAATTGAAGAACAGAACAGAACAGAACAATAGAATAGAATAGAATAGAACAACAGAACAGAATAAATAGAATAGAATATAGAACAGAACAGAAGAATAGAATAGAATAGAATAGAACACAATTAGAATTGAAGAATAGAATAGAAATTAGAATATAATTAGAATTGAAGAACAGAACAGAACAATAGAATAGAATAGAATAGAACAGAACAAATAGAATAGAATATAGAACAGAACAGAACAATAGAATAGAACAACAGAACAGAATAAATAGAATAGAATATAGAACAGAACAGTAGAATAGAATAGAAATACAGAATAGAATAGAACAGAACAGAATAGAATAAATAGAATAGAATAGAAATTAGAATAGAATAGAATGGAATGGAATGGAATAGAATAGAATAGAAATACAGAATAGAATAGAATAGAACAGAACAGAATAGAATAGAATAGAAATTAGAATAGAATAGAATAGAATAGAAATACAGAATAGAATAGAATATCTTTATTGTCACTGTGTAACTCACAACGGAATTAAGTAAATATCCCCCCCTTTTTGCTCCCCCCCCTTCTACCTGCCCCCCCCCCAGGACACAACCAAGATGGCCTCCCCGGCAGACAGCTGCATCCAGTTCACCCGGCACGCCAGTGACGTTCTGCTCAACCTCAACCGCCTTCGGAGCCGGGATATCCTTACCGACGTGGTCATTATCGTGAGCCGGGAGCAATTCCGGGCGCACAAAACGGTGCTGATGGCCTGCAGGTGAGAGGCGCCGATATGCCCCAAAATTTTCACTGTGGCACGTTGCAGCCACGTCGCAGCCACTTTCCCTCTCTCTTTTTTTCCAAAATGGTCTTTCTTCCAAACAGTCAACAAACTTTACAAGTTTGCAAACTTTACAAGCCGTGGGAGGAACTGAACGACTGCAGAGATTCACTTAACAGAATCCTTGCTTAGCAACATAAATTTGCAGCTCAATTGTCCTTGTAAGTTAAAGATCACCTGTATACCAATATACCACCAATATAGGTTGACCCCCCTCTTCTTTGGGGCAGCCCCTCAAATACTGGAAGACTGCTATCATGTCACCCCTATTTCTTATTTTCTCTAGACTGGCCAAACCCAACTCCTGCAGCCGTTCTTCGTATATTTTAGTCTCCAGGCCTTGGATCACCTTAGTTGCTCTTCTCTGCACCTTTTCCCAAAGTCTCAACGCCTTTTTTTGCAACGTGTTGACCAGAATTATCCCTTTCCTTCCCCGCAGCGGCCTTTTTTATAGCATCTTCACCGACCAGCTGAAGTGCAACCTGTCGGTCCTGAACCTAGACCCGGAGATCAGCCCGGAAGGATTTGGGATCCTGCTGGATTTTATGTACACATCTCGCCTCAATTTGCGGGAGAGCAACATCCTGGCGGTGATGGCCACCGCTCTCTACCTGCAGATGGAGCATGTGGTGGACACCTGCCGGAGGCTCCTGAACTCCAGGTGAGACAGTGTGGTTTTATAGCGCGAGGTGGGATTCGAACGCGGTACCCCTGCCTTCCTGGAGACGGTGGTTTTCTACCCCTAAAAAGAGACTCGTTTTCTTCCTCCGTCTCTGAGAAAAGATGAATTCCTAGCAACCTAAGGCATTGTGTCTCAACCTTTGGCCATATTAAGAGGCGTGAACTTCAACTCCCAGAATTCCCCAGCCGGTGGGGAATTCTGGGAGTTGAAGTCCACGCCTCTTCAAGATGGCCAAGATTGAGAAACACTGGCCTCAGGGGAATTCTGGGTGTTAGAAAGTGCTGGGCGTCTACTCGGGGTCCCACAGCCAGCGACGGAGAGGGCAAAATCTCCCATCTGAGCATTAAACCGAGTTTAACTCAGTTTAGCTTTGGGAGAGCACCCAACTTCAGTTAGGTGCTGCCCTCTGCTGGGCATTTGCTGAATGTTTTTAACTAAGGGGGGTCCAAATACAGTACAGATAGTCCTCAACTTACAATAGTTCGTTTAGTGACCGTTCAAAGTTACAGTGGCACTGAAAAAAGGGACTTAGGACCATTTATTCACACTTACGACAGTTGTAGCATCCCTATGGTCACGTGATGAAAATTTAGACACATGGCAACTGACTCGCATTTATGACGGTCGCTGTGTCCCGGGGTAACGTGATCCCCTTTTGCGACCTTCTGACCAGCAAAGTCAGTGGGGGAAGCCAGATTCACTTAACAACCGGGTTACTAGCTTAACAACTGCAGTAATTCACCTAATAACCGTGGCATTAAAGGCCCTAGAACAGGGAAAAACTCACGTAACAACTGTCGTGCTTAGCAGTGGAAATTGTTTGGGCTCAATTGTGGCCGTAATTCGAGGACTGCCTGTATCGTAACGTCACTTTTCTCTGACTTCAGTGAAACGGAAATGGTCTCAGCTGCCAAAAGCTCCCGGGAAGATTTCTTAGCTAACCAGATGCTCAGCCAACCCAACATGATGGCTTACAGGAGCCGGGATATCTCGGAAAGCAGCTTACCGCTTCGGAACGGTTCCGTTTGCGACGGGCGAGCCTTCATGCCCAGTTTGTACAGCAGCATGTCCGGATCCCCCATTTCCTACACCAGCTACAACCCCATGCCCATCGGCGGGTACTTGTACTCTGACGAAGAACTACGAGACGCACGGATGCCCATCTCGGAGGCTTCGAGAGGGCACCCCTTTTCGAGGGAGCGCGCGGCGCCCTGCAACGTGCAACGGACCAACGCCGCCGAGTTTACCAGGGCGGTGGCTAATATATCCCCCAGCCTCTGCCACCCCGCCGTCTACTCTCCAAAAGAAGAAGCAGCCGAGGAGAACAAAACTGAAGTCCGTTATGGTGCCGTGACGGGTCCTGATCCCGCGCCCTCCCTGGCTGCTGCCAACAACGCCTACTTTGCGTGCGGCAAAACGAGCAAGGAGGAGGAGAGGTCCGCTCCCGAAGCCAAGAGGACCCAGCGCTTTGAGCCCACCAACGCACCCATGAACCGGAAGGTGGTGACCAGCCCTCAGAGCCCGCAGAAGTCGGACTGCCAACCCAACTCGCCGACCGAGTCCAGCAGCAGTAAGAACGCCTGCATCGGTCCGAGCGCGACATCGGCGAAGAGTCCCACGGATCCCAAGGCGTGCAACTGGAAGAAGTACAAGTTTATCGTGCTCAACTCGCTCAACCAGAACGCCAAGGAGGATGGCCCCGAACACACCGAGGCTGGGAGCCCCTCCCCACGGCCGTACGGGCCCTCCTTGGCATGTCAGCAATCCCTGGAACCCGAGAACATGGATGTGCAGTCCCCAACCAAGCTCAACATCAACGGGGAAGACTCAACGATCCCGCAAGCGAGCCGCTTAAACAATATTCTTAACAGGTACGGGACAAAGGGCCTCTTCCTTCTTGGATCAGTAGCGGGTGTGCGCGTTGGTGTTCATGTATGTGTAGATTTGGATTTACTAGTGGTGTCTCATCCAAATTTCTCGCCAGGTCTTATCTTAATGGCCACTGGGGTGCTAAAATATATTTTGAGTTAGTTAGGGCAGTGTTTTGCGACTTTAGCAAGCTGGAAGACTTGTGGGCTTCAGCTCCCAGAATTCCCCAGCCAGCCACCATTTTAGAAGGTGAAGTCCGCACGTCTTCGAGTTGCTGAGGCCGAGAAAGGCTGAATTAATTTAATTTAATTTAATTAATTAATTAAATTAATTCAGCCATCTCTTCCCAACCCTGTATCCTCCAGAAGTGCTTTTCTTGAGTGTCAAAGTAATCTGTACACTGTTAAACTCTTGTGACCTTTAACTGGGTGAAACAGTGGGTCATAACACAACCGTTTTTGAAGCCAGGTAGCTCATATGGACTAGCTTACACAGCATTTAAAATCTGGGCCCCACAACTCTCAAGAGGATGAAATTTGGGGGAGTTATGGTTGCTTTAGTGCTATTGGCTGTTGCTGCCTTGGTGAGCTGCTGCTGCTGCAATCATGCGGTCTTCAGTTTTGAGGTTCCATGACAATTTCCCAGGCATTCTAGCAATCCCTTGCTTCCTTTACCACTTGCAGGCAGGAAATGGAAGGGAAGAAAAGAGGGAGGGAAGAAAAGAGGGAGGGAGGGAGGGAGGGAGGAAGGAAGGAAGGAAGGAAGGAAGGAAGGAAGGAAGGAAGGAAGGAAGATTTTCTATGCACTGCTGACTCAGTGGGGAAGCCAGCAGGAAGTCGAAAGTCACTCCTGTCCCCACCGGGTTTTTTTTGCCCACCTTTGGTTATTTTGTTTCTCGGTTTAGGTTAAGGAAATATTTCTGAAACAATTACCCAAAAGGGCACCGGCTATCTATTTACCTAATAAAATCATCCTTAACTTTCATGTACATGTACTTGTCACTTTTGGTTAAATTCATTTTAGTTATGGGTAAATCATGAAAAAAAAGTCTTCCAGCTTTTGGTAGCTGTGCAAATTCCTTTTGGTGTGGCTCGGGTATTGAGATGCAGGCCATAACTTCCTCCATTATGCTGCGGTTGTAATTCACACAACACCCCTGTCCCCAGGTCAGCTAGGGAAGAAGTGCCCATATTCATATGAGATCCTAAGTGAGTTTTACCATTGTGCGTGCGTGGATTTAGGAGTTGTGTGAACTTGCCTTGCTTACTGGGTTTAGGGTTCAAATGTACAATGCTGTTCCTAGTAAGTGGTTAATTTGGGGTGCATGTTAATTTGGGGTGCGCATAGGCTGAGCAGAGTCCCTGCATTGCTTGCCATTGGCCAGCATATTAAAACCGGCAACCTGTTGTTAAATCTACACTTCAGGCAGTTTGTTTGACAGGGATACAAGCCTTGGTGAGTTGGAACAGGACAAATGTTGGTTTGTACATCTTGGTTTATAGTGTAGCTCATTTGCGGGACCCCTTTATCTTCTTAAAAAAGGTTGAGGAACCCAAAGAGTTTGGCTAGTATGTATTGCATCTATCGATATTCACTGTGCTAGAAATTACATATGGTCTCTTACGACAGTTCATTTAGTGACCGTTCAAAGTTACAACGGCACTGAAAAAAATGGCTTATGATGGTTTTTCACACTTACGACCGTTACAGCATCCCCATGGTCCCGTGATCAAAATTCAGATGCTTGGCAACTGACTCTTATTTATGACGGTCGCATTGACAAGCAAAGTCAATGGGAAAGCCAGATTGACTTAACAACTGCCTTACTCACTTAACAACTGCAGTGATTCATTTAATAATTGTGGCAAGACAGGTCATAAAATGGGGCAAAATTCAATAACTCGCTTAGCAATAGAAATTTTGTGCTCTGTTGTGGTTGTAAGTCGAGGACTACCTGTAACACCGAGAAATTTTAAAATACGTATTTGACTTCATGGACTGGCTGAAGAGACTTGAGGACCCTTTGTGGTTGCCAAAGTGTAAGTTAAAGAAGCTCCATCTTAGCCAAATGCGATAGCCGAGTCGAGTATTATCTGAGTAACAAACCGTGGTTTAGCTCAGCCCCTGAAGAATCAAAGGGCAGTTTCCCGCCACTGGATATTAGTCTTAACCCAGTTTCTTGCTTCCTAGGTCACTTGATGGTTCTCCTCGGAGCAGTGAGGACCAGTCCCCGTTATATCTGCATTCGTCCAAGTGCAGCTCCTGCAGTTCTCGGTCCCCGCAGCATTCGGACATGTGCCTTCATACCCCCGGATCCAACTTTGGAGAAGAAATGGGGGAAACCCAATCGGAATATTCAGATTCCAGTTGTGGTAAGTCCACAAAAGTTTCCGATACTTTTGGGGGGGTGATCGTCACGTTTGTTAAAAGGATGGCTTGACTCCTTGCCTCGATATACCGAGCAGGCAGAAGTTTATTTCCGCTGAAAGATAGACTCTGCTTAAGTGGGGAGGCTCATCTTTTGCAGATGGGGTCAGTTTAATACAGGTAATCCTCGAATTACAACCATTTGTTTAGAGACAAAGTTCCAACGGCACTGACAAAAGTGACTTAGGACTGGACCTCGTGCTTCTGACAAGGCCTCGCACTTACGACCATTGCGTCCTCCGCACGGTCACACGAACGAAATTCATAGCTTGGCACTATGAATGTGTTTATGACAGTTGCTGCATCCCGGGTTGATGTGATCGCCATTTGCGACCATTCCAGCCGGCTTCCGACAGTCAGAGGCAACGGGGAAAGCCAGATTCACTTAATGACTTTCGGATTCCCTTCACAATTTCAGTGATTCGCTTAACAACCATGGCATAAAAGTTCATAAAATGGCACGCGACTCATATTTATGATGGTTCTGGGGTCATGGGATCCCCCTTTGCAACCTTCTGACTACTGTAGTGATTCATTTAACAACCCTGGCATAAAATGGGGCAAAACTCACTTAACAACTGTCTTGCTTAGCAACGGAAATTTTGGGCTCAGTTGTTGTCGTAAGTCGAGGACTACCTGTATGTAAAATTAGGTTCAGAAATGTTACCCTTTTCATATCCCCAGTTTCTGATTTTGCTGTTCCTTGAAGAATATTATTAGATGCCGTATTATATTAGATAATATTATATCCCAGCATTCATTTGGGGCTGAAGGCTGTTTCGCCCTTCTGTTGGATCACATGGTGCTGTACAAACATTTCCTGCATTCTCACAACGCGCCTAACCGGGTTTATGAACGGGCCATCCACGGGTTGGAGGCGCCCCCTCGGGGCACCCCAAACAAACCAGGATTAACCAAGATCGATCTCATGTCTCCGGTGGGAATCTCGATGAGGGCTAATCCTGGCTTGTTTTTTGACGGCGAGGGAGGCGAGGGTCAACCCCGTGCTTGGTTTTGAGGGTGGCCCGGCGTGGCGCGGTTCCACGTGATTCTCACCCGCGTCCCCTCTTCCTCTCCGACAGAAACCCGGTCTTTTTTCTGCAAAGAATGCCAGTGCCCATTCTCGGAAGAGGCCGCGTTCAAGAAACATTCCCTGCAAACGCACAGTGACAAACCCTACAAGTGTGACCGTTGTCAGGCCTCGTTTCGCTACAAGGGGAACCTAGCCAGTCACAAAACCGTCCACACAGGTATAGCCTCACCTGGGGGACACGTAACTGCGGGTCTCCAGACTGCCGTCGATCACAGAGGGTGGTTTGAAGTGACCCAATCCACCGGGGACGGGCCAGGCAGCAGAGCCATGGCGAAAGAAGGGTCATTTGCAAGTAGTCCTCGACTTAACGACCATTCGTTTAATGACCGTTCAGAGTTGTGACGGCGCTGAAAAAAGTGATTTAGGGCCAGTCCTCACACTTATGACCATTTGTTTAGAGACCAAAATTGTGACGGCACCGAAAAAGAGTGACCTAGGACCAATCCTCACACTTACGACCATTTGTTTAGTGACCGTTCAAAGTTGTTAAGTGAATCACTGCCGTTACATGGTTGTTAAGTGAATCTGGCTCTTCCCCCATTGACACTTTGCTTGTCAGAAGGTCGCAAAAGGGGATCACGTGATCTGGAGACTCTGCGACCGTCATAAATACGAGTCAGTTGCCAAGCATCCGAATTTTGATCACGTGACCCCCCCCCGGGGATGCTGCAACAGTCGTAAGTGTGAAAAACAGTGCTAACACTTCTTTTCAGTGCCGTTGTGACAGTCACTGAACGGATCATTGTAAATTGAGGACTACACAATTGTGGCTTGCAAATTGCACTCCTTTGGTCCATGTGATGTGTGTGTGTGTGTGGGGGGGTGTCTCACTCATTCCAGAAAGGGACGGAGTTTGCATCGGCTCCTGGGAATTGAGGGAGGGGTCTTTCCATAGCCCCATATCAGGGGATTCTGGGAAATTTCATTTTCTTCCTTGGAAAACAGCCTGGAGCATATGACCTTTTTTGGGGGGGGGAGCTGAGTTGTGTGTTTTGTAGAGCACTCTGTGATCTGTGCCCCCCCCAGACCCTCAAATGTTGGGTTGAAAAGAACAAAATTGAGTCGCAAATGGCCCTATTGAAACATTGGCAACACGGCTGGGGGGGGGGACAATCTGCACCTGTAGGACTTCAACTCCCAGCAGCCTCAGCTAGGAAAGCCTTTGGAATTCTGGGAGTTGAAGTCTGAAGGACAGCTTATCCTGGATGACTCTGGGGAGTTGAGTTTAATCCTCAACTTCCATGAGGATTCAATCGCCTAAACCAGGGGATCTCAAACGTGGCCCCTTTAAGACTTGTGGACTTCAACTCCCAGAATTCCCCAGCCAGCCAGTTGAAGTCCACAAGTCTTAAAGGGGCCACATTTGAGGCCCCCTGGCCTAAACTTTTCAAAAGGTGTTATTAAAAGGGAATGTCAAGTTGGCGAGCGGCTTCGACAACTTTGAGAGGGGTGGGCTTCAACTCCCAGAATTCCCCAGCCCTACAGAGCTTGCTGGGGAATTCTGGGAGTTGAAGTCCACCCCTCTTAAAGTTGCGCAACGTTGAGCAAGAACTCTGATTCAAAGCTGAGTTGTGTGTTTGTGTGCAAATAACTTTTGAGACGCTAAAAATGTGCCGTTTGGTTGGTCAAAACAGGCGAGAAGCCCTACCGTTGCAGCATCTGCGGGGCGCAGTTCAACCGTCCGGCCAACCTCAAGACTCATACGCGGATCCACTCCGGGGAGAAGCCGTATAAATGTGAAACGTGTGGAGCTCGCTTCGTACAGGTGGGTGTCTGTGGGACCGAAGGGGGGTCCACGGTTGCCCACTCCACCCTCTTGAGATGCAGTAGGAGCGGTGGAGGCCTCCCCAGGTCAAAGAAGTCAAGATGGCGGCCGCAATGGTGCGATGGAAGCTGGGCCTTTTTAAATGTAGAGGGCTGCGCTTTTCGGGCTGCACTTCCCTGGTCGCCATCTTGACTTTTTTGCCCAGCCCTGGCTAGCAAACGCCAGAGAGTCAAGGAAGGATATCTTCCCAAATTGTCAGACAGTTTGAGAATGAGTTAGAGGAATATGAGCAAGATAGGTTGTTTCTAAAATGAGAGAGAGAGAGTGATAGATAGATAGATTTAGATAGATAGAGAGTGATAGATAGATAGATAGATAGATAGATAGATAGATAGATAGATAGATAGATAGATAGATAGATAGATAGATAGATAGATAGATAGATAGATAGATAGATTGATTTAGATAGAGTGATAGATACAGATAGATAGATAGATAGATAGATGATGATTGATAGATTTAGATAGAGTGATAGATACAGATAGATAGATAGATAGATGATGATTGATAGATGATTGATAGATGACAGATACAGATAGATGATAGATAGATGATAGATGATAGATATAGATAGATAGATAGATGATAGATAGATAGATAGATAGATAGATAGATAGATAGATAGATAGATAGATAGATAGATAGATAGATAGATAGATAGATAGATAGATAGATAGATAAGATAGAAAGACAGAAAGACAGACAGAGATATAGATGGATGGATGGATGGATGGATGGATAGATGATTGATAGATGATAGATACAGATAGATGATAGATAGATAGATAGATAGATAGATAGATAGATAGATAGATAGATAGATAGATAGATAGATAGATAGATATGGATGGATAGAGAGACAGACAGACAGACAGACAGACAGACAGACAGATATAGATGGATTGATGGATGGATGGATGGATGGATGGATTGATGGATAGATAGATAGATATAGATAGATAGAGAGATAGATAGATAGATGATAGATACACCGATGGATGGATGGATAGATAGATAGATGAAGGAAGGATAAAGTAAAATAATACATTAAAAATAATAAATAAAAATAATAAATAAATAAATACACTGAAAACAAAACCAAATGGACCCCAGGGGTCTAAAGCCTGCAAAGGGGGTGAAATCAAAAGGTGTTTTTTTTTTCTTTCAACGAAGAGGACGGGGGGGGGGAGAATCGGAGCCCCCTTTTTTCATGAGGAGGGGCGGGGAGAAATGCCCCCAGGATGCCCCTCTGAGTCAGTCTGCCTTGCCTTCCCCAGGTGGCCCACCTCCGGGCGCACGTGCTCATCCACACTGGGGAGAAACCGTATCCCTGCGAAATCTGCGGCACCCGTTTCCGACACCTCCAGACGCTCAAGAGTCATTTGCGAATCCACACTGGAGAGAAGCCCTACCATGTAAGACGACTCCCTTGTTTGCAGAGAGCGTTCGCACAAACAAACAAAAAAACACCCTTCAGGTTTACAAACCTCCCTGGGTTGCCCTCTTTCGTGGTTTGTCTGCCAGGGAGACCACAAAGTCAAGATGGCGTCTTGGGCTGTACAATGTGGCCGCCATCTTGATTTTGTTTTTTTAACCCTCTCTGGGCCACACCAGGTACAGTAGTCCTCGGCTTACGACCGCAACTGAGCCCAAAATTTCTGTTCCTAAGCGGGACGTTTCTTAAGTGAGTTTTGCCCCATTTTACGACCTTTCTTTGCCCCATTTTACGACCTTTCTCGCTGGGGTTGTTAAGTTAGTCACACGGTCATTAAATGAATCCGGCTTCCCCAGGGACTTTGCTGGCCAGGTCGCAAAAGGGGATCACGTGACCCTGGGGGACACTTGCAACCGTCGTAAATATGAATCAGTTGCCAAGTGTTTTTAATTTTGATCACGTGACCACAGGGATGCTGCGACGGTCGTAAGTGGTGAAAACCGGTCATAAGTCACATTCTTCAGTGCCGTTGTAACTTTGAACGGTCACTGATTTTTTAAAAAAATTTCACCAAGCGTTCGCCTTTCGTTTCTCGGTCTCCGTTGCTCCCTAAAGACAACACACACACTTCAATTGCCTCTTTTTCCCCTCCAGTGTGAAAAGTGCAACCTGCACTTCCGACACAAGAGCCAACTCCGCTTGCACCTCCGGCAGAAACACGGCGCCATCACGAACACCAAGGTGCAGTACCGCCTCTCTCCTGTCGACGCGCCACCGGAACTCTCCAAGGCGTGCTGAGGACTAGCGGCATAAAACGGCGGATGAAGCCTAAAGAGGCTGCTTCCGGGGAAAGGGCGGGCAGGGTTGTCCAAAGGATGCTTCGATCACTTTAGGGAAAAAACGAAAACGAAACAAAACAAAAAAAAAGAAACCCCACGTGTTGTTGTTCTTGCTGTTTGTGTTGTTGTTGTTGTCGTTACACATCGGAGTGCCTCTAGAAGCCCGGAGCGAAAGGACAGACGGGGTGCAAAAACAGGGACACGGTTCACGTTCCGTTGACGTCGGTCGCTTTTGTTCCCCGGTTTGTGTAAACTTCACAGTTGGACTACTTGTATGTGCACTTTGTGTGGCATGTGTGCGCGCCTGCGTGTGTGTGCAAACGGAAGAGAGGGTCAACAACCTTTCTTACAATGTCTGCGGGGGGGGGGAACTGTCGAAAACTCGTCGTCCCCCCCCCCGCAGGCAGAAATTGAGGAATGTACATCGTTTTTACGGGAGCGAAGCGTAGATCTTTTTATGCAAAGTTGTGTGTGTGTGTGTTTCACAACAGGGAAAGAGATTGTATAAGGGATACGAAAGGGGAGGGGGGGGCTTTAAACTTTTTAACCAAAGGTGAAGGAAATTATGGCGGAATTGTAAATAGATGAAGATATATGAAATATGTATACATATATGTGTGTATGTATATATATATAAATATATATAAATAAATGACACACAAATATATATATAAAATGCACATATATATATATGTGTGTGCCTTTAAAAGATATTATATATACATGTATATGTATATGTATAAATGCATTGAAGTCTCTCTGTGTTTAGTCTCTGCAGGCAGGGGCTGCAGAGAGCCTCCATTGCAAAAAAAAAGAAAAAAGAAAGAAAGAAAAAAGGAGCACTTAACAAGATATTTTAAAACAAAACAAAGAAAAAAAATTCTGCATTCGTCTTGGTGAGAAAATATTTTGTCTAAGAGCCTCGAGTGTGTGTTTGTATTTTTTTGCAAGTGAAGGTTTACAATTTACAAAAAAAAAAAAGTGTGTATTAAATAAACAAAAACTAAAGCTGCAGAAGGAACTTAAAATAATATAAAGTGTATTTTTTTTCCAGTCTGTATATATATATATATAAATATAAATATAAATATATGTATAATGTTTGTTGGGGGAATGTTATTTTTTTGGTTTTTTTCACAGTGCCTTTCTTTTTTCGACAAAACCCAATCCCGGTGGGCGGTACGGTTTTAAGGATTGGGAAAGAGGGAGTGATCCCGGGTGAACTCCGGATAAATAAAGCAAAGTCTGTTTTGTTCTTTTTAAACAAACAAACAAACAAAAAAAGGAAATACAATAATTTGGTCTCGTTTTATACCCTTGTGTTACAATCAGTCCTATCTCGGTGACAGGGTTTTTGGGCTACATCAAACTGCATTAATGCATTCTGTAAAATACAGCTGTACAAATCCAGAAAAAAAAAATAAAACAGCAGAACCAGGAGCCAAAATTGTGTGTGAACTCATTCTTTAGCCCCCCCCCCCAAATTAATTCATTTAGATGCAAACATTGTGCGACAATCTGGGAAAAAGAAATCCTGGTTTTTTTTTAGACCAAGGGTCTCTTCAAACTTGGCAACTTTTAAGACTTGTGGACTTCAACTCCCAGAATTCCCCAGCCACTCTTCAAACTTGGCAAGTTTTAAGACTTGCGGACTTCAACTCCCAGAATTCCCCAGCCACTCTCCAAACTTGGCAAGTTTAAGACTTGCGGACTTCAACTCCCAGAATTCCCCAGCCACTCTCCAAACTTGGCAAGTTTTAAGACTTGCAGACTTCAACTCCCAGAATTCCCCAGCCACTCTCCAAACTTGGCAAGTTTTAAGACTTGCGGACTTCAACTCCCAGAATTCCCCAGCCACTCTCCAAACTTGGCAAGTTTAAGACTTGCGGACTTCAACTCCCAGAATTCCCCAGCCACTCTCCAAACTTGCCAAGTTTAAGACTTGCGGACTTCAACTCCCAGAATTCCCCAGCCACTCTCCAAACTTGGCAAGTTTAAGACTTGCGGACTTCAACTCCCAGAATTCCCCAGCCACTCTTCAAACTTGGCAAGTTTAAGACTTGCGGACTTCAACTCCCAGAATTCCCCAGCCACTCTCCAAACTTGGCAAGTTTTAAGACTTGCGGACGTCAACTCCCAGAATTCCCCAGCCACTCTCCAAACTTGGCAAGTTTAAGACTTGCGGACTTCAACTCCCAGAATTCCCCAGCCACTCTCCAAACTTGGCAAGTTTTAAGACTTGCGGACTTCAACTCCCAGAATTCCCCAGCCACTCTCCAAACTTGGCAAGTTTTAAGACTTGCGGACTTCAACTCCCAGAATTCCCCAGCCACTCTCCAAACTTGGCAAGTTTTCAGACTTGTGGACTTTAACTCCCAGAATTCCCCAGCCAGCTTTGCTGAAGTTGAAGTCCACAAGTCTTAAACTTGTCAAGTTTGGAGACTGCTGCTTTACACTAAGAAATTTAAGACTGGGACTGAAAAAGGATTATCCTCACAGTTGCAACCATTGCACCACTCACACTATTCCGTGATCACAATTCAGACACTTCTGGAACAGACATATATTTACGACCACCGCCGTTTCCCAGGGTCATGTGATCACCATTTGCGACTTTCTCAGCTGGATTCTGACAAGCCAACTCAAAGGAGGAAGCCGGATCCGTTTAGGCGAGACTAAAACTTCCCATCTCCTGGTGATTGGCCCAAAGTCACCCAGCTGGCCTTCATGCCTAAGGCGGGACTAGAACTCACCGTCTCCTGGTGATTGGCCCAAAGTCACCCAGCTGGCCTTCATGCCTAAGGCGGGACTAGAACTCACCATCTCCTGATGATTGGCCCAAAGTCACCCAGCTGGCTTTCATGCCTAAGGTGGGACTAGAACTCACCGTCTCCTGGTGATTGGCCCAAAGTCACCCAGCTGGCCTTCATGCCTAAGGCGGGACTAGAACTCACCGTCTCCTGGTGATTGGCCCAAAGTCATCCAGTCAGCTTTTATGTATAAAACGAGACTAGAATCCACTGTCTCCTAGGGATAGGCCCAAAACCACCCAGCTGGCATTCATGGTAAATATGGGACTAGAACTCACCATCTCCTGGTGATTGGCCGAAAGTCACCCAGCCAGCTTTCATGCCTAAGGCGGGACTAGAAGTCCCTGTCGCCTGGTGATTGGCCCAAAGTCACTCAGCCAGCTTTCATGCCTAAAGCAGAACTAGAACTCACCACATCTATGCCTGTGGGGTACCTCAAGTTCTGTCTTGGGGACTTTAGTCTTCAAACAACTTCGTAAACATTTTAGATGAGGGGATATGTGAAGTATTAGTGCCGCTATATAGTACCTTGGTAAGACCCCACTTGGAATATTGTGTCCAGTTTTGGTCACCACGATGTAAAAAAGATGTTGAGACTCTAGAAAGAGTGCAGAGAAGAGCAACAAAGAGGATCAGGGGACTGGAGGCTAAAACATACGAAGAACGTTTGCAGGAATTGGGTCTGTCTAGTTTAATAAAAAGAAGGACTAAGAGTGACAGGATAGCAGCCTTCTAATATCTGAGGGGCTGCCCCAAAGAAGAGGGAGTCAAGCTATTCTCCAAAGCGCCTGAAGGCAGGACAAGAAGCAACGGATGGAAACTAATCACGGACAGAAGCAAGCTAGAATCAAGGAGGACTTTCCTAACAGTGAGAACAATTAACCACTGGAACACAAGTTGCCTTCAGAAGTTCAATCAATCAATTCCAACTTTCCAAGATCTTTTTTTTTCCCGTGAGAAGTTGAAATTGACTGATTGAACCTTTTTTTTTTTTTTTGCCCACGGCGGCGGAGGCCTAAAGTGAAAAGGTTTTATAAAACCCAGCTTGAAGGCCTAGGACTGGGGCGACGGCGCACGTGCCCACAGAGAGGGCTCTGAGTGCCGCCTCTGGCACCCGTGCCATAGGTTCGCCACCACTCATATAAAAGAACATGGTTTGGGTGGGGGAAGGGGAAAAAAGACACCAGGAAAGGTTTACTCCCTTTAAACAAATGTAATTAGTTTTACCCCCTTTAATTGAGTCCGTCTGTGGCTTTTAGAAAGTTTTCTTTGAAGGTAAACAGGCTTAATTTAAAACTAAAGCTTTTCGCAATTGCCGGAGCCTTTCAGTCTAGAATTGCAACATTATGACACGTGACACGCAGCTTAAAGAGGAAAAAAAACCGGAGTTTGTGTTTTTCTTATTTTCTTGCTTTGCACTTGATTCCTGTGTCTTTAAGGGTACAGGGAAGGGATTGGGGGGGGTGCATTCTTACTACACCGTGGAAGAGCTCAGAAGGGCCAACCAGCTAGCTCGGGGGGGGGGGTCTACAAACTTAGCAACTTTAAGACCTGTGGACTTCAACTCCCAGAATTCCTCAACCAGCCATGAGGGCTGAGGAATTCTGGGAGTTGAAGTCCATAAGCCTTAAAAGTGCCAAGTTTGAAGACCCCTGAATTAGCTGGTAGTGGTGCATATTAATACACATGGATAAATTCATCATATATTTGTCAGTGCAAAGGGAAAGGGATTCAGCAAAGGAACAGCCACCGAAGAAATTAAAACTGGTACTTTTTTTCCTTTTTTTCTACAGTTTGTAATATTTTATTAGATTATAGAATAAAATACAAAAATACAGAAGCAAATAGCAGGACACAGTGGGGAGGAAAAAGGGGGGGAAGTGAGGGGGAGAAGGGAAAAAGAACATACTTCCTCTGTTGCAGTAGAAGGAAGCATTAACATTGAACCTCAACTTCTTACTTTTCCGTAATATTATAAACTATCCATTTCTATAACAACAAAGGAATCTAATCAGTAAAACCCAAAATCCCCCCCCTTTTTTTTAATCATCAATTTTTTGACACCTTGCTAAGTACTGGTGGTGCTCAAATATTGTCATGTCCTAAAAGTGGTACAATCTGTGAAAAGGTTGAAAAGCCCTGGACTAGAAGACCTCCAAGGTCCCTTCCATTCTGCATCTCTAAAACTGTAATTAGCTGTGCCAATTTCTGTTCTCACCACAAGGTGGGAGGCCAGGATAACATTTGAGCACCTAGTGGCGAAGAAGGCTTTTTAAAGATAAAACTAGCAGAAAACCCCTGATGATGATGGGCATGTAACACAATTCAGCACGTCAACTGAATACAAGCAAAGACAATTTTGTGAACAGAAGCTGCCACAAAGAAAGAGGGGGTCAAATTATTCTCCAAAGCACCTGAAGGCAGGACAAGAAACAACGGATGGAAACTAATCAGGGAGAGAAGCAACCTGGAATTAAGGAGAAACTTCCTGACAGTGAGGACAATTAACCAGTGGAACAGCTTGCCTCCAGAAACTGTGGGTGCTCCATCACTGGAGATTCTTAAGAAGAGACTGGACAGTCATTTGTCTGAAATGGTATAGGTTCTCCTGCTCAAGCAGGGGAGCTGGACGAGATGACCTCCAAGGTCCCTTCCAGCTCTGCTCTATTCTATTCTATTCTATTCTATTCTATTCTATTCTATTCTATTCTATTCTATTCTATTCTATTCTATCCTTATTCTATTCCATTCCATATTCTATTCTATTCCATTCCATTCTATATTCCAATATTTATTCTATTCTATTCTATTCTATTCTATTCTATTCTATTCTATTCTATTCTATTCTATTCTATTCTATTCTATTCTATTCTAACTGTGTTACCAACTTAACAACTGTGGTGATTCACATAAGAAGGGTCGTCAAAAGCATAACGAGCATAACGGGCATTGGGAAGGCTCCATTACGGTCGTAAGTCAAGGACTCCCTGTATCCTTTTTAGGAAATAATTGGAGCCCTGCGGCTGGAGGACCTGCAGAGGGCAATATTATACCGCCTGTGGCTTTGAAAAACCGTGAAAGAAAATACTGATGTTTATTTGGACAACGAGAAGATTTGTTTCTTTTTTTTGTAATGTATATTTTTATTTCATTCAAAACAAAGTTAAAATATAAAATGCAAAACTCAAAAAAAAAAAAAATCCAAGGAGACAAAAAAAGGAAAAATAATGCAAACCACAAAACGATCAAAACATTAAAAAGGTGCATAAGAAACCCCCGCATTATACACATATCATCTCCTCTAGTTGAATATTGATCAATATATCACTACAGTGATACAGTCTGAGATGGTATAGATTCTCCTGCTTGAGCAGGGGGCTGGACTAGAAGACCTCCAAGGTCCCTTCCAGCTTCTATTCTATTCTATTCTATTCTATTCTATTCTATTCTATTCTATATCCTATTTTCTATTCTATTCTGTTCTGTTCCGTTCCATTCTATTCTATTCTATTCTACTCTACTCTACTCTATTCTAATCTATTCTATCTTATCCTATTCTCCATTCCATCTGTTCTATTCTAATCTGTTCTATTTTCTATTCTATTCTATTCTATTCTATTCTATTCTATTCTATTCTATTCTATTCTATTCTATTCTATTCTATTCTATTCTATTCTAGTCTAGTCTAGTCTAGTCTAGTCTAGTCTAGTCTAGTCTATATTCCAATATCTATTCTATTCTACTCTATTCTATTCTATATTCCAATATCTCTTCTCTTCTCTTCTCTTCTCTTCTCTTCTCTTCTCTCCCACGAAACAGGCCCACCCAAAAAATTTTAAACCACTAAAACTATTTGCAACTTGTTGGCCTGTCTTCCATGGGTTATATTAAGGACAAAGGAGTTAAGGGGAAGAACAATAATAGTGAAACAGAACAAAACTAAACTTCCAAAACTTTAATTTTGAAAAAAAAACGTCTACGGAAATTTAATTTGGAAACTTGAAAACAAGAACACTTGTTTCCATCCGGCTCCACTTAGGAACAATATTTCTTTCCATTCGCCGAGCGAAGATCCCGCCATCCCACAATAGCCGGCGCGAGAATAAATCGGCAGTCTTGGCTGCCTGTTGTTTTAACTAAAGCCTGCTCTGGTTTTTTTTACCCATGTGCCTCGTCTGGACTACAGCTCCCATCATCGATGGCCAGTGTTGAAGGCAGCTGCCGTCCATCTCAGGAGCGCGATGCTCCGAGACCGTCTTAACTTTGCTTCTGGCATCCAGGAGGATGCTCGATGCCCCTTCTTCCTAATCATTAGAACATAGAGGTGGCAGGGACCTCAGAGGTCATCTAGTCCAACCCCCTACCCAAGGCAGGAGAGCTTATTATGCCATCCTGATCAAATGGCTGTACACTCTCTTTTTTGAAAGTGTTCCAGCAATTGCTTTGCCTTGTAAGACAAGGCAGGGCATTCGCTTCCCTTGCTCAAGGGTGCCCCTCCCCCACCCCAGGTCTGGGGGACACGGCAGGGGCAGTTTCAGAATGAGAGGGCAGGGAGGGATTTTGAAGGGGGGGGGAGGATTATTTTCCTTTCCTTTCCTTCCTTCCTTCCTTCCTTCCTTCCTTCCTTCCTTCCTTCTTTCTTTCTTTCTCCCTCTTTTTTCTCTTTTCTCCTTTCTCTCTTTCTTCTCCCTCCCTCCCTCCCTCTTCTTTCTTTTTCTTTTTCTTCCTTCCTTCCTTCCTTCTACCCTCCCTCCCTCCCTCCCTTCTTTCTTTCTTTCTCTTTCTTTCTTTCTCTCTTTCTTTCTTTCTTTCTTTCTCCCTCCCTCCATCTTCTTTCTTTTTTTCTTTCTTTCTCCCACTTCTTTCCTCTTTTCTCCTTTCTCTTTCTTCTCCCTCCGTCCCTCCCTTCCTTCCTTCCCCCTTTATTTTTTCCTTCCTTCTTTTCCTTCCTTTCTTTTTCTTTTTCTTTCTTCCTTCCTGCCTTCTTCTTTCTTTCTTTCTCCCTCTTTTTTCTCTTTTCTCCTTTCTCTCTTTCTTCTCCATCTCTCCCTCCCTCCCTCCCTCTTCTTTCTTTTTCTTTTTCTTCCTTCCTTCTACCCTCCCTCCCTCCCTCCCTCCCTCCCTTCTTTCTTTCTCTCTTTCTTTCTCTCTCTCTTTCTTTCTTTTTCTCCCTCCCTCCCTCCATCTTCTTTCTTTCTTTCTTTCTTTCTCCCACTTCTTTCCTCTTTTCTCCTTTCTCTTTCTTCTCCCTCCGTCCCTCCCTTCCTTCCTTCCCCCTTTATTTTTTCCTTCCTTCTTTTCCTTCCTTCCTTTTTCTTTTTCTTTCTTCCTTCCTGCCTTCTTCTTTCTTTCTTTCTCCCTCTTTTTTCTCTTTTCTCCTTTCTCTCTTTCTTCTCCATCCCTCCCTCCCTCCATCTTTTCTTTTTCTTTCTTTCTTTCTTTCTTTCTTTCTTTCATTCTTTCTCCCTCTTTTTTCTCTTTTCTCCTTTCTCTTTCTTCTCCCTCCCTCCCTTCCTTCCCCCTTTATTTTTTCCTTCCTTCCTTCCTTCCTTCCTTCCTTCCTTCCTTCCTTCCTTCCTTCCTTCCTTCCTCTTCCCCTCCCTTCCCCCTTCCCTTCTTTCTTTCTTTCTTTCTTTCTTTTTCTTTCTTTCTTTCTTTCTTTCTTTCTTTCTTTCTTTCTTTCTTTCTTTCTTTCTTTCTTTCTTTCTTTCTTTCTTTCTTTCTTTCTTTCTTTCTTTCTTTCCAGGCCCTGACCCACAAAACGATCCAAGGGATTTGGTTTACCTATCACACCAAACTCCCAAAGTTTAACTTCACTTTTATGTCTGTTTGGTGCTCTGTAAATGTGTTTGCCTTCAATGTAATTGTGCTTGCTGGTTATATAAACCTATTTTCTGATGCAGGAATTAACGTAAAAATATTTTTTCCTACTATCCCCCAGCTTAGGAAACAGGTACAAATATATAGAGTTGTTTGCTGAACTCTAATGTACCCAGTGAGACAGACATAAACACAAATGATCACCAACACATGTCAGGTTTATTCACACTAGATTGATCAATGGTGTTGAAAACGATGATAGGCTTTGCAATTTATCTGCTTACTGGGATGTCAACCAAGCAAGGTTAAAACTCATCCAAGTTTGCAGGTTGTGTGCATACACCTACCTGACCTGGTTAAGCATGTAGGAATTAATGTAAGTAGTTTTTTTTTCCTATCCATTCAATGTGGTCTTGACCCCCAACTTAGCTAATTAAAGAGCTGCAAGAGCTTAAATATGTTTGCTAAACATTAATGTACCCAACAAGACAATCCCTTAAATATGTGCCAGCCGTGTGAGGCAGCAGCCAAAAAAGCTAATACAATCCTTGGTTGTATAAACAGAGGCATAGAATCAAGATCAGGTGAAGTATTAGTACCGCTTTATAAAGCTTTAGTAAAACCACACCTGGAATACAGCATCCAGTTTTGGTCCCCACATTACAAAAAAGAGGTTGAGACTTTGGGAAAAGTGCAAAGAAGAGCAACTAAGATGATCCAAGGCCTGGAGACTAAAACATACGAAGAACGGCTGCGGGACTTGGGTTTGGCTAGTGTCTAAAGAAAAAAAGGACTAGAGGGGAGATGATAGCAGTCTTCCAGTATTTGAGGGGCTGCCCCAAAGAGGAGGGGGTCAATTTATTCTCCAAAGCCCCTGAAGGCCGGACAAGAAGCAATGGATGGAAACTAATCAAGGAGAGAAGCAACCTAGAACTAAGGAGAAATTTCCTGACAGTGAGGACAATTAACCAGTGGAACTACCTGCCTCCAGAAATTGTGAATGCTCCAACACTGGAAGTTTTTAAGAAGAGACTGGACAGCCATTTGTCTGAAACGGTAGAGGGTCTCCTGCTTGAGCAGGGGGTTGGACTAGATGACCTCCAAGATCCCTTCCGGCTCTATTCTGATTGATTGATTTTCGTGCCCGCTGGGTGACTTTGGACCAATCACCAGGAGACGGTGAGTTCTAGTCCCGCCTTAGGGCCAAAAGCTGGCTGGCTGGGGGGGGGGGCTTTGGCCCCCACTTCTTTCCCCTTTCTGAACATGTCATCCTTTTTTGTATTCCATTCTCACCCTTTCTGACCATCCAAACGGTTGTTCACGAGGCAGGCTGAGATAGCCTGGTGCGCGGAAATGCCACAATATTTGTGTGTGTGTGTGTGTGTGTGATGTTCTGACTCCAAAGCCTGGTATAATCAATCAAGTCGAAGTAGCCGTCCTTTGCCTTTTTGCGTCGTCCGTCAGAGGCTGTCGAAGCGATTCCAGGTGTCCAAATCTGGCATTTCGGGCGTCATGTGTATTGTTGGCCGGGATGTGCAAAAACCTTCAGCGTTATCGTGGTAAAAGGTGGGATGAGGACCCCTGTTCAGAAGGCACAAATATTCTCTTTTCTTAAGCATTGTTCTCCGTGGGTGTCGGAATATAGATTGATATTTTCCACTTTCTTGGGCACGGCTGGCAATCTTGTACCTGCCTAACGAAGAGCCCGTAACATTTTTTAACGGCGCTCGTTTTGTAAAAATTTAAATCGGCCGGCTGGTATTCGATCAGCTCCTGGGGCTTTGGGGGTTTAGCAAGGTTTTCCAGAGCTGCTTCAGTTTCCAGGAGGTCTAGTTTTAATTTAGTAATCAAACCTCATCAATTCGGGGGCGAGGGGGGGATTTTTTCATTTCTTTGTTTTTTGCAGGCCTCTGGTGTTTTTGCCAATTTTCTTGGTATATTTCCCCACCCCCCTTTTTTTTTGGCTTTCTTTTAAGCTACCGGGTTGCGTGAATGTTTCTCTTGATTTCCGTAATAAAGTTCTTGTCTTTCCTATTTGGGGAAGGCCTGGAGGACTCGACGGAGGAGAGATGATCCGAAGAAGATTTATCTGTCAGTAGAAGAGGATATTGGTAGCGCTGGGTTGAACGGTGGCACCTGCAACTCATGACGTTACTAGCTGGGTAATAAAACGTCTGCAAGTAAACAATCAAGCTCAGAAGGCAGCAAAGAGCCCACAATCCTCCTCCTCCCTCCTAGCACTGATGATGTTCCCTAGTTGGGTCATGAAAGGTCTGCAAGAAAACAACCAAGCTCAGAAGGCACCAAGGATCCCACAGTCCTCCTCTCCTCCTCCTCCTCTTCTCTCCTCCTCTCCTCCTCCTCTTACTTCCCCCTCCCTCCTCCTCCTCCCTTCTAGCACTGATGATGTTCCCTAGTTGGGTCATGAAAGGTCTGCAAGAAAACAAGCAAGCTCAGAGAACACCAAGGACCCCACAGTCCTCCTCCTCTTCCTCCTCCTCCTCTTCCTCCTCCTCTTCCTCCTCCTTTTCCTTCCCCCTTCCTCCTCCTCCTCCCTTCTAGCACTGATGATGTTCCCTAGTTGGGTCATGAAAGGTCTGCAAGAAAACAAGCAAGCTCAGAGAACACCAAGGACCCCACAGTCTTCTTCTTCCTCCTCCTCCTCCTCCTCCTCCTCCTCCTCCTCCTCTGTAATCCCCTCTGGTTTGTACAGGTAGTCCTCAACCTATGACCATAACTGACCCCCCAAATTTCTGTGGCTAAGCAAGGCAGCTGTTCAGCGACTTTTGCCCCATTTTACGACTTTTCTTGCCGCAGTTGTTAAATGAATCACTGCAGTTGTTCCGTTAGTAACACGGTCGTTAAGCGAATCCGGCTTCCCCCCCATTGTCTTTGCTTGTCAGAAGGTCACCAAAGGGGATCACGTGACACCCTGGGGGAGACACTGCGACCGTCATAAGGACGAGTCTGTTATAATAATAATAATAAAGTTGGAAGGGACCTTGGAGGTCATCGAGTCCAACCCCCTGCTCAGGCAGGAAACCCTATACCATTTCAGACAAATGGCTGTCCAGTCTCTTCTTAAAAACTTCCAGTGTTGAGCATTCACCGCTTCTGGAGGCAGGTTGTTCCACTGGTTAATTGTTCTCACTGTCAGGAGTTTTTCTCCTCAGTTCCAGGTTGCTTCTTTCCTTGACTAGTTTCCATCCATTACTTCTTGTCCTGCCCTCAGGCGCCTTGGAGAATAGCTTGACTCCCTCTTCTTTGTGGCAGCCCCTGAGAGATTGTCTGAATTTTGATCACGTGACACCCCCCCCGGGGGACGCTGCAGCGGTAAACCAGCCCTCGCTCACTTTTTTCAGCACCGTTCCAACTCCGAACGGTCACAAAAAGGAATCGTCGTAAGTTGAGGACGCCCTCTCTTTTCTTTTGATTCATCTTCCATTAATAATAATAATAATAATAATAATAATAATAATAATAATAATAATAATAATAATAATAATAATAAAGTTGGAAGGGACCTTGGAGGTCATCTAGTCCAACCCCCTGCTCAGGCAGGAAACCCTACACCATTTCGGACAAATGGCTGTCCAGTCTCTTCTTAAAAACCTCCAGTGTTGGAGCATTCACCGCTTCTGGAGGCAGGTTGTTCCACTGGTTAATTGTCCTCACTGTCAGGAAGTTTCTCCTTAGTTCCAGGTTGCTTCTCTCCTTGATGAGTTTCCATCCGTTGCTTCTTGTCCTGCCTTCAGGCGCTTTGGAGAATAGCTTGACTCCCTCTTCTTTGGGGCAGCCCCTGAGATACTGGAAACACTGCTATCCTGTCACCCCTCGTCCTTCTCTTCATTAAACTAGACATGCCCAATTCCAGCAACCGTTCCTTATATGTTTTAGCCTCCAGCCCCCTGATCATCTTTGTTGCTCTTCTCTGCCCTCTTTCTAGAGTCTCAATATTTTTTTTACATCGTGGTGACCAAAACTGGATGCCGTATTCCAAGTGTGGCCTTACCAAGGCCTTGTAAAGTGGTATTAACGCTTCACGTGATCTTGATTCTATCCCTCTGTTAATGCAGCCCAGCACTGTGTTGGCATTTTTGGCAGCTGCAGCACACGGCTGGCTCCTATTTAAGTGATTGTCCACTAGGACTCCAAGATCCCTCTCACAGTTACTACTATTGAGCAAGGTACCCCCTATACTATACCTGTACATTTGGTTTTTCTTGCCTAAATTCTTCAGCTGTTTTTCAATATGACGGCGCAGAGCAATTTGGCCTCTTTCGCTGTTTGCGTTCTGGGCGAGTTTTGCTCTCCTGCGCCTTCCAGGGCCCTGCGGATCCATTCAATCCGTTCCTTCTCTTTTACGACGGTAATTTTATGTGTAACGCTCAGGCCGAGCCTTGCGGGTCTGGTTTCTTTCTTTCTTTCTTTGCTTTCTTTGGTTTAAATTGCACTTAGGCAAGGAAGGGAGATTGTGTCTCTGCTGGCAGGACAGAATTTCTCCTTCTGTACCTAACTGGCCTGAATGTTGTGATCTCCGTTGGGTGACGGCCACTGGTCCTCTTTTAAGTGGTGGGAAGCAGGTAATTGCTGCAGCGAAATTTCCTTGGCATAATAGCCCTTGGTGCAGGAGGAGGAGGAGGAAGGGGAGGAGGAGGAGGAGGAAGAGGAGGAGGGGAGGAGGAGGGGAGGAGGGGAGAGGAAGGGGAGGAGGAGGAGGGGAGGAGGGGAGGTGAGGAGGAGGAGGGGGAGGGGGAGGAGGGGGAGGAGGGATGTGGGGTCCTTGGTGCTCTCTGAGCTGGGTTGTTTTCTTGCAGACATTTCATTACCCAAGTAGGTAACATAATCAGTGCTAGAAGGGAGTGGGGATTGCAGAGAGGAAGAGGAGGAGGTGCGGGAGGAGGAGGGGGAGGAGGAGGAGGAGGAGGGATGTGGGATCCTTGGTGCTCTCTGAGCTGGGTGGTTTTCTTGCAGACGTTTCGTGATCCAACTAGGTAACATTATCAGTGCTAGAGAAGGGAGGGGGGTTGTGGAGAATTGGAGGAGGAGGAGGAGGATTGTGAGGTCCTTGGTCCTCTGAACTTGGTTGTTTTCTTGCAGACATTTCTTTACCCAAGTAGGTAACATAATCAGTGCTAGAAGGGAGTGGGGATTGCAGAGAGGAGGAGGAGGAAGAGGAGAGGGAAGGGGAGGAGGAAGAGCAGGAGGAGGAGGAGGGGGAGGAAGAGGAAGAGGAGGAGGATTGTGAGGTCCTTGGTCCTTTGAGCTGGGTGATTTTCTTGCAGACATTTCATTACCCAAGTAGGTAACATAATCAGTGCTAGAAGGGAGAGGGGTTTGCGGAGAGGAAGGGGAGGAGGAGGAGGAGGAGGAGGAGGAGGGAGAGGGAGAGGGAGAGGAGGGGGAGGAGGACTGTGGGGTCCTTGGTGGTCTCTGAGCTTGGTGCTTTTCTTGTACACATTTCATGATCCATCTTCCTTTCTATGTCCAGTTTAATGAAAAGAAGGACGAGGGGTGACAGGATAGCAGCCTTCCAATATTTGAGGGGCTGCCACAAAGAAGAGCGAGGGGTCAAGCTGTTCTCCAAGAGCCCATGAGGGCAAAGACAAGACGCAACGGATGGAAAGTAACCAAGGAGAGAAGCAACCCTGGAATTAAGGAGAAACTTCCCGACAGTTAGAACAATTAACCAGTGGAACTCCTTGCCTCCAGAAGTTGTGGATGCTCCATCACTGGAGGCTTTCAAGAAGAGACTGGACAGCCACCTGCCTGAAATGGGATAGGGTTTCCTGCCTGAGCAGGGGGTTGGACTAGATGACCTCCCAGGTCCCTTCCAGCTCTGTTATTCTATGTTGGATGTTCTAAGATTTTCTCCCTGCTTCTCTCCATCGCTTCAAGGGTTCGCTAACATTAGGAGGCAGCCCAAGAAGGCACCGAATGCTCCCCTTTTGCTAGCCTGCTGAATTTATACATCAAATCTGTCATTTTTGCTGGTAGAGGAGCCGGCTGTCACTTCGGATTTGCAGCTGTCTTTGACGCAGCCCTCGCGGTTATATACCGATCTGCGGGTGGGATGGGGGTTGCATAGACTGTGCGAATGTTTATTACTTGTGAGGCTCGGTCAAGAGTGATCCCTGACTAATATGAAGCCCCAATCCATGTGGCTATCAGGTCTGAGGATCCCCACAAGGCCAGGACACCAGTTGAAAAACCTTTTTAGGAAGATCTGAAGAGGGCAGAAAAACGAATTTGCTTCTGCCATCTTGAGCGAAAAAAAGATCAGGACTCCCAAAAAGGCTGCAGCTGGATTTAAACTGCGGCCTTCTAAAATGGTCTCTGAGCTTGGGGGTTTTCTTGCAGACGTTTCATGACCCAACTAGGTAACATCATCAGTGCTAGAAGGGAGGGGGGTTTGTGGAGAGGAGGAGGAGGAGGAGGAGGAGGAGGAGGAAGAGGAAAGAGAAAGAAAAAAGAAAGAAAGAAAGAAAGAAAGAAAGAAAGAAAGAAAGAAAGAAAGAAAGAAAGAAAGAAAGAAAGAAAGAAAGAAAGAAAGAAAGAAAGAAAGAAAGAAAGAAAAAGAAAGAAAGGATTGTGGAGTCCTTGGTGTTCTCTGAGCTTGGTTGTATTCTTGCAGACGTTTCATGACCCAACTAGGCAACATCATCAGTGCTAAAAGGGAGGGGGGCTTGCAGAGAGGAGGAGGAGGAGGAGAGGAGAGCAGGGAGGAGGAGGAGGACTGTGGGGTCCTTGGTGATCCCTGAGCTTGATTGTTTTCTTGCAGACATTTCATTACCCAACTAGGTAACATCATCAGTGCAAGAGGGAGGAGAAGGGAGGAGGGAGGATGCTCTCCAATCTGGGTTGTTTTCTTGCAGACGTTTCATGACCCAACTAGGTAACATTATCAGTGCTAGAGAACGGAAGGGGTGGTGGAGAGAAGAAGAGGAGGAGAAGGAGGAGGAGGAGGAGGAGGAAGACTGTGGGATCCTTGGTGCTCTCTGAGCTTGGTGGTTTTCTTGCATACCTTTCATGACCCAGCTAGGTAACATCAACAGCGCTAGGAGGGAGAGGGGCTGCTTTCTGTTTATATACCCTCCCTTCTAGCACGAGTTGGGTTTGTGGAGAGGAGGAGGAGGAGGAGGAGGAGGAGGAGGAGGACTGTGGACCCCTTGGTACTCTCTGAGCTGGGTGGTTTTCTTGCAGATGTTTCCTTTCATTACCCAACTAGGTAACATCATCAGTGCTAGAAGGGAGGGGGATTGCCCTCTGTTTATATACCGCCCCTTCTAGCACTAGTTGAGGTTGTGGAGAGGAGGAGGAGGAGGAGGAGGAGGACAACGACGACGACGACAATGATGATGATGATGACAACTTTGGAGTCTTTGGCCCTCTCTGAGCTGGGTTGTTCTCTTGCAGACCTTTCATGACCCAACTAGGTAACATCACCAGGGTTTCCTTAGCTAGGACCCCACCCTTCCACTCCGAGCCGCCGATTTTCTCTTCTGCTGGACCTGTCAGTGTAACAACTCAAGTTCCTGCAGGGAATGTCTTTATTAATTTATTTATTCTTCCCGTCTTTGTACCCAGCCAGGACATCTTAGAGGTGTCAGTCCAGCTGGGCTGTTCCAATCATCCCAGGAGGAAAAAATCCGTTCCGCCTTAGGCTGCCCGGATGTCTCCAGGGTGTCACCACCAGGCGTGAAGAGTTGACTTCCAGGCTCTCCGCGTCCATCATGTCAACTAATAAAGGAGGTAGACTCCTCCGCCGTCTTCTTCGCTGGAGAACTTCTTCAGAACTTCAGCCTGACTTGACTTAATGAGTTGCTCAGCTCCTCCGTTTCTCGGCCTTGTTGAGGGTTCAAGCAAACAGCAATTAGGACTTTTCTGCAGCTTGAAGATGTTTCACGGCAGAGATCAGAGGGCAGAGCAAGACAGGGGATCATTAATCCCCTCAGCTTCCAGCCCCCACGCGCACACATGCAACACACACACACACACACACAACACCCGTCCTCGGGAGCACTAATGAGTCCTCCTTGGGTTTCCCCTAATGATGTCTCCAAAAAAGACGCACCGCTCCGAACACAAATTGGGAAGAATGAAAAAACTTTGTGGCTTTTGGGGGGCTGTTTGCAAAAAATGGAAGACTCTGGCTGGCAGGCGCACAACACACACATACACACACAAACACAAACACAAACACACAGAGACACACCAAGAGGCCACCGATGATCCGTAAATCACGATCGTTGGGTGGGTGTTCAAGAGGCTGCTTTGATAAGTCCACAAAGAGCAAGTCAGGGCACGATTTTTGCTTTAAGTGACAAGCCGGGAGAAAGGTCAAATCAAATAAAAATCACTTTATGGCAGTCATTAACCAGCAGAAAGCCGGCAAAGGATGCAGTTTCGATCCTGAGGGTTTTTTTGGAGGTTTTTTTCCCCAGCAAAAAAGTTTGTTTATTTATATTTCGTATTTCTTAACCTCCTGATTTCATTTATTTATTTATATTTCATATTTCTTAACCACCTGATTTCATTGATTTATTTATATTTCATATCTCTTAACCACTGATTTCAGTGATTTATATTTCGTATCTCTTAACCTGCTGATTTCATTGGTTTATTTATATTTCGTATTTCTTAACCGCCTGATTTCATTGAGGGGGGGAGGAGGAAGAGGAGGAGGAGGAGGAGGAGGAGGAAGACTGTGGAGTCCTTGGTGCTCTCTGAGCTGTGTTGCTTTCTCGCAGACGTTTCGTTACCCAACTAAGTAATATCATCAATTGTAGACTGGAGTGGGAGATTGATGCGCCCTGGTTGTTAAGCGAAGCATAGCGGTTGTTAAGTGAAACACTGCAAGTCACAATGGCTTGTGCAAACTCTAATGTAAAATGTCCGAAATGGTATAGGGTTTCCTGCCTGAGCAGGGGCTTGGACTAGATGACCTCCAAGGTCCCTTCCAACTTTATTATTATTATTATTATGGATCATCGCACAGTCAGCCAGATGTTCAGACTGGATTTGGCATTTTGTCTACCTATCGAGTCCTTCCCAAGGACCTGGGATAGGCAGATGTGGAAGTTTGATGGTATCACAGATATCGTCACAGGATGGAAGCAGTTCCTAGTAAGGCCGCCTTTTGCAATTGACTAATGGCGAATTTGTCAATGCCGTTGATGGTGTTCAAGGGATGCTCCAGTTGTTCTGGGATTGCACCCAAGGCGCCTATGACTATTGGTACTACCCTTGCTTGCCTTTGCCACAGTCTTTCTATTTCTATTTGTAGGTCTTTGTATTTTGTGATCTTCTCCAGTTCTTTCTCATCTATTCTGCTGTCTCCAGGCACTGCCACGTCCACTATCCAGACTTTTTTGTCTTTCTTATCGACAATGGTTAAGTCCGGGGTGTTATGTTGCAGGTGCTTGTCTGTTTGAGTTCTGAAGTCCCAGAGCAGTTTAACTTTATCATTTTCTATTATTATTATTATTATTATTATTATTATTATTATTATTATTATTATTATTATTATTATTATTATTATTATTATTATTATTATTATTATTATTATTATTATTTCCTGCCTGAGCAAGGGATTGGATTAGAAGACCTCCAAGGTCCCTTCCAGCTCTATTCTATTCTATTCTATTCTATTCTATTCTATTCTATTCTATTCTATTCTATTCTATTCTATTCTATTCTATTCTATTCTATTCTATTCTATTCTATTCTATTCTGTTCTGTTCTGTTCTATTATTATTATTATTATTAAATATCCGCGGAACAAAATGAGATTCTCAGCCTAAGCAAAGACGAAAAACCTGATCTGGAAAATGTCCAGAATTTCGTTTCTTGTTTTCTTCGCTCATCCAGGCTTCTTGCCTTCCAAGCAGATTGTAGCAGTGTTGATCCTTGATTAATATTCACATCTTTTCACTTTGTCAGTAAACAATCCCAACGCCACGAACGCATCATTTCCTCCACAAACAATCCCTACGGGAAGACAACCAAAAATCTCCTTTGGCATCTCAGCTTCACCAATTATCCCAAACAAGCCAGCAATTTGCTTGTTAGTGAACTTTTGGAGATGATTTCAAAAACTCTTTGGTTTTTTTGGTCCCCCCCCCCAGTTTGGGAAGCCCCCTGCTGCCCACAGGACAAATGTTTAACTGCATTGAAAATGGAGGTGCAGTTCAAAACAAGCCAATAATAATAATAATAATAATAATAATAATAATAATAATAATAATAATAATAATAATAATAATAATAATAATAATAATAATAATAATAATAATAATAATAATAATAATAATAATAATAATAATAATAATAATAAAAAATTGGAAGGTACCTTGGAGGTCATCTAGTCCAACCCCCTGCTCAGGCAGGAAACCCTATACCATTTCCTTCTTTGAAATCACCCCCTGTTCTAATGCAGGTCTCTCAAAACCTAGAGCAGTGATGGCGAACCTTTTAGAGACTGAGTGCCCAAACTGCAACCCAAAACCCACTTATCCATCGTCGAGTGCCGGGTGGGTGTGGCCAATTGGGTAGGCGTGGCCCATTGGGTGGGCATGGCCAATTGGGTGGGCGTGGCTGCGGTGGTAACGGCAGACAGGGTGGGACTAAAAAGTTCAATCAATCAATTGCAACTTTGCAAGATCTTTTTTTTTCCGCGAGAAGTTGAAATTGACGGATTGAACCTTTTTTTTTTTTTTTTGCACATGGCGGCGGAGGCCTAAAGCAAAAAGGTTTCATAAAACCCAGCTGAAGGCCTAGGACTGGGGCGACGGCGCGCGTGCCCACAGAGAGGGCTCTGAGTGCCGCCTCTGGCACCCGTGCCATAGGTTCGCCACCACTGCCCTAGAGAGTCTATGGGATGCATAGTTTTGGTCCTGGACATCATTTGATGCAGCTCAGTAAGCCATAATATAGTCCGGCTTAATTTGAGCCTTGATAACAGGCAGTAGCTGTGTAATCTTGGGTTGTGGTTTGGCTACCTGGTGCGAATGGATTCTGATTGGTTAAGTTTATATAGCTGCCCATTTGTAGCAGAAAGAGTGGTAGAACCTGGGTTCGGAGTCAAAAGAGGAATCAGCCTAGAATCCCTACCTAGGCACAAGCGGACTAAGTCCGATCTCCCTTGAATTCCATTGAACCTTATTTAACCCCCCAAAGGTGCTAATTGTTTAGTAGAGAAGATTCCTAAGGAGAAACCCTTATTGGACCTTCGTGTGTGGACCTGATCTTTTGTGCCTGACAAGATGGGAATGAGGGGATGGGAGGAAGAAGGAATAGATTGATGAAAAAGGAAGGAAGGGAGGGAGGGAGGGAGGGAGAGAGAAACAAAGGAAAGAAAGAAAGAAAGAAAGAAAGAAAGAAAGAAAGAAAGAAAGAAAGAAAGAAAGAAAGAAAGAAAGAAAGAAAGAAAGATAGAAAGAGAAATAGGGAAGGAGGGAGAGAGGGGAAGGGAGGGAAGGAGGAAGGAAGGGAGGGAGGGAGGGAGGGAGGGAGGAAGGGAGGGAGGAAGAAGGGAGGGAGGAACAAAGAAAAGAAAGAAAGAGAGGGAGGGAGAAGGAAAGACTGAAGGAAGGAAGGAAGGAAAAGAAAGAAAAGAAAAAAAGAAAGAAAGAAAAAGAAAGAAGGAAGGAAGGAAGGAAGAAGGGAGGGAGGAACAAAGAAAAGAAAAATGAGAGAGAGAAGGTGAGAGAGGAAGAAGGAAAGAAGGAAGGAAGGAAAAGAAAGAAAAAGAAAGAAGGAAGGAAGGAAGGAAGGCAGGAAGAAGGAAGAAGGGAGGGAGGAACAAAGAAAAGAAAGAATGAGAGAGAGAAGGTGAGAGAGGAAGAAGGAAAGAAGGAAGGAAGGAAAAGAAAGAAAAGGAAGAAAGAAAAGAAAGAAGAAAAGGAAGAAAGAAAGAAAGAAAGAAAGAAAAGAAAGAAAGAAAGAGAAAGAAAGAAAGAAAAGAGAAAGAAAGAAAGAAAAGAGAAAGAAAGAAAGAGAAGAGGTATAGATGGATGAAATGAAAGAACAAAAGAAAGAAAGAAGGAAAGAAAGAGAAAGAAGGAAAGAAAGAGAAAGAAAGAAAGAAAGAAAGAAAGAAAGAAAGAAAGAAAGAAAGAAAGAAAGAAAGAAAGAAAGAAAGAAAGAAAGAAAGAAAGAAAGAGGGAGGGAGGGAGGGAGAAAACACATTACCTTGTTGATACATGGCCAAAGAAACAAAATCCCCTTTCCTCATGCAGAAGGGATATTTAAAATCAAAGCGAATGCAGAATGAGAGAAATGCCTGGGAAAAAAGGACCATCTTTCCTAGCATCAACTGCAAAGGTTTGTTTGTGGATTTCATTGCATTTATAGCCACTTGACTTTCAGCGGCTTACATCTCTAAAAATAGGAAACAGTACGATGAAAGCAAAAAGAGAGAGAGAGAGAAAGAAAGAAAAATATGTCAGGAACCAAAACAAGAATCTTGAAAACTCCCACCAGCAACTCAGAAAGCTTCACACGGGAGGAACCCGCCAGCCTGAAGCTGGATAAATGTGACTTCCTCTTTCTGAATATTTTGTTGGGTGCCCAGGAACAGAACGGCCTGGGTTGATCCCTGGCTGTTCTGTGCCGTCACCTTCTTTAATTCAGACCCTGCGTTGGAAGGACCGATGAGAGGTTTTCACTCCAGGTTCCCTTGCTCAGGGGAATTCACGTGGCCCCTTTGTGTTCCGTTCTGTCATCTTCTTCCTTTGCTTCAACTTGGATCAACGACGTGGCCTGCCTTCTCTCTCAATTTGGCTTTATCCACAACTGCGAGAAAAGCAAAAAAAAGAAAGCCGTGATGGGGTAACAAGACATTCAGACATTGAATAAAAAATGAAGAATGCTGTGAGGTGGGTTGGGCTGAGAGAAAAGGACTGGTCCAAGGTCACTCAGCTGGCTTTCAGGCCTAAGGCAGGACTAGAACTCGCCGTCTCCCGGTCATCGGTCTAAAATCACCCAGCCACCTTTCGTGCCTAAGGTGGAACTGGAACTCACCATCTCCTGGTGATTGACCCCAAGTCACCCAGTTGGCTTTTTCATGCCTAAGGTGGGACTCGAACTCCCCGTCTCCTGGTGATTGGCCCAAAGTCACCCAGCCGCCTTTCATGCCTAAGGCAGGACTAGAACTCACCGTCTCCTGGTGATTGGCCCAAAGTCACCCAGCCGGCTTTCATGCCTAAGGCGGGACTAGAAATCCCCGTCTCCCAGTTGCTAGCATGGTGCGTTACTTGATTCTTTGTTGCAGAGGTGGCAACTATCAATAAAGCTGTGTTTGGGAGGTGGTGGGCAGGGAGGGGCTCACACGTCCTCATTGATTTGAACAAAAGGTGTCGGGACAGCCCAGTTGAACTCTGACTAATTTGAGCCAGGGGCCTTTGACAAGCCATCATTTTGGCCACACACCGATCGTTTCAACCGAACCTTAATTGCTGTTATGTTGGAATTAATCGTCTATGCGTGCACCAAAACCGTGGCACTGCCTCAGTGAGTGTGTTTGACTCATAGCTGCTTGTAAAGCCTCGATGTTTGTTTATTGTCTGCTCAACTGGCTGTAATCAACATTTGATTCTCTTTCTTCTCTCCGTTGGACAGGGTGGCATCAAACGAGACGAGCGCCTTGGCATCTAACACAAACGCATGAATCACAGGCTAACCTTGCGTCCCCAAAACATTGTGCAAACTGTGGGAAGTCAGCCCCCCCCCCCAGAGAAGGAAATATTAAAAGGGCAGGAAAATATATTTCCTAAAAGGATCTTAAAGAAGCAGAAAAGCATGCCCAGTTTTTCTTAATAGCCCCAAGGCTCCCTCCCCCAAGCAGACAGCAGCTCTGTAGAAATGCAGATGTGATAATCCATTCACGAAGGTTGGAGCCCTCCAGCTAGAAGCTTAGGGAGACAAAGACCCTTAAAAATCTACATACCCCACCCAAACTCTAAGATAGGACATAATAGGATTAACCCACAGATGCCAAAGGGGCAGACCCAGACTCAGGTCAGAATACATGACACAGGAAATATAAAGCCTCAAACAGGAACAGGAAACAACTCCAAACAAAAGGCTCAAGAAGGTATAAAAACCCACTCCCTACATGTGCTCGCTCTCTTTTCTTCCAGAGCCATCTTTCTGTCTGGCTCTCCTCTCCAATAAACTGCAACCTTCTTTCTAAAGCAGTCGCCATGTTGTTTATTCCCGCTTGGACCGAACCACGACGAAGACCTCCAGGAACAGAGCCCCCATCATTAGGGGGGATATCTGTGCAAGACCCGCCAGCTTTGGGTCTAAGTATGGACCGATCATTTCTTTTTTATATATATATATAAATTTTATTGGTTTTCCAGTTTTATATTTACGTATTTGGAAAGTAACGTGGTGATTGGGTTAGTCAAAAGTTCAATAACAGAGTCTTTAGTCTCAGGTTACATCATCAAATATTCCTACTCTGTTTCCCTTAACATTTGCTATGTCATATTTAAGCTAGTAAGTTTCTAACTGTATCAAACTCAGTTAAGACTTCATTGTCACATTTATCAACACGTTTTTTGCTTATACATATCCATATCCTGTTTTTTAAGTTTTACCTAATGTTTAGTTTTTAATTACAGTACTCCAATTTAACCTTTAATATCCAAGGTATTTAAGTGTCGGGTAACCCAAATTTCCTTTGTCTCACTACATAAGAATTGTAACATCTAAAATGCACTAATAATAATAATAATAATAATAATAATAATAATAATAATAATAATAATAATAATAATAATAATAATAATAATAATAATAATAATAATAATAATAATAATAATAATAATAATAATAATAATGTTGGAAGGGACCTTGGAGGTCATCTAGTCCAACCCCCTGCTCAGGCAGGAAACCCTATACCATTTCAGACAAGTGGCTGTCCAGTCTCTTCTTAAAAACTTCCAGTGTTGGAGCATTCACAACTTCAAGTGGCAAGCCGTTCCACTGGTTTATCATTCTCACTGTCAGGAAGTTTCTCCTTAGTTCCAGGTTGCTTCTCTCCTTGATGAGTTTCCATCCGTTGCTTCTTGTCCTGCCTTCAGGGGCTTTGGAGAATAGCTTGACTCCCTCTTCTTTGGGGCAGCCCTTGAGATGTTAGAAGGTGCTATCATGTCCCCCCTTGTCCTTCTCTTCATTAAGCCAGATGTCAACGCTGTTAATATAGGATATTATGTAGAACTGTCTGGTATTTTTAGAGTTAATTCAGAAGACAGAAAAGGAGGAGATTCATGAGGAAAGCCCGGGAAAGAAACGGAAGTAAATCTTTGGCCTCCAGCCTAATTGGAAGACGTAATTCATGACTGTAAAATAAGGGAGGGGTGTAGCAAGAAAAGAAAGACGCAAGCCAGAGAAATTCAGTTTCTGGCATCCGTCCATGTAAGTGCCAAGGTTATTTTTGCAATAAATGGATTCTAAGAGGTAAAGGCCTCATGTTTCTCATTAAAAGCAATCTTCCTTTGGAACCATAACACTAGACATACCCAATTCCAGCAACCGTTCCTTGTATGTTTTATCCTCCAGTCCCCTAATCATCTTTGTTGCTCTTCTCTGCACTCTTTCTAGAGTCTCGGCATCTTTTTTACATCGTGGTGACCAAAACTGGACGCAGGATTCCAAGTATGGCCAGGAGTAAACACAGTAAACAGTGATCTATATTAAATGGTGGTTTAATCTTACACTATCTACAATATAATACACCATGAACAAAATACATACACATGCTAATACAGCAGGGTCCAACACCCAGCAATTACAGCAGGAAACAGAAGAGAAGAGAACACATCAGCAGAGCCTTCCCTTTTATACAAAGGCTCTTCAAGGGACACAGACCCTGCTGAGCCATTCCCATCATTACGTCATACATCTCACATTATACAAGCTGGTTAGCTTCTAAATCATTACCTTGGCAACCACCTTCTTAGAAAGTGAAGACCGGCAGCTTTTCAGAAGGCGAGAAGCTTCAGAAGCTTCAGCCCCAACATCTACAAGGAGGAAGGGGACGCCAGCGATGCCATGTTCGCGATGAGGGCATTGATGCAAATGAGACAGCTGGCATCAAGTTGTCATGCCACGGATGTCACTGTGATTTATGCAGGTGGTCCTCGACCTAGGACCACAACGGAGCCCAAAATTTATGTTGCTAAGCGAGACACCTGTTCAGTGAATTTCATTCCATTTTACGACCTTTTGCACCAGAGTTGTTAAGTGAATTGCTTAATAGTTGTTAAGTTAAAGACACGGTTGTTAAGTGAATCTGGGCTCCCCCATTGACTTTGCTTATAAGAAGGTCGCAAAAGAGGATGCCGTGACCCCGGGACTCTGGAACCGTCGTTTCCTACCTAAGCATGGGGGTTGGACTAGATGACCTCCAACTTTATTGTTATTGTTACTGTATAAGATAAATATGAGTTTTGACTTGGATTGTCAAAAGGGGATCACGTGACGCCGGGATACTGCAACCGTCATAAATTTGTCTGAGATGCTATAGGTTCTCCTGCTTGAGCAGGGGGCTGGACTAGAAGACCTCCAAGGGCCCTTCCAGCTATATTCTGTCCTGTCCTGTCCTGTCCTGTCCTGTCCTGTCCTCTCCTCTCCTCTCCTCTTCTCTTCTCTTCTCTTCTCTTCTCTTCTCTTCTCTTCTCTTCTCTTCTCTTCTCTTCTCTTCTCTTCTCTTCTCCTCCTACTCCTACTCCTACTCCTACTCCTAATTCTATTCTATTCTATTCTATTCTATTCTATTCTATTCTATTCTATTCTATTCTATTCTATTCCATCCATATTTTCTATTCTATTCTATTCTATTCTATTCTATTCTATTCTATTCTATTCTATTCTATTCTATTCTATTCTATCCATATTTTCTATTCTATTCTATTCTATTCTATTCTATTCTATTCTATTCTATTCTATTCTATTCTATTCTATTCTATTCTATTCCATCCATATTTTCTATTCTATTCTATTCTATTCTATTCTATTCTATTCTATTCTATTCTAAATACGAGTCAGTTGCCAAGCGTCTGAATTTTGATCACGTGACCATGGGGATGCTGCAACAGTCGTAAGTATGAAAAACGGCCGTAAGTCACCTATTTCAGTGCTGCTGTAACTTTGCGCGGTCATCAAATGAACTTTTGTAAGTCATAAGTCACTTTTTTCAGTGAACTACCTAAGTGAACAGTTTAAATCCAGGACTTTCCTGTACCAGATGCTTACGGATATCGTCCTTTTAATCTGCCATATCATAACCTAAAATATTTTCCAGGCCAAAATATAATCTAGAAGCACTGGCCTGCGCCGTCGGGGGTCATAGGAACTGTAGTCCGATGGATCTCTCGACTTTGGGGAAGCCGTTCTAGAACATTCTTGATCGTTTTGCCATTTCTCTCTTCCTCCCACTCGAAAGAGAAAGAAGCCAGCTTAAGGGTCCTTGTCAAAATAATGGATGTTTGCTTTCATCGTTTTGTAACGGTGAAGATGTTTTTCCTGAACGGATCTGAAAAATAAGAGGGCACCATCGTCTACGTGAAGGCTAATTAATGTATCAGAACAATTTGATCTATTTTGAGCCCAGGAAGCGGAAGAAAAATCTGCAGCGTTGATGCTGCTCAGAACAAGCCACCATGGGTTTAGAATAGAATAGAATAGAGCTGGAAGGGACCTTGGAGGTCTTCTAGTCCAGCCCCCTGCTCAAGCAGGAGGACCTATGCCATCTCAGACAGGTGATTGTCCAGTCTCTTCTTAAAAACCTCCAGTGATGGAGCGCTCACGATTTCTGGTGGCAAGCTGTTCCACTGGTTAATTGTCCTCACTGTCAGGAAGTTTCTCCTTAATTCCAGGTTGCTTCTCTCCTTGATCAGTTCTGACCGTTGTTTCCCGTCCTTCCCTCTGGTGCTTTGGAGAATAACGTGACCCCCTGTTCTTTGTGGCAGCCCCTCAGATACTGGAACGCTGCTATCATGTCTCCCCTATTTCTTCTTTTCCTTAGACTAGCCAAACCCAAGTCCTGCAGCTGTTCTTCGTATGTTTTGGTCTCCAGGCCTTGGATCATCTTAGTTGCTCTTCTCTGAATTTTTTTCCAAACTCTCAACGTCTTTTTTGTGATATGGTAACCAAAATTGGCTGCAGTATTCGAGGTGTGGTCTTACTAGGGCTTTATAAAGTGGTACTAATACTTCGCGTGATCTTGATTCTATGCTTCTGTTTATACAACCCAGGATTGTGTTAGCTTTTTTGGCTGCTGCCGCACACTGCTGGCTCTTGGTCAAGTGATCGTCCACCAGGACTCCAACGTCCCTCTCACAGTTACTGTTTTTGAGCCAGGTCTTGCCACGTCTGTATTTGTAACTTTGGTTTTTCCTGCCTAAGTGTAGGACTTTGCTTTTCTCCACATTGAAACTCATTTTGTGGGATAGGGACCATTGTTCCAATCTGTCAAGATCTTTTTGGATCCTGAGTTGGTCTTCTGGGGTGTTGGCTACTCCTACCAGTTTGGTGTCATCTGCGAATTTGACGAGTTCCCCTTCAATTCCCTCCTCTAAGTCATTTCATCCTGGTTAGATCTGACCAGGATTGTAGAATCCCCGAGCTGGAGGGGGCCTTGAGATCATCCAGTCAACCAGCATCCACGCAGGAATCCAAAATACGAGACAGATGGGTTCCTAGCATTCTATGGAGGAGAACGTCCATCACTGGGGGCTTTCAAGAAGAGACTGGACAACCATCGGACTGGAACGGAATAAAGATTCTTGCTTGGGCAGGAGGGGTTGGACTAGAAGACCTCTAAGGTCCCTTCCAATCCTCTTATTCGCTTCCCTTCTCAAGGCCCAGGGCTTATTGTAAAGTGGTAAAGTTGAGTCAGCGTCTGAAGTTTGATCACGTTGCCATGCTGCAACAGTCATAAATTACTTACGATTGCAATTTTGAATGGTCACTAAACGGGGGCTGTAAGACAAGGACTACCTGGGATAACCTTTACCTGTTGAGTGCAGAGTTGAAGTCTCCAAGAGAGGAATACATACCCCCCCCAATACAAACCTCTTTAGAAATTAGCCTGGCAGGGGTCCCCCTCCCCTTTCTCTCTCTCTCTTCAAATGCAACCCACAAAGCGAGAGAACGGTTGAATGGAGATAAAAATATCATTCTGCTTTATTGCTTGGTGGATCAATAAATAACACAGTGCAATTAGGTGAGTGCAGCAGGAGCTAATTTCTGCTACTTGCTGGAAATAATTTTGCCTTGGAGGTCTAGACAGGTGTCTGTGGGCTTCCAAGATTCAAAGTATTTTCATCTCTTTTTGGGGGAGCAACATGAGTGTCATTTTAAGATAAGATAAGATAAGATAAGATAAGATAAGATAAGATAAGATAAGATAAGATAAGATAAGATAAGATAAGATAAGATAACCTTTATTGTCATTTTTTTACTGTGGGCACAACGGCACACATCAAAAATGAAATTTAGTTGCCCGCTCTCAAAGTGAAACACATACATGACACACACCTAAAACATACTATGAACAACATATGTATAGACCCACACCCCTATGTATACGTAGCAAATAAATATTAAATACTGTCCATCTTGAATATATAACGGAAGGAGGAAGCTTGAGAGTTCACAAGGTTAATGCTGTATGGAATGAAACTATGGCTGAATGCGGGATCTTTAGCCAGGTCCTGTGCCTGGGGAAAAACCAAGGTTTACAGGTGGTCCTTGATTTATGAGCCCAATGGAGAGCAGAATTTCCACAGCTAATTGTTCAGTGAATTTTGCCTCATTTTACAACCTGGTTGCCCATGGTTGTTAAGTGCATCGCGGCAGATGTTAAACGAATCATGAAGTTGTTAAGAGAAGGTGTGGCTTGCCTCTTAGACTTTGGAGAGGAAGGAAGGAAGGAAGGAAGGAAGGAAGGAAGGGAAGGGAAGAAAGAAAGAAAGAAAGAAAGAAAGAAAGAAAGAAAGAAAGAAAGAAAGAAAGAAAGAAAGAAAAAAGGAATGAAGAAAGAAAGAAAGAAAGAAAGAAAGAAAGAAAGAAAGAAAGAAAAGAAAGAAGCAAAGGAAGAAAAAGGAAAGAAAGAAGGAAGGAAGGAAGAAAAAAGAAAGAAAGTGATCATGCAATATTGGAATTCAACATTATAGAAGCACAAGCAATAGAACACAGTCAAACTAGAGTCTTGGACTTTAAGAGAGCTAATTTCAATAAACTTAGAGAGGGCTTGGGAAGGATTCCATGGATGAGAATCCTCAAGGGGAAAAGAAGCTTGGGAAACTTTGAAAAGTGAGATTTATAAAAGCCCAGTCTAGCACAATACCAACGAAGAAGAAAAACAACAGCTCTCAAAAGAAACCAGCGTGTGGCTGCGTCAAGAACTCTTTGATAAATTGAAAGACAAAAAGGGACAAGTATAAAAAGTGGAAAGAGGGGCACATAACTAAGGCAGAATATCAGCAAGTAGCCCGAGCCTGCAAAGATGAAGTGAGGAAAGCTAAGGCTCAAAATGAACTAAGGCTTGTGACAAAAGTAAAAAATAACAACAACAAAAAAAGCGTCTTTCAACATGTAAAAAATCGGTCGGTTTTTTTTTTTTGCACTCGAGTGCTACAGATTGAGTAAGCAGGCAGTCCTTGACTTACATTTTTGATCACGTGACCGTGGGGGATGCTGCAAAGGTCGTAAGTGTGAAAAAACGGTCATAAGTCACTTTTTTCAGTGCCGTTGTAAATTTGAACGGTCCCTAAACGAACGGCTGTAAGTCAAGACTCCCTTGATTCCGAGCAGGGGCAGATATTTTTAATTTCTCCTCCTTTTCTGTTGCTCCTGATCCTTTTGGTCCCTTTCTATGGCACACCTGGAGACCCATCCCATTAAATCAGTTTTGCCTCCTTGTGCTAAGAGCTCATCCCCGTTTATTTCTCATTTTGGGGGTATTAATATTAGGGAACAAAAGGCCGCAATTTTTAAGACCGTTGTTGTCCGTGATTTTTTTTCATTAAGGTGTTTAATAGGACCCACTTGAGTTATTACTTCACTCCTGAAAAACCTAAGTGGTTTTCGCCTATCAAGCTTTATCTATTTTTTGGAACCTGCTTTTGGAACAAGGAGAGTCCACACAGGGCTGGGTATTTAAAAAAAAATAAATCAAGATGGTCGTATTAAATTAAGAGTTGGCTTTGTTTCTTAGATCTTTGGAAGAAGTCGGAAGTCATTCTTTGTATATATTTTTCTTTTCTTTTTCTTTTAAATACCTTTCTGCCCCACTCTCTCTCTCTTCTTCTTTATCTTCCTTTCTGGTTGTTAGGCTAAGATGGAGAGGGCAGCTGTTCCTTGCTGGAAAGATTACATGTGCTAACCGAGAGAGGAGAATATTCGTAGTCAGGTTTGAAATGTGGGATGCTTGGTGCTCTCTGAGCTGGGTGGTTTCCTTGCAGACGTTTCATGACCCAACTAGGGAACATCATCAGTGCAAGAAGGGAGAGGGGTCTGCAGAGAGGAGGAGGAGGAGGAGGAGGAGGAAGGGGAGGAGGAGGAGGGGAGGAGGAGGAGGAGAAGGGGGAGGGGAGGAGGGAGGAGGGAAGGGGAGGAGAGGAGGGAAGGGAGGAGGAGGAGGAAGAGGAGGGAAGAGGAAGAGGAAGGAGGAGGAGGAGGAGGAATAGGCGGAGGAGGGAGGAAGAGGAGGGGGATGTGGGGTCCTTGGTGCTCTCTGAGCTGGGTGGTTTTCTAGCAGACGTTTCATGACCCAACTAGGGAACATCATCAGTGCAAGAAGGGAGAGGGGTCTGCAGAGAGGAGGAGGAGGAGGAGGAGGAGGAGGATGACGACGACGACTAGGGGGGGGGTCCTTGGTGCTCTCTGAGCTTGGTTATTTTCTTGCAGACATTTCATGACCCAACTAGGGAACATCATCAATGCTAGAAGGGGCGGGGGTTGCAGAGAGGAGGAGGAGGAGGAAGAGGAGGAGGAGGAGGAGAGAGGAGGAGGAGGAGGATGGGGTCCTTGGTGCTCTCTGAGCTTGGTAGTTTTTCTTGCAGACGTTTCATGATCCAGTTAGGGAACATCATCAGTGCAAGAGGGAGGAGGAGGAGGAGGAGGAGGAGGAGGAGGAGGAGGAGGAGGAGGAGGAGGAGAGGAGGAGGAGGAGGAGGAGGAGAACTGTGTGGTTCCTTGTGCCCTCTGAGCTGGGTTGTTTTCTTGCAGATGTTTCATTACCAAACTAGGCAACATAATCAGTGCTAGACTGATGAAGTTGAGTAGCACTGATGAGGTTACCTAGTTGGGTTGTGAAACGTCTGCAAGAAAACCACCCAGCTCAGAGAGCAGAACAGCTGCAGGACTTTGGTCTGGCTAGTCTAAAGAAAACAAGAAACAGGGGGAACATGATAGCAGCATTCTAGTATTTGAGGGGCTGCCACAAAGAAGAGGGGGTCAAATTATTCTCCAAAGCACCAGTTCTTTCCAGTTCTTCACAATCAACGCAACACAACATTGCTTCCTTCCACCCGGCTGGATTGTTGTGTTCTTGCTAAAAAAGGGCACCCAATCCTCAAATGCAGAAATTACACACCCCAAGCCTTTGAACCCAGATATTTAATTAAAACTTCCTTGCAAGAACTCGGAGGCATTGTAAGTGCCTCCCTCCCACAGCTGATCTGGAGGAGACCCCGTGAAGGCCGATGCTAATTATGTTTTAATCAAGATTGCCTTGGATATTAACAGAAATGGTATTTAGTTTCTGTTGGTGCTAATAAGGCAAAAATCTCCCGCTGTGTTGAGGCAGCTAAATATTCCTTTCCCGGCTTAGTCGGTGCTGTGCTTCCCATATTTGATGACAATCCGGGTTTATTTATTTCTTTTTTTTCCTTTTTTTCTTTTTTTATAGATAACGACAAGTCCTTAAATTTCCAACGGCCCTTGAAATTTTAATGTTAGCCGCTCTGCCGACGGAAGAGCTTACACGCTGTTTTCTAACCAGGTGTCTGCAAAAGACACAAATCAAAGTGTAAAAGTTTGGAACTGGGGTTTTATTTGCAGTCTTTCACTTGTACATTATTTTGGGATGGTAACAAGGCAACCCAAATATGTAGGGCAGGCATCCAAACCTCAGTTAGCCATAACTTTGATTGATTGATTGATTGATTTTTGCCAAAGGGTGGTTTAACATACTTGTAGTCCTCGACAGGTGTGGCCTTACTAGGGCTTTGTAAAGCGGTACTAAGACTTCGCGTGATCTTGATTCTGCGCCTCTGTTTATGCAACCCAGGATTGTGTTAGCTTTTTGGGCTGCTGCTGCACACTCAACCCAAAAAGCTAACTTTGGTAATCCGCGTCCGCGTCATGGACAAATTTCCTGCAAGTGTGGGAAACATATACACGGATGGGATGTACTGGAGGAGGGAATAAGGGAGTGTGCAGGGATGATTGATGTCTTCCTTAGGATGTAACGGCTCTGTCGTCTGATTTTCATTGGCTAACAAAGTTTATAAAGCCATGCGACTGACTTTCTAACCTGTGGCACTTCCGAACACAACGCCGGCAGTGTTCAGGTTGTGTTCCCACCCGGGACTTCTTTCAATCGAAAATATAGCACTGTTTCCTCAAGAAGCCTCTGCTTGAGTTGCCTGATTAGTCTTTTAATGGTATCTCAAAGTTAAGGGAGGGGCAGGGACCTCACACCATCATTGTTAAGAGAATCACTGCAGATCTGAAGTTAGTAACCCAGTTGTTAAAGTGAATCCGGTCGCGAAAGGGGATCACGTGACCCCCCCCCCGGGGACACTGCAACCGGCGTAAGTCCATGCCAGTTGCCAAGCCTCTGAATTTTGATCACGTGACTTTTGGAGACGCTGCAACGGTCGTAAGTGTGAAAAACGATCCTAAGTCAGTTTTTTTCAGTGCCGTTGTAACTTAGAACAGTCACAAGAAGAGACTGGACAGCCATTTGTCTGAAATGGTATGTAGGGTTTTCCTGCCTGAGCAGGGGGTTGGACTAGATGACCTCCAAGGTCTCTTCCAACTTTTTATTGCTATTGTTATTGTTATTGTTATTGTTGTTGTTGTTGTTGTTGTTGTTGTTATTAATATTATTAATCATCGCACAGTCAGCCAGATGTTCAGACTGGATTTGGCATTTTTGTCTATCTATCAAGTCCTTACTAAGGATAGGCAGATGTGGATGTTTGATGGTATTACAGATATCGTCGCAGGATGGAAGCAGTTCCTAGTAAGGCCGCCTTTTGCAATTGATCGATTATTATTATTATTATTATTATTACTACTTCAAATGAGCAGGGGGTTGGACTAGATGACCTCCAAGGTATCTTCCAACTTTATTATTATTATTATTATTATTATTATTATTATTATTATTATTATTATTATTATTATTATTATTATTATTATTATTATTAATCATCGCACAGTCAGTCAGATGTTCAGACTGGATTTGGCATTTTTTGTCTACCTATCGAGTCCTTACCAAGGACCTGGGATTGGCAGATGTGGATGTTTGATGTTACTACAGATCTCGTCGCAGGATGGAAGCAGTTCCTAGTAAGGCCGCCTTTTGCAATTGACTAATGGCGAATTTGTCAATGCCGATGATGGTGTCCAAGTGGTGCTCCAGTTGTTTTGGGATTGCACCCAAGGCGCATTATTATTATTATTATTATTATTATTATTATTATTATTATTATTATTATTATTATTATTATTATTATTATTATTATTATTATTATTATTATTATTATTATTATTATTATTATTATTATTATTATTATTATTATCATTATTATCATCATCATCATCATCATCATCATCATCATCATCATCATCATCATCATCATTATTATCATTATTATTATTATTACTACTAAATGAATGGTTATAAGTCGAGGCTGCCTGAATGATGTTCATCTTCCCCGCTTTAAAACTCAGGAGCTGCTTCTTAGCAAAAACTGCCCGAACACTTTCAAATATTAACAATGCCCTTTGCAGCAAAATTATTGAGCAGATGCCGTGGAAATTAATGAAAAGGGCTACACGAAATTGATTCTCCAAAGTCCAAAAGGTGGGGTTTTTTTCTCAACCAACCAGCCTCTCTCTCTCTCTCTCCCTACGGACGCCTAAGGTGATGTTTCCCTGCCTTTAAAGGCAGTAGGCAAGACTGAAAAATGTCTTTTGAAATCGACATGATCTGTTCTGTTTCTCATTCTTCGTGTCCTGGCACCGGCGGGCCATACAGAAATGGAGATGTTATTAAAGCAGCTTCAGCTGACAGCTCTAAGGCCGTCTTTCCGAGGGACAGGCTGCAGATGTGGGATTCCCTTTCTTATTAGAGTTTATTGTGATGTAAAATACAAATGGAAATAAGGGAAAGGGAAAAGGAAAAGGAAAAGGAAAGGGAAAAGGAAGAGGAAAAAGAAAGGAAAAGGAAAAAGGAAAGGAAAGGGAAAAAGGAAAGGGAAAGGGAAAAGAAAAGGGAAAAGGAAGAAGAAAAAGAAAGGAAAAGGAAAAAGGAAAGGAAAGGGAAAAAGGAAAGGGAAAGGGAAAAGAAAAGGGAAAAGACAAGGGAAAGGGAAAAGAAGAAAAAGGGAAAAGGAAGAGGAAAAAGAAAGGAAAAGGAAAAAGGGAAAGGAAAGGAAAGGGAAAAAGAAATGGGAAAGGAAAAAGGAAAAGGAAAGGAAAAAGGAAAAGGAAAGGAAAGGAAAAAGGAAAAGAAAAGGGAAAGGGAAAAGAAAGGAAAAGGGAAAGGGAAAGGGAAAAGGAAGAGGAAAAAGAAAGGAAAAGGAAAAAGGAAAAGGAAAGGAAAGGGAAAAAGAAATGGGAAAGGAAAAAGAAAAGGGAAAGGGAAAAGAAAGGGAAAGGGAAAGGGAAAAGGAAGAGGAAAAAGAAAGGAAAAGGAAAAAGGAAAAGGAAAGGAAAGGGAAAAAGAAAAGGGAAAAGGAAAGCGAAAGGGAAAAGGAAAAGGAAAAGGAAAAGGAAGGGAAAAGAAGAGCAAAATGGAAAAGGAAAAGGAAAAAGAACCAGAAAGAGAAAGAGAAAAGGAAAGGGAAAGGGAAAAGGAAGAGGAAAAAGAAAAGGGAAAAGGAAGAGGAAAAAGGAAAGGAAAAGGGAAAAGGAAAGGGAAAGGAAAAAGAAAGGAAAGGAAAAAGGAAAAGGAAAGGAAAAAGAAAGGAAAGGAAAAAGGAAAAGGAAAGGAAAGGAAAAAGGAAAGGGAAAGGGGAAAGGAAAAGAAAAGGGAAAAGGAAGAGGAAAAAGAAAGGGAAAGGAAAAGGAAAGGGAAAAGGGAAAGGGAAAGGGAAAAGAAAAGGGAAAAGGAAGAAGAAAAAGAAAGGAAAAGGAAAAAAGAAAGGAAAGGGAAAAAGGAAAGGGAAAGGGAAAAGGAAAAGGAGAGGAAAGGAAAAAGGAAAAGGAAAGGAAAGGGAAAAAGAAATGGGAAAGGAAAAAGGAAAAGGAAAGGAAAGGAAAAAGGAAAAGGAAAGGAAAAAGGAAAAGAAAAGGGAAAGGGAAAAGAAAAGGGAAAAGACAAGGGAAAGGGAAAAGAAGAAAAAGGGAAAAGGGAAAAGGAAGAGGAAAAAGAAAAAGAAAGGAAAAGGAAAAAGGAAAAGGAGAGGAAAGGAAAAAGGAAAAGAAAAGGGAAAGGGAAAAGAAAGGAAAAGGGAAAGGGAAAAGGAAAGGGAAAGGGAAAAGAAAGGGAAAGGGAAAGGGAAAAGGAAAGGGAAAAGGAAAGGGAAAAGGAAAGGGAAAAGGAAGAGGAAAAAGAAAGGAAGAGGAAAAAGAAAAAGGAAAGGAAAGGAAAAAGAAAAGGGAAAAGGAAAGCGAAAGGGAAAAAGGAAAGGGAAAGGGAAAAGAAAAGGGAAAAGACAAGGGAAAGGGAAAAGAAGAAAAAGGGAAAAGGAAGAGGAAAAAGAAAAAGAAAGGAAAAGGAAAAAGGAAAAGGAGAGGAAAGGAAAAAGGAAAAGGAAAGGAAAGGAAAAAGGAAAAGGAAAGGAAAGGAAAAAGGAAAAGAAAAGGGAAAGGGAAAAGAAAGGAAAAGGGAAAGGGAAAAGGAAAGGGAAAGGGAAAGGGAAAAGAAAGAGGAAAAAGAAAGGAAAAGGAAAAAGGAAAAGGAAAGGAAAGGGGAAAAGAAATGGGAAAGGAAAAGGAAAAGGAAAGGAAAGGAAAAAGGAAAAGGAAAGGGAAAGGGAAAAGAAAGGAAAAGGGAAAGGGAAAAGGAAAGGGAAAAGGAAAGGGAAAAGGAAGAGGAAAAAGAAAGGAAAAGGAAAAAGGAAAAGGAAAGGAAAGGAAAAAGAAAAGGGAAAAGGAAAGCGAAAGGGAAAAGGAAAAGGAAGGGAAAAGAAGAGCAAAATGGAAAAGGAAAAGGAAAAAGAACCAGAAAGAGAAAGAGAAAAGGAAAGGGAAAGGGAAAGGGAAAAGGAAGAGGAAAAAGAAAAGGGAAAAGGAAGAGGAAAAAGAAAGGAAAGGAAAAAGGAAAGGGAAAGGAAAAAGAAGGGAAAGGGAAAAGGAAAAGGAACCAGAAAGAGAAAGAGAAAGGGAAAAGGAAAAAGGAAAAAGGAAAAGGAGAGAAATTGACTTCTGATTATTTTAGTGCAATAGAGTAGAAACTATAGTTACATATAAATAATGGATAAATGATCTGGTTTGCCTTCTTTTGCAATTTGCTTTATCCACAAGTGCGAGAAAGCCCAAAAGATTAAGCTGTCATGGAGACCCTAATGGAAAATGAACAGCCTAGTGAGAAAAGGACTGCTCCAAGGTCACTCAGCTGGTTTTCATGCCTAAGGCAGGACTAGAACTCACCGTCTCCTGGTGCTTGGCTCAAAGTCACCCAGCCAGCTTTTCTATCTAAATCGGGATTAGAACTCACCATCTCCTGGTGATTGGCCCAAAGTCACCTAACTGCTTTCATGCCTAAGGCGGGACTAGAACTCCCCGTCTCCTGGTGATTGGCCCAAAGTCACCCAGCTGGCTTTTGTGCCTAAGACGGGACTAGAACTCACCCTCTCCTGGTGATTGACTCAAAATCACGCAACCGGCTTTCATTCCTAAGGCGGGACTAGAACTCACTGTCTCCTGGCGATTGGCCCAAAGTCACCCAGCCAGCTTCCATGCCTAAGGCGGAACTAGAACTCACCGTCTCCTGGCGATTGGCCCAAAGTCACCCAGCTGGCTTTCATGCCGAAGGCGGGACTAGAACTCCCCATTTCCTGGATTCTAAACTTTGGAAAACAACTTCGGCTTCTGAGTGAATTGATGCCAAGTGAATTTTTAATAAATTAAATTAAGCAGCTGGTTGTTTTGCATGCTGACGAATGTGCCTTCCAGGTGAAGGCTTATCTTTTAATAGGTGGAACCCCCTCCTGTACTAAAATTGCAGCGTGGAAAATGAAACCCACATTGAGAGGGATGACACATCTGCCGAAACTCAACGGAGCCGCAGAAAAGACAGTGGAATTCCTGGCTCCAGTTTTTTGTTTTTGTTTTTTCCCTGCTAGGAATGAAACTTTGGCCTTCCACTCTTGTTGCTCTTCACCAAGCAAAAGACCCCTTGCGTTTTATGTCAGAGGAGAAAAAACTTCCCCGTGAGTAGGTGGAGCGAGTGAGTAGGTTACTCCAGGGAATCCTGGCTAGAAACGAAAAAAAGGATTCTGCCCGGGGATGTTCTATTTGATCTATGTCCCCAGGTAAGGTCAGAAAAGTCAAAATGGCAGCCCCAGCCCCACGTTTCAAGCTCCTTCTAGGTTTGTGTGTGTCTGTGTGTGTGTGTGTGTATCACACAAAGCTAGAGAAAACTGCATCTGACGTCTGTGTGTTGTAAGTGTAAATAGTTACGGAAATGACCGATATTTTATTTTTAAAAAATACTATAGGAAGCAGAACTCCCCGAATTCCTCAGCTACTTCAACCTTGGCAACTTGGTGGACTTCAACTCCCAGAATTCCTCAGCCAGCAAGGCTGAATCCTCTGTCTCCTAATTAGATCAGGGGTCCTCAACCTTGGCAACTTTAAGACTTGTGGACTTCAATTCCCAGAATTCCTCAGCTAGGTTAACCTTGGCAACTTGGTGGACTTCAACTCCCAGAATTCCTCAGCCAGCAAGGCTGAATCCTCTCTCTTCTAATTAGATCAGGGGTCCTCAACCTTGGCAACTTTAAGACTTGGGAGTTGAAGTCCACAAGTCTTAAAGTTGCCAAGGTTGAGGACCCCTGAATTACATTATTCCACCCCTTAAACATGTTTTTTCCATTGGAGAAAACGCCTAACATTTATCCCGAATCTCTGTTTTACTGCGAATAGGTATGATCCCGGCTGCGTCCTCAGTTTCCCCAGTGAAGAATTTGCTCCCTTTACAGGTGACGGCCTTTCAGATATTGGGGGACCACCATCAGATCTCCCTACTCAATCTCCGCTTTTGCAAACGGGCCTGCCGAGTCCCTTCAAAGCAGGCAGGGCCCTCTCGGATCATTTGGAGTCCTTTCCAGATATTGTAGGTCCCCTTGGAAATATGGGTAGTCCTTGACTTACAACAGTGCTATTTAGTGACCATTCGAAGTTACTACGGCATGGAAGAAAGCGTCTTATGATCATTTTTCACACTCATGACCGTTGTAGCATCAGCATGTTCACATGATCAAAAGTCTATTCTATTCTATTCTATTCTATTCTATTCTATTCTATTCTATTCTATTCTATTCTATTCTATTCTATTCTATTCTATTCTATTCTATTCCTATTCCTATTCCTATTCTATTCTATTCTATTCTATTCTATTCTATTCTATTCTATTCTATTCTATTCTATTCTATTCTATTCTATTCTGTATTTCTTTTCTATTCTATTCTATTCTGTATTTCTATTTTGTATTTCTATTCTATTCTATTCTATTCTATTCTATTCTATATTCTATTCTATTCTTTGTTCTATTCTATTCTGTTCTGTTCTATTCATTCTCTATTGTACTGTATTCTCTTCTCTTCTCTTCTCTTCTCTTCTCTTCTCTTCTCTTCTCTTCTCTTCCCTTCCCTTCCCTTCCCTTCCCTTCCCTTCCCTTCCCTTCCGTTCCGTTCCGTTCCGTTCTGTTCTGTTCTATTCTATTCTATTCTATTCCATTCTATTCTCCATCCTATCCCATCCCATGTTCTGTTATTGGATAAACCACCCAGCCTCACAGCCTTAACAAAATTTCTTCCTGCTAACCAGGAAGCAAAAATCCAGAATTACGGGCAAATGTAAACAACTTGGGCTTGATAAGAAAATTACAGCCCTGAGTTTTGGGTTACATGACAAGAGTTTTCTTGCCTCCCGTCATCACCCCTTCACAACCCAGAAAAGAGCACCATGTAGCTCAACCGTGGGAGGAAAGTGTCAGGCGTAATTTTATAAGTTAATGAAATAAATCAGTCAAATGGAAAAAACAGCTGGGGAGAGAGGGGGGGAGGGAGAGGAGGAGAGAGGCTGGTTGTTTTGACAGAGAATATCATAAACTGAGCTAATCCCAAACTCAGAGCCATCAAACTCAGAATCATAGGATCACAGGACTGGAAGGGACCCTGGAGGTCTTCTAGTCCAACCCCCTGCTCAGGCAGGAAACCCCATACCATTTCAGACATATTGCTGTCTAATCTCTTCTTAAAAGCCTCCAGTGATGGAGCATTCATAACTTCTGGAGGCAGGTTGTTCCACTGTCAGTGATTGTTCTAACTGTCAGGAAATTCCTCCTTAGTTCCAGGTTGCTTCTCTCCATGATGAGTTTCCATCCTTACCCTTGCCCTCTGCCGTACGTTGACCCCTTCTTCTCTTTGGCAGCCCCTCAAGTACTGGAAGATCTGTTTTCCAAAGCGCCTGAAGGCAGGACAAGAAACAAGGGATGGAAAATTATCAAGGAGAGAAGCAACCTGGAACTAAGGAGAAACTTCCTGACAGTGAGGACAGTTAATCAGTGGAACAGCTTCCCACCAGAAGTTGTGGGAGCGCCAACACTGGAGGCTTTTAAGAAGAGATTGGACAGCCATTTGACTGGAATAAGAAAGAAAGAAAGAAAGAAAGAAAGAAAGAAAGAAAGAAAGAAAGAAAGAAAGAAAGAAAGAAAGAAAGAAAGAAAGAAAGAAAGAAAGAAAGGGAGAGAGGGAAGGAGGGAGGGAGGGAGGGAGGGAGGGAAAGAAGGAGGGAGGGAAAGAAAGGGAAGGAAAGAAAGGGAAAGAAAGAAAGAAAGAAAGAAAGAAAGAAAGAAAGAAAGAAAGAAAGAAAGAAAGAAAGAAAAAGAAAGGAAGGAAGGAAGGAAGGAAAGGAGGGAGGGAGGGAGGGAAAGAAAGGGACGGAAAGAAAGGGAAAGAAAGAAAGAAAGAAAGAAAGAAAGAAA
>JALGBA010004112.1:25000-35000 GCA_023970755.1 Azemiops feae | reverse complement strand
ATTTATAATAATAATAATAATAATAATAATAATAATAATAATAATAATAATAATAATAATAATAATAATAATAATAATAATAATAATAATAATAATAATAATAATAATAATAAAGTTGAAAGGGACCTTGGAGGTCTTCTAGTCCAACCCCCTGCTCAGGCAGGAAACCCTATACCATTTCAGACAAAGGGCTGTCCAGTGTCTTCTTAAAAACTTCCAGTGTTGGAACATTCACAACTTCTGGAGGCAGGTAGTTCCACTGATTAATTGTTCTAACTTATAGATGAGTGGCCTTTAGTTTCCGTCCTTTTCCTAGAGAAGAATGGGAAAACCACTCGTCAGAACGATGCAATTTATTTATTCATTTCTTTGAAATTAAAAACATGGATGACTATGCTTTAAATGCAGCCCTGCTTCTACGAAAGGATTAATCAGGGTCCATTTTATATTTCCTTAATTAACTGAGGATGGGTGCTGAAATCTGGAGAGTTAATGGATAGATTTGCCCTTGCATTAATAGTTTGAAAGCAATTGTTGTGGATCATACGTGGGTTCTGTAAATTAATGCGTCTGCTTCATACTGAATTCCTTTTTTTTTCTTTTTCTTTTGTGCATATTTAAGGAAAAAAATAGATTAATTTAGTTTGCCCTTTTTGTTCGTGCATCCAAGAAGCATCCTAGGCCTTGGCTACGATGGGAATATAAATTAATGGATTTATTTAAAAAAAGAAGGAGGCTATTTGTGCTTTGAGAGCGAATAAGGCTGAATTGCAGAAAATGGATTAATTAGTTGGAAGGTAGACACGGGGCAGAGAGAAGTGGCTGGCTTGATCGCTGGACGGAAAGGAAGGGGTTAACATTGTGATTAATTCATAAAAACAGAGATCTTTGCTCCACTGCTCTATTACATAAACAGCTACTTTTGCGTAAGTTCAACATAATCCTCTGATTTTCTTGAAAAGGGTATAGAAGCAGCTTCTCATTCCGTGCTTCGGGAATGTTTTTCCAACTTCTTTTATCCCCGAAGGTATTTTATAAGTTTAGAATCCAGGGCGCTGAGAGTTCTAGTCCCGCCTTAGGCATGCAAGTCAGCTGGGTGACTTTGGGCCTATTATCAGGAGACGGTGAGTTCTAGTCCCGCCTTAGGCATGAAAGCCGACTGGATGATTTTGGGCCAATCACCAGGGGACGGTGAGTTCTAGTCCTGCCTTAGGCATGAAAGCTGGCTGGGTGACTTTGGACCAATCACCAGGAGACGGTGAGTTCTAGTCCTGCCTTAGGCATGAAAGTGGCTGGGTGACTTTGGGCCAATCACCAGGAGACGGTGAGTTCTAGTCCTGCTTTAGGCATGAAAGCCGGCTGGGTGACTTTGGACCAATCACCAGGAGACGGTGAGTTCTAGTCCTGCCTTAGGCATGAAAGCTGGCTGGGTGACTTTGGACCGATCACCAGGAGACGGTGAGTTCTAGTCCTGCCTTAGGCATGAAAGTGGCTGGGTGACTTTGAACCAATCACCAGGAGACGGTGAGTTCTAGTCCTGCCTTAAGCATAAAAGCTGGCTGGGTGACTTTGAACCAATCACCAGGAGACGGTGAGTTCTAGTCCCGCCTTAAGCATAAAAGCTGACTGGGTGACTTTGAACCAATCACCAGGAGATGGTGAGTTCTAGTCCTGCCTTAAGCATTAAAGCCGGCTGGGTGACTTTGGGCCACTCCCTCAGTCTCAGCCCAGCCCACCTCGCAAGGTTGTTGTGATGGGGAAAATAGGAAGAGGAAGCCATATTATCCATGTTCACTGCCTCGAGCTACTTATAAAGTAATAAAAGCAGGATTAAAATCTAACAAATAAATAAACTAGGAAGAAGTACACAAACATTTATCTTCCCAATGCTGCAACAGCAGTCTTTTGGCCATACTAAGCCCCCCCCCCGGTCCCCCAAGACCGATCTTAGAGAAAAATGCAAGTTCAGAGAAAAACCCCACCTCCGTGACGGCTGCATTGCCCGAATGGAATAATCTGGTTTAATGAAATTATTTTCTGGGTTCATCTAAAATGCTTCCTTATCTCAATTAGGCAGCATCCTCTTCCAGCGAAAATCCATCCATCCAAATGTAAGAATATCAAAGCCGTTGAAAATTGGGATGTTATGGGGTTTAAAAAAAAAAAAGAGTTCCCATGGAGTTCCTCGGACAGAATGACAGAGTGGGAAGAGACCTTGGAGGTCATATAGTCCAACCCCTGCCTCAAGCAGGAGACCCTTAGACCATTTCAGACAAAGTGGCTATCTCTTCTTGGAAGGGGGGGGAGGGAGGGAGGAAGGAAGGAAGGAAGGGAGGGAGGAAGGAAGGAAGGAAGGAAGGAAGGAAGGAAGGAAGGAAGGAAGGAAGGAAGGAAGGAAGAAGGAAGAACAGAGTTCAAAGGGACCTTGGAGGTCGTCTAGTCCAACCCCTTGCTCAAGCAGGAGACCGCATGCCATTTCATACAAATGGCTATCCAGTCTCTTCTTAAAAACCTCCGGTGCCACAACTTCTGGTGGCAAGCAGTTCCGCTGGCTGATTGTTCTGACTGATTTTTGCATTTTGTGCTACACCCCGACCCGCTGCAGATCCTCACCCACTCAGGGCTGAGCCTTGGCACCACACGAGGAAACGAAGGGTTTTTTTTGGGGGGGGAAAGGTCAATCAATCAATTCCAACTTCTCATGAAAGATCGCAAAGTTGGGATTGATTGATTGACCTTTCCCCCCCCCCAAAAAAACCCTCCCTTTGTTTCCTTGCACGCGGCGGCGGCGGTGGATCGCGAAGGAGAAACGGCACGGGGCTGGGAGTCAGGTAAGGAAAGAAAGGCCATTCCTGGGGGGAGCGAGCTTTCGGCCAAGCCGCATGGCAGCAGCATTGGGTGCAATACGCAAAGGCAGCAAACAGCCGCGTCACGCCGAAACCGGCCGTTTCCCGCCTCCTGCCCAATGCCGCTGCCATGAGGCCGCAGAACAAGCCGGGCGGCGGTAAGAAACCGGTATACCGGCTCCTTATCTCCGCCTGGCTTGTTCCGCGGCCTCATGGCAGCGGCATTGGGTGTGACGCGCGAGGCGGCAAATGGTCATGGCCGTGGCAAACAGCCAGGTCGCGCCGAAACCGAGGGGCCGGCAGGCTGTGGCTGCTGACGGACACAGTTGGCCCCATGCGCTCGCTGTGTGTGGGAGCCGATGGTGTCAGGCAGCAGCTGTCCCAGTCCCTGCCTCGCCTTACCTTGCCCTGCGGCAATGGCGCCCCTGCCCCCTGCCTCGCCTCGCCTCACCCCGCAGGACGAGCCTCCTGCCCACCGTCCCACCCGCCAGAGACCCTCTGGATCTCCCCCAACCCTGCCCGGCCCCCACAGGCGTCCCTCCCCACGAGCAACATCGAGGTAGCCATGCCCACCCTGGCCACGCCCACCCAGTCTGCCGTGACCACTGCAGCCACGCCTACCCAATGGGCCACGCCCACCCGGCACCCGGTGATACATAAGTGGGTTTTGGGTTGCAGTTTGGGCACTCGGTCTCTGAAAGGTTCGCCACCACTGATCTATACCATTCTAGACAAAATTAAACTAGACAAACCCAATTCCAGCGACCGTTCTTCATATGTTTGCGCCTCCAGCCCTCTAATCCTCTTTGTTGTTCTTCTCTGCACTCTTTCCAGAGTCTCGAGCATCTAGTGCGGTGCGCGTGGGTGGCCTCAGGCATCTAGCGTGTGGTTGCGTGTGGGCGCATGCACGTGGGCTCCCTTCCAGACCTCCAACGAGAAACCCATCCGAGTGGCATGGCATCAGCCCCCAAAGTGGGCATTGTTATCTAAGCCGCGCATTTGGCCCAGATTAGCATCCGGGCCTCCCGTTTAATTGTGTTTTGGGGGACCGTTTTTTGTTTTGTTGTTTTGCGAGGCCTGGTTTTGTTTGTTAATCTCGCCTGGCCTCCACTTGCTGTTTGCAGGTGCTTATCTGCTTGACAGACAGGCTTGGAGCTCGCAAGTGTGTGCCGGAGAGACAAGGGGGCTACGTGTGAGCGGTTGACCGCCCATCCCCGGGTCTCTCGCAGTCCCGTCGTTCTTCCCCAAAGGACGGACGCCTCTCCGTCCAGAGAGATGGGGCGTCTGTGGAAGAGGCATCCATTCACGGGGTGGCTGTAAATCACAACCCAGCATCTGGAGCAGACTGCAGACTGCAGACTGCAGAAAAGAAATCAGCGTGGGCCACCCAAATCCGTTTTAATTAACAATTGGGGCCGAGATAAAGCTAACATTTAAATGCCAGTATGCTAATGTGTTTTGCTCCGAGGCGGACAATGGAATCGCACTTCTCTGTTGCGCATCGTTGACAACCTGTGTTCCCCCTGACCTTGTGATACCAGGGTTTTTTTTACCTCCCCCGCCCTCCGGTGACAATGAGAGGAAGCCGTGTGTCCGACGTTCCTCCATAAAACGACAAAAGCTTTTCAAGACTTCCGTCTCGTGACTGGATTCGCCACAACTTCTAACAATAAAGGAGATGGCTTTACAGCGGCTGATTCTCGGCCGTCCTTAGATGAAGGAAGAAGGCGGTGTCAGGAGTCCTCGCACTTACGACCACAAGTGGGAGCCTGACTTTCCGCCGCTAAGCCAAGGGGTTGTACCAGTGAGATGCATCTGATTTTGCAACTTTTTTAAAAAACAAACAAACATGAATTGAGTTGAGTTGAGTTGAGTTGAGTTCAATTGAGTTAGTTGAGTTGAGTTGAGTTGAGTTGAGTTGAGTGGAGTGGAGTTGAGTTGAGTTGAGTTCAATTGAGTTGAGTTGAGTTGAGTTCAATTGAGTTGAGTTGAGTTGAGTTCAATTGAGTTGAGTTCAATTGAGGTAGTCCTTGTCTTATGACCACAATCACGTTTTTGGGGTCACGTGATCCCCTTTAGCGACCTTCCGACAAGCGAAGTCAATGGGGGACGCCAGGTTCACTTAACGACCGTGTTACTAACTGAACAACTGCGGTGATTCAGTTAACAGCTGTGGCCAGAAAGGTCATAAAATGGGGCAAAATTCACTTAACAACTGTCTTGCTTATCAACGGAAATTTGAGACTCACTTGTGGTCATATGTCAAGAATTACCTGTGGCTGTTTTTCTTTTTCTTTCTTTCCTTCCTTATTTTTTGTTGTTGTTGTTCTTGTCCATTAGCACTTTTCTTTTTCTTTATATTTGTACTGTGTGTTTTTTTTTAAAACTTGGAAAAAACTTCTTTAATAAAAAAGTCAAAACTTTACCTTGTTAAAAAAAACCTTTATTAAAAACTAATTGAAAAAAAGACCATTAAATGCAAAAAAAAAAAAAGGGGGGGGTCCCAAAAGCTAATTTCCAAGCATAAAATGAAAGACCTAAATTTTTTGGAGAGCACACACTGATGACCCTCCACGTGATGAAAGTCTGGGAAGATTTTTTTACACAAAACATGGTTAGCTCAAAGGTGGGGATTTTTTCCCTCCCCAAAAAGGCAACTGGACTTTCTTGGTGTTTTCTCTGAAAATATTTCTCTTCGCATCCAAGAAGCTTCCTCAGTTCTAACTGAGATAGAACCTCTTTTGCACTGACTGCCAACAGCTTTGCAGGGGGGTTGGACTAGATGACCTCCAAGGTCCCTTCCAACTGTATTATTATTATTATTATTATTATTATTATTATTATTATTATTATTATTATTATTATTATTATTATTATTATTATTATTATTATTATTATTATTATTATTATTATTATTATATTTCCTGCCTGAGCAAGGGATTGGATTAGAAGACCTTCAAGGTCCCCTCCAGCTCTTTCTATTCTATTCTATTCTATTCTATTCTATTCTATTCTATTTTTTATTCCATTTTCTATTCTATTCTATTCTATTCTATTCTATTCTAGTCTAGTCTAGTCTAGTCTAGTCTAGTCTAGTCTAGTCTATATCCAATATCTATTCTATTCTATTCTATTCCTATTCTGTTCTGTTCTATTTTTCTCTTCTGTTCTCTTCTTTCTCTATATTCTCCTCTTCTCTTCTCTTCTCTTCTCTTCTCTTCTCTTCTCTTCTATTCTATTCTATTCTATATCCAATATCGTATTGTATTGTATTGTATTGTATTGTATTGTATTGTATTCCATTCCATTCCATTCTATTCTATTCTATTCTATTCTATTCTATTCTATTCTATTCTATTCTATTCTATTCTATTCTATTTGCAGTTCTATTCTATTCTATTCCATTTTCTATTCTATTCTGTTCTGTTCTGCTCTATTCTGTTCTGTTCTGTTCTGTTCTGTTCTGTTCTATTCTATTCTATTCTAAAGATGTCGGAGCAGAACTAAGCGAGACAATTTTTCCATTTTTTAGGGTTCTCAAATATGCTGAAAACCTAGAAAGAGTGACGTCATAAACACGAGCCAGTTGCCAAGCGCCCACATTTGGATCACGTGACCCTGGGGATGCTACAACGGTCGTAAGTGTGAAAAATGGCCCTCAATCCCGTTTTTCAGTGCCGTTGTAACTTCGAACGGTCACTAAAAAAAACTGTTATTAAGTAAAGGACTATTTTATTTTATTTCTTTATTACTTTACTTCATACTGTACTTTTTACCTGACTCTTTATTTAGGTTTCGTTTTATTATTTGATTTTGTTTGCTTTATATTTCATTTTATTATTTCATGATTTCATTTTATTTTATATTCTGTTCTATTTTATTTCATACCATTGTTTTATTTTATTTTTTTATTCTGGGAATTCTGGGAGTTGAAGTCCACCCCTCTTAAAGCCTGTTGCCTGGGGAATTCTGGGAGCTGAAGTCCACCCAACGTAAAACATGATGCCTAAGGAATTCTGGGAGTTGAAGTCCACCCAATGTAAAACATGATGCCTAAGGAATTCTGGGAGTTGAAGTCCACCCAACTTAAAGCATGTTGCCTAAGGAATTGTGGGAGTTGAAGTCCACCCATCTTGAAGTTGCAAAGTTTGAAAACCTCGGATCCACATACATCTTTTCCAAAGTTTCAAAGTCAAATAATTGAGGGCAGGACCCTCCAGGGTCCAGCAGCCTCTCCACAGGTGGAATATTCTGATACCAAGAGAGAAATAGATTTATTTTATTATTATTTTATCTCTAACCCAGACTCCCTGGGGCCTTTGTTGTGTTCTCTTCCCCCTTTGCCCGTCTCTCTCTCTCTCTTTTTTTTTTTCTAATCCCTTTCACTCTGTGTAGTTTGCTCTGCTTACAGTTTATCAACATTTGTCTCTCCAGAGAAAAAAAAGGAAATTTTTCGGTTTATCAACATTTGTCTCTCCGGAGAAAAAGAAGATTTTTTTCTCATAACTCAGACCAGCCTTTCCTGTTCCTCGGCACGGCTGACACGGGGAGAATTCAATTTGAAGGGTCTGAGATGCCTATCAAGGCTAGCAAACATCTGGAGGCAAATAAGGCTGGAATTTCAGTGGATTTCCCACAGTTTGGAGAGAGACAGATTCGCCGAGGAGCATTTGATAAGGACAGATCCCTCTCGCCAGCCCACCCAGTACCCCCCGTGACTGTATTTAACTAAAAGCCATTAAAAGAAGCCCTGGGGGGATGTTTCAAGAATATCGAATCCACAGAAGCACCTAAAGGCAGCCCTCAGCTGTCACAGCCGGAGGAAGGGGAGTCCTGAAGAACAGAGAAGCAGAGAAGGAAAAATCAGGATTTTATTTTTTTTAAAGGCTCGATGGTTTTGAATCCCGTGTGCGTTTCCCCAAAGTTACATTTTGCAAATGTATTGGGGAGTAGGCACACATCCAATGATGCATGGAGGAGGGGAGGGATTGAAATAGAGAGAGATAAGAGGGAGAGGATAGATATAAATGGATATAAACAGGAGATATAAGGGGAGAGAGGATAGATATAGACAGGAGATATAAAGAGAGAGGATACACACACACACACACACACACACACACATAGAGAGAGAGAGATGATAAGTAAAATGTCTGCAAGAAAACAACCAAATTCAGAGAGCACCAAGGATCCCATAATACTGCTCCTCCTCCTCCTCCTCCTCCTCCTCCTCCCTTTTAGCACTGATGATGTTCCCTAGTTGGGTCATGAAACGTCTGCAAGGAAATAACTAAGCTCAGAAAGCATTAACGACCCCACAGTCCTCCTCCTCCTCCTCCTCCTCCTCCTCCTCCCTTCTAGCACTGATGATGTTCCCTAGTTGGGTCATGAAACGTCTGCAAGGAAACCACCCAGCTCAGAGAGACCAAGGACCTCACAGTTCCTTCCTCCTTCCTCCTTCCTCCTCCTCCTCCTCCTCCTCCTCCCTTCCAGCACTGATGATGTTATCTAGTTGGGTCCCGAAACGTCTGCAAGGAAATAACCAAGCTCAGAAAGCATTAAGGACCCCACAGTCCTCTTCCTCCTCCTCCTCCTCCTCCTCCTCCTCCTCCTCCTCCTTCTCCCTTCCAGCACTGATGATGTTACCTAGTTGGGTCATGAAATGTCTGCAAGGAAACCACCACACTCAGACAGCATTAAGGACCCCACAATCCTCCTCCTCCTCCTCCTCCTCCCTTCCAGCACTGATGATGTTCCCTAGTTGGGTCATGAAACGTCTGCAAGGAAACCACCCAGCTCAGTAGAGCACCCGGGACCCCCACACTTCAATCCTGAACTACAAAGATTCTCCTTCATTAGTCAGCTTCCCTTCCCATCCCTCTCCGCCCTTCCCTCCTCTTTGCAACGGCTTTTTTTTTTTCCCCTTTCAGCCAATTTAAGAAAATTCTTCCAAAACTCCAAAGAAGCAGGAACGAGCGAACAACTCCCGCAGGTGGCAAAATCTTCGCGCTTTCAACCCGGGAACCCAAAAAATAATTTAAAAAAAACAACGAGCAGGCTGAAATGAAAAGGAGAAAACTTTCCTGCAAACCGTGGAAAATGCAAATCAAGCCATTGAGCAAAAAATAAAAATAAAAATAAATAGGCTTCTTTTCTCCTTCCTGAAGGAGAAACTTCCTTTTTTTTTTTCCCCTGGCTTCTCCCAGGCAAGGCGTTCCTTTCAGTTTTGATCGTCGTTTTAAAAAGTCTGCAGATGCCAGGACTGTGATCTCCCTCTTTTTCCGGTGCTCAACCTCTTTGAGAATTGCTTCAAAAGCAGACATCTGGCTACCATTGTTCTCTTCCTCTTCAGCTTGGTGGGGAGGGGGGATTTGGGGGGGCACTGCCTTAGCTCCCTTTTTCTGAGAAGGGGAGGGGGTCCCAAAGATGCTTTTTTTTTTTTTCCCTTCAGGAGGCAACCGGACTTTCTTGTTTTGTTTGTTTTTGAAGACGTTTCGCTTCTCATCCCAGAAGCTTCTTCAGTTCTGACTGGATTGGGGGGGGGGAATGGAAGGATTTATACTCCTTGCAGACAGCTGGTCCTTTGCCTCCTTTTAGAGGGTCCTTGCAGACCACCTGGAGGTTTACCTGTGTCCTCGGGGGTCACCTGAGCGGTGCAAATGGGTGTGGAGTCTTCTTGGGACTGCTGAACGTGTGGTCGACTGGAGATGGGTGGTGTGGTACCCCTCCCCTCCTGTTCTTTTGGGGATCAGGAGAAGAAGAAAAAAGACATTTAATTAATCACCGTGTTCCTCGCAGGCTGAGGAAGGGGAGCAAATGAGCCTGTCAGTCGCCCGGAGAGAACATCTGAGGCTCTACCCAGAGTTTTAATCCCCAAATTATCTTTTTAACAGCCACTCACCTAGGGGTCACCTTGTGGTCATCTAGTCCAACCCCCTTACTCAGGGCGGGAATCTGAATTCAAGCCCCTGAGGCTTGAACCTGGGGCTTGCTTGGTCCTTCGCCTTCTTTTAGAAGGTCCTTGAGGCCACCTGGAGGTTTACCTGTGTCCTTGGGGTCACCTGAGCGGTGCAAATGAAGACATTTCTTTTCTTTGAAGACCTTTCGCTTCTCACCCCAGAAGCTTCTTCAGTTCTGACTGGATGGGGGGGGGG
>JALGBA010004112.1:0-22500 GCA_023970755.1 Azemiops feae | reverse complement strand
AAGAATTGGAACAGAGTGCAAAAAAAAAAATTGCTTTGCAGCTCAATTTGGAAACAAACAAACAAACAACAACAACAACAACCAGAACCCCGAAATAAACCCTGAGATGATGTTAACAGAGCGTGTCATCCCAGCGCAGATACTGGCTGGGAAGTAAATAACGGGCTTTCTTTGGCTACACGCAAAAACTCCACAGAGACGGAAGACGAGATTAAAGGACAGGCAGAACCTCCAACGGTCTGGAAACTGTAAAAGTCGATATCTTTGGTTATGAAGGCATCTCATACAATTAGGTCGATTTGTGGAGAAAAGGGGCTGTTTAATGAAACGTCAAGCGGCCTGACCTCATGGTCATTGCTAGCTCTAACTTTAAGCACTTTACCTAACTTCTCTTGCTTGTCCTTCACCGCTACCGTAGCCATTCCTTCTGCTTCTGCTTCTGCTTTTCCTTCCCCAATATTTCACCCTCTTCTTCTCCTTCTCCCTCTCCTCTTCCTTCTCCTCCTCCACCAATATTTCTCCCTCTCCTTCTCCTTCTCTTCCTTCCTCTCCTTCTCCTCCAATATTTCTCCTTCTCCTTCTCTTCCTTCTCCTCCACCAATATTTCTATTTCTATTTCTCCTTCTTCTCCTTCTCTTTCCCTTTCTCCTTCTCCTTCTCCTCCAATATTTCTCCTTCTCCTCTCCTTCTCTTCCTTTTCCTCCACCAATATTTCTATTTCTCCTTCTCCTCCATCTCCTCCTCCTCCTCCTCCTCCTCCTCCTCCTGGGAGCCGATGTTAATCCGTGGAAGGGAAGTTGCCTCCGGAAGTTGTGGGCGCCCCCGACACTGGAGGCTTCCAAGAAGAGGCCGGACAGTCCCTTGTCTGAAACGCTAGTATAGACACTCTCCCTGCTTGTGCAGGGGGGTTGGACTGGATGACCTCCCAGGTCCCTTCCAACTCTGCTATTCTACGCGCGCCGTGTTCTAATTTCTCCCCTTTTCTTCCTGGGGGTGGGGTGGGGTGGGGGGCTTTGCTACAGCCCACCGCGCCATCAAGGCTAGGATGTGTCTCCGTTGGCTTCTCCTCGGTCCGCCTGAGCCTTCCCAGCCGTGAATGTGGCGGGGTGTGTGTGTGTGTTTTTTTTGCAAGCCGGCTGATGAATGGCCCTGGGGGGGGAGAGAGCAGGAAGAACCGGGCCCCGCCAGCCACCAGGTGATACAAGCTCGGCTTTTCTTTTCCAGGCGCCCCTTCTCCGCCCCCGGGCACCCCCCCCCCAATATTTTCAGCTGGTTTTCCATTTTAATGGGTTGCATTTGCCAAGCGGAGAGCGACGCGCCGGGGGGGGGGGGAACGCCAGCCCGACAAAGGGCTCTTAATGGGCTATTGAGGCGGAGGGGAATTAATTAGCTTGGCTGTTCCGTTGGCACCGAGGGCGCCCGGAGCGGGTTTTCCAGGACGGGGGGAGGGGGAGGATGGGTGCGGGGGGGGTGGGTTTCCTTGCAACCGGCTGAGCCTTGAAGGGAGGCGGCTGTTTTCAGGTGGCTGGTTGAGGGGCTCGTCAGCTGAATGGATCCGTGCGGGCGGGATTCATATGGAGATCATTGACGCGCAGCGCACGGAGGTTGGCTGATAAGGCTGAGGTTTGCCACCGGGACAACGGAGGGGGCTGACACGCAAACCTTCGGCTGTGGGCCGCCTTCTCTTGAGTTTTTCTCTTGAGTGGCTCCGTGGGGGTGGTCGTCGAAGGGAGGGGCGGAGGAGGAGGAGGAGGAAGTGGAGAAGCAGAAGGAGAAAGAGAAGCAAGAGGAAGAGGAGGAGGAGGAGGAGGAGGAGGGGGAGGAGGAGAGAGGAGGAGGAGGAGGACGAGGAGAAGAAGCCGAAGAAGAAGAAGCAGGAGAAGAAAGAGAAGCAAGAGGAGGAGGAGGAGGAGGAGGAGGAGGACTGGAGGAGGGGGGAAGGGAAAGGGAAGGCAATATCATGGGAGAATCTCAAAAAAAGGGATGATTCTGGGCCAGATATGTCCTGGGTTAAGTGCCCATGGAAAAAGAAATGAGGTTAATCGCCCACTTAATTATGAGCTAGCAGCTTGTGGCAGCTATCAAAAAAAGCTAATGAAGTCCTAGCATCAAGACAACGAGAAGTGATAACATGATTTTATAACACCTTGGTGAGGCCACACGTGGAATCCTGCATCCAGTTGTGGTCATCACGACGACGTAAAAAAGATGTTGAGACTCTAGAAAGAGTGCAGAGAAGAGCAACAAAGATGATCAGGGGACTGGAGGTTGAAACATATAAGAAGCAGTTTCTGGAATTGGGGATGTCTGGTTTAATGAAGAGAAGGACGAGGGGGGACATGATAGCAAGTCTTCCAGTATCTCAGGGGCTGCCCCAAAGAAAAGGGAGTCAAGCTATTCTCCAAAGCACCTGAAGGCAGGACAAGAAGCGACGGATGGAAACTAACCAAGGAGAGATGCAACCTGGAACTAAGAGAGAAACTTCCTGACAGTTGGAACAATTAACCAGTGGAACAGCTTGCCACCAGAAGCTGTGAATACTCCAACACTGGAAGATTTTAAGAAGAGACTGGACAGCCCTTTGTCTGAAATGGTATAGGGTTTCCTGCCTGAGCTGGGGGTTGGACTAGATGACCTCCAAGGTCCCTTCCAGCTCCGTTATTCAGTATTCTGTATTAATATTTATTAGTTTAATGCCAAAGTTAGTCAGATCTGTGAAGGGAAAAAATTACCACTAATTTTGCCAACAAATCCATCAAGTAAACACACATCCTTCACTAGTTCCACCATGGGCTTTTGAAGAAAATATGTTTTTCCCTGCTGCCATTTTGTTAAAAACATTAATTTAAAATATTGGATTTGGCTACAACAAAAGAAAAAGAATTTTTTTTGTTTGTTTCCAGCGCAGAATCTTTTTGAAATGTTTTTTTCTCTTCCTAAGCTGGACTCCCATAATTAAAATAGGGAACAATCAGAATGAGAAATAAAATACCTTTGTTGCAATATTAATCACGTATTTGAGTACCTTGATGAGCCAGCAAGTGCTAATGGGGTCATGAAGTAGCCAGATGTATTCCTATATTTGCTCATTATTTGTGTCTGCTCTAAGTTAGGGCAGTCTGACCCTTAGTGCAAATGGACTCCTTTCACTTGCATTTTGCCAGCAGGGAGGAGAAAAAGAGAGAGAGAGAGAGAGAGAGAGAGAGAGAGAGAGAGAGAGAGAGGAAGAAAGAAAAAGAGAGAGAGAAAGAAAAAGAAAGAAAAAGAAAGAGAAGAAAGAAAGAAAGAAAGAAAGAAAGAAAGAAAGAAAGAAAGAAAGAAAGAAAGAAAGAAAGAAAGAAAGAGAAAGAAAAAGTAAGTGATGGGAATTAGAAGGAAGGGGGAAGATGGGAAGGAAAGAAAATAAAAGGATGGAAGGAAGGAAGGAAGGAACCAAGGAAGCAAGGGGATGGGAATGAGAGGAAGGAAAGAATGAGAAAGAAAGAAAGAAAATAAGAAAGAGAGAGAGAGAGAGAGAAGAAAGAAAAGGTGAAAGGGAAGGGAAGGAAGAAGGAATGAAGCAAGGAAGCAAGGAGATGGGAATGAAGGAAGGAATGAGAAAGAAAGAAAGAAAGAAAGAAAGAGAAAGAAAGAAAGAAAGAAAGAAAGAAAGGAGAAAAAAAGGAAGGAAAGAAGGGAAGAGAGAAAAAAGAAAGAAAGAAAAAGAAGAAAGAAAGAGAAAAAGGGAAAGGAAAGGAAGGGAAAGGAAAGGAAGGAATGAAGCAAGGAGATGGGAATGAAAGGAAGGAAGGAATGAGAAAGAAAGAGGAAAGGAGAAAGGAAAAGAAAGGAAGGAAGGGAGGGAAGAGAGAAGAAAGAAAAAAGAAAGAAAAAGGAAGGAAGGATGAAAGAAAGAAAGAAAGAAAGAAAAGAGAAAGAAAGAAAGAAAGAAGAAAGAAAGAAAGAAAGAAAGAAAGAAAGAAAGAAAGAAAGAAAGAAAGAAAGAAAGAAAGAAAGAAAGAAAGAAAGAAGTGATGGGGAACTGGAATTGTTCCTGTCTCCCACCTGCCCTCTCTGGCTCTCCATCCACATTGAGGGAGGCTGGCAGGACAGACAACTTTAGAGGCTGCTTATTCATTTCCAATCATTTCCAACTTTTTTTTATTTTTATTTTTATTATTATTATTGTTGTTGTTATTGTTGTTGTTGTTGTTATTATTATTATTATTATTATTATTATTATTATTATTATTATTATTATTATTATTATTATTATTATTATTATTATTATTATTATTATTATTATCTCCAACTGGGGAGCAAAAGCGTTTAAACACCCCCGGAACAAGACTCAACCTCCTCCCCAATAACCCTGTAACCGCGCAGTGGCAACCGAGGGCAATCACCCCCCTGGCCCACCCAGAGGCCTCCTGTCCGGGGGAGCCCCCGCGCCTTCCCAAGTTTGCCAAGCACCCCACGGGGATCAAATCTGGACAATCCCAGCTTCCTTCCCCAAAACGGAGCCCCTGGAAGAGATCCTGTGCCGGGTGTTGCAGAACAGAGCCCTCCGGAGTTAAGCAAACGGGCTCCGTTTGCAAAGACCTTAACCGAGACTCAGAGTTAAGCCACTGGAGCTGCATCCCGGCGATCCACTTAACAACTGCGGCAAGAAAGGTCGTGAAAGGGGGCAAAACTCCCTTAACAAAGCTCTCGCTTAGCAACAGAAGTGTCCTAAGTCCTAGGACTTCCATCTGGGATTTTGATTCCTCCCTCCCCCCGGAAGGAAGAAACAATGCAAGTCAGTTCTCCTTTGAAATCTGCAGCTTGGCTTTTATACCTTCCAAACAAAAGGATGATTTTTTTTCGGTTCCCCATCACTTTTTCTTTCTTTCTTTCTTTCTTTCTTTCTTTCTTTCTTTCTTTCTTTCTTTCTTTCTTCTCTCTCCCTTTCCTTCATTCCTTTCTCTTTTCCTTTCTCCCTTCTTCTTTCTTTCTCATTCCTTCCTTCCTCTCATTCCCACCTTTGCTTCCTTGCTTTCTTGTTTCATTCCTTCTTCCTTTCCTTCCCTTTCTCTTTCTTTCTTTCTTTCTTTCTTCTCTCTCCCCTTCATTCCTTTCTTTCTTTTCCTTTCTCCTTTCTTCTTTCTTTCTCATTCCTACCTTCCTCTAATTCCCATCTCTTTGCTTCCTTGCTTCTTTCTTTCTTTCTTTCTTTCTTTCTTTCTTTCTTTCTTTCTTTCTTTCTTTCTTTCTCTCTTTCTTTCTCTTTCTTCTCTCTCCCCTTCCTTCATTCCTTTCTTTCTTTTCCTTTCTTCTTTCTTTCTCATTCCTTCCTTCCGCTCATTCCCATCTCCTTGCTTCCTTGCTTTCTTGCTTCATTCCTTCTTCCTTTCCTTTCCTTTCCTTTCCTTTCCTTTCCTTTCCTTTCCTTTCCTTTCTCTCTCTCTCTCTTTCTTTCTTTCTTTTTCTTTCTTTCTTTCTTTCTTTCTTTCTTTCTTTCTTTCTTTCTTTCTTTCTTTCTTTCTTTCTTTCTTCTTTCCCCCCCCCACACTTCTTCCAATGCTCATTACATGAAGGGGTTCTGTAATCATACGCTATTGACCACACTACCCATGGGTCAGCTGACTCGGCCAGCATCATGGAAACGGGGAAGGGTAAATCCCATTTTAAGGCAGAGGAAAAACACACAAGTTGGGTGACTTCTGACTTCTGACAGTCAACTTTGGCCTCCGTTAAAGGCATTGTGCTGTCTTGAGAGAGAGCTAAATTGGCCGATGCTGGTCCAAATGCAGAAAAAATCATCCCTTTGAAGAAGACGTGGGAGTTGTAAAGATGCTGTCATGTTCCTTCATCCAAAGAATGGCCCCGGACATCCTGGGACTTTCTCCATGGTTTCAAATGCATGATTGTCTTTGATTCCAGCATTTCAATCGATCGGAACAGAGCTGGAAGGGACCTTGGAGGTCTTCTAGTCCAGCCCCCTGCTCAAGCAGGAGACCCTCTACCATTTCAGACAAGTGGCTGTCCAGTCTCTTCTTAAGAAGCTCCAGTGATGGAGCGCCCACAATTTCTGGTGGCAAGCTGTTCCACTGGTTAACTGTCCTCACTGTTGGGAAGTTTCTCTTTAATTCTAGGTTGCTTCTCTCCTTGGTTAGTTTCCATCCGTTGTTTCTTCTCCAGGTGCTTTGGAGAATAGTTTGACCCCCTCTTCTTTGGGGCAGCCCCCCCAAATACTGGAAGACTGCTATCATGTTCCCCCCTAGTCCTTCTTTTCTCTACTGGCCATACCCAATTCCTGCAACCGTTCTTCATATGTTTTAGTCTCCAGGCCTTGGATTATCTTCATTGCTCTTCTCTGCCCTTTTTCTAGAGTCTCAACATCTTTTTTGTAATGTGGTGACCAAAACTGGATGCTGTATTCCAGGTGTGGCCTTACTAAGGCTTTATAAAGTGGTACTAAGAGATAGGTCTTTGAGATAAAAGAACTTTTTTTGTGGGGTTTTGGGTATTCTCTGAGCTGGGTGGTTTTCTTGCAGACGTTTCATGACCCAACTAGGGAACATCATCAGTGCTAGAAGGGGATGGGTGTGTGAGGAGGAGAGGGAGGAGGACTGTAGCATCCTTGGTGCTCTCTGAGCTGGGTGGTTTTCTTGCAGACATTTCATGACCCAGCAAGGGAACATCATCAGAAATCCAATCTAGATCTAATGAGAATTTTCCTAACAGTTAGAACAATTAATCAGTGGAACAACCTGCCTCCAGAAGTTGTTCATGCTCCATCACTGGAGGCTTTGAAGAAGAGACTGGACAGCCATTTGTCTGAAATGGTATAGGGTTTCCTGCCTGAACGGGGTTGGACTAGAAGACCTCCAAAGTCCCTTCCAACTGTTATTCTGTTATTCTGTTCTGTCCTCCCTCCCTCCCTTTTTCCTTCCTTCCTTCCTTCCTTAAGAAGAGACAGCTACCTGTCTGAAATGGTGTACGGTCTCCTGTCTGAGCAGGGGGTTGGACTAGAAGACCTCCAAGGTCCCTTCCAACTGTTATTCTGTTATTCTGTTCTGTCCTCTCTCCTTCCCTTTTTCCTTCCTTCCTTCCTTCCTTCCTTCCTTCCTTCCTTCCTTCCTTCCTTCCTTCCTTCCTTCCTTCCTTCCAAGAAGGCTTTTAAGAAGAGACAGCTACCTGTCTGAAATGGTGTACGGTCTCCTGTCTGAGCAGGGGTTGGACTAGAAGACCTCCAAGGTCCCTTCCAACTCTGTTATTCTATTCTGGACAAGAAGTAATGGATGGAAGACCATTAGACGAACAAGCTAGAACTATGGAAAGTTTTCCTGAATGTGAAAAGAATTAATCAGCGGAACGGAAGTTGCCTCCAGGAGCTATGAATGCTCCATCACTGGAGGCTTTGAAGAAGAGACTGGACAGCCCTTTGTCTGAAATGGTATAGGATCTCCTGCTTGAGCAGAGGGTTGGACTAGAAGACCACCAAGGTCCCCTCCAATTCTGGTATTCTGTGGACTGATTCCACCCCAAAATGTTTTTTTTCCATTACTTTGTGATCTCACCCATCACCAACTGCTAAAAGCATGCAGATGTGCTCATACTTAAAGCTGTCCCCCTCCCGCCAACGGGAATTATGCTGGCAGCCATGATCCCAAAGTTAAGGTTCAGAAGGATCCTGCACACGAGTGTCAGAACAATGAAGAGCAATCCCAATTACGCTAATGATGAGGAGACCCCGAAGAGCAAGGCTGATAATAATTAAGACAGGACCAGTGCTAGGCTGCATTAACAGAGGAATAGAATCAAGATCACGTGAAGTCTTAATACCACTTTACAAGGCCTTGGTAAGGCCACACTTGGAGTACTGCATCCAGTTTTGGTCACCACGATGTAAAAAAGATGTTGAGACTCTAAAAAGAGTGCAGAGAAGAGCAACAAAGATGATCAGGGGACTGGAGGCTAAAACATATAAGGAACGGTTGCTTGAATTGGGGATGTCCAGTTTAATGAAGAGAAGAACGAAGGGGGACAGGATAGCAGCCTTCCAATCTCTCAGGAGCTGCCCCAAAGAAGAGGGAGTGAAGCTATTCTCAAAGGCGCCTGAAGGCAGGACAAGAAGCAACGGATGGAAACTAACCAAGGAGAGAAGCAACCTAGAACTAAGGAGAAACTTCCTGACAGTTAGAACAATTAACCAGTGGAACAACCTGCCTCCAGAAGCAGTGAATGCTCCAACACTGGAAGTTTTTAAGAAGAGACTGGACAGCCATTTGTCTGAAATGGTGTAGGGTTTCCTGCCTGAGCAGGGGGTTGGACTAGATGACCTCCAAGGTCCCTTCCAAGTTCTTATTATTATTATTATTATTATTATTATTATTATTATTATTATTATTATTATTATTATTATTATTATTATTATTATTATTATTATTATTATGTGGACCGGGGGAGGCAGAACAAAGGGTGGCCCATGGAAGGCCCTTTTCATCTTGCCAGCTTCAACACACCATGTGAATCTCCGGCACCGATGTCAGAATTGCAGCTTTCAAGCTGAAGTATCTGGTGCAATGGCTTTGCTGATATCCCAGCTCGGTGTTTCTCGACCTCAGATACTTTAAGAGGGGTGGGCTTCAACTCCCAGAATTCCCCTCCATTCCCAAAGGGGAGGAGGTCCTTTCTAGGCATGGTGGCGCAGTGGTTAGAAGGCGGCACTGCAAGCTAACTGCTCGCTGCCAGGAGTTCGATCCTGACCTGCTCAGGGTTGACTCAGCCTTCCGTCCTTCCCAGGTCGGTAAAATGAGGACCCAGATTGTTGGGGGACAATAGGCAGACTCTGTAAAACCGCTTAGAGAGGGCTGTGAAGCCCTGTGAAGTGGTATATAAGTCTAAGGGCTATTGCTGTTCTTTCCTGCCTTCCTTCTTCCCTCCCTCCCTCCCTCCCTCCCTTCTTCCCTCCCCCTCCTTCCTTCCTCCCTCCCTCCCTCCCTCCTTCCTTCCTTGGATTGGAAGGCCTCTGAGGTCCTTTGAAGCCCTATGGTTTAGAAGGAAGGAAGGAAGGAAGGAAGGAAGGAAGGAAGGAGGGAGGGAGGGAGGGAGGAGGGAGGGAGGGAGGAGGGGAAAATAAGGGAGGAAGGGAGGGAGGAAGGGAGGGAGGAAGGGAGGGAGGGAGAGGGAGAGAAGGAGGAAAGAAGGGAGGAAGGGGAGGAAGGAAGGAAGGAAGGGTGAAAGGAAGAAAGAATGAGATATAAAGAAAGAAAGAAAGAAAGAAAGAAAGAAAGAAAGAAAGAAAGAAAGAAAGAGAAGGAAGGAAGGAAGGGAGGAAGGAAGGTAGGAAATGAGGGAGGAAGGGGAGGAAGGAAGGAAGGAAGGAAGGAAGGAAGGAAGGAAGGGGGAAAGGAAGAAAGAACGAGATACAAAGGAAGAAAGAAAGAAAAAGAAAGGAAGGAAGGAAGGAAGGAAGGAAATGAGGGAGGGAGGGAGGGAGAGAGGGAGAGAAGGAGGAAAGAAGGGAGGAAGGGGAGGAAGGAAGGAAGGAAGGGGGAAAGGAAGAAAGAAGGAGATACAAAGGAAGGAAGGAAGGAAGGAAGGAAGGAAGGAAGGAAGGAAGGAAGGAAGGAAGGAAGGAAGGAAGGAAGGAAGGAAGGAAAGACAATGGGTGGAAGCTTCTCAGAGAGATCCAATCTAGAAATAAGGAGAAACTTCCTAACAGTGAGGACAATTAACCAGTGGAACTCCTTGCCTCCCGAAGTTGTGGGTGCTCCATGACTGGAAAGTTTTTAAGAAGAGACTGGACAGCCATTGATCTGAAATGGCATAGGGTCTCCTGCTTGAGCAGGGGGTTGGACTAGAAGACCTCCAAGGTCCCTCCCGGCCCTAGAACCAAGATCTGTGCCGCCACACCTTTCAAAGTTGCCAAGCTGCTTCAAAGGCCCTGCTGGGCCATCAAATTCTCCAATTCGGGATGACCCCTGCCCTCCAGCGATAAATCTGGGTTAATTTGCTGGCGTTCCAGGGAAGCATCCATTTTGTTCTCCAAGAATCACCGCCGGGCAAGGAGAGTCCACCGGGGTCTGATCAATGTAACACATATAAAAACCACGCAGAGATTTAATCACACCGTCGTGGCTGCCTCGCATTTTGTGTAACGACTTTCAGGCTTCTGAAACAACCTTGCAAAAAATGGTTGAAGAGAAGGATGCGAAAAGCTAAATGTTGCTGGAAGTTTCCTCCAGAAAACACGGATATATATTTATAATACGGGGGGGGGGGTGTCCTCGGCTTGCGACCACAATGGAGCCCCCAAATTTCCAAGACAGTCGTCAAGTGAGTTTTGCCCCGTTTTTACGACCTTTCTCTCCACGGTGGCTAAGTGAATCATTCCAGCTGTTGGAAGTAATGAACACGAATCTGGCTTCTCCGTTGATTTTGCTCGTCGGAAGGCCGCAAAAGGGGATCACGTGACCCCGGGACGCTGCAACTGTCCTAAGTACATGCCAGTTGCCGAGCATCCGGATTCTGATCACGTGACCCAGGGGGATGCTGCAGCGGTCGTAAGTGTGAAAAACAGCTTTGAACGGGTAAAAAGCGGTTCATATAAACTCAGGACTCATAAACGTGAACCACTTGCCGAGGGTCCAAATTTTGATTCTAGGGCTGGAAGGGGCCTGAGAGATCTTCTAGTCCAACCGGCTGCTCAAGGCAGAAGACCTTGTATCATCCCAGTCAAATGGTGGCCCAGTCTCTTCTTAAAAGCCTCCAGTGATGGAGCACCCACAACGTCTGAAGGCAACTTCCGTTCCACTGGTCATTTTGTCCTCGCTGTTGGGAAGTTTCTCCTTAATTCCATGTAGCTTCTCTCCTTGATTAGTTTCCATCCGTTGCTTCTTCTGCTGCCTTCAGGCGCTTTGGAGAATGGCTTGACTCCCTCTTCTTTGGGGCAGCCCCTGAGATACTGGAAGACTGCTAGCATATCACCCCTGGTCCTTCTCTTCTAGACATTCCCAATTCCAGCAACCCTTCCTTATATGTTTTAGCCTCCAGTCCTCTGATCATCTTTGTTGCTCTTCTCTGCACTCTTTCTAGAGTCTCAACGTCTTTTTTACATCGTGGTGACCAAAACTGGATGCAGTATTCCAAGTGTGGCCTCACTCGTGCAGTATAAAGTGGTATTAACACTTCACGTGATTTTGTTGCTCTCCCTCTGTTGATGCCGCCTAGGATTGTGTTGGCTTTTTTTGGCCGCTGCCACACACGGCTGGCTCATACTGAAGTGATGGTCTCCAAGATCCCTCTCACAGTTGCTACTGTTGAGCCAGGTACCCCCTATACTATACCTGTACATTTGGTTTTTCCTACCTAAATGCAGGACCTGGGGGTGTTTGGTCAGGCAGCTGCAAATTCATCACCACATTACAAAGAAATTGTTGAGACTTTGGAAAAGGTGCAGAGAAGAGCAACTAAGATGATTAAAGGCCTGGAGAATAAAACATATGAAGAACGGCTGAAGGACTTGGGTTTGGCTAGTCTAGGGAAAATAAGGACTAGGGGGGACATGATAGCAGTTATTCCAGTATCTGAGGGGCTGCCCCAAAGAAGAGGGGGTCAAGCTCTTCTCCAAAGCGCCTGAAGGCAGGACAAGAATCAACAGATGGAAACTCATCAAGGAGAGAAGCAACCTGGAATTAAGGAGAAATTTCCTGACAACGAGGACAATTAACCAGTGGAACAACCTGCCTCCAGAAGCTATGAATGCTCCATCACTGGAGGCTTTTCGAGAAGAGACTGGACAGTCACTTGTCTGAGATGGTAGAGGGTCTCCTGTCCAAGAAGGGGGTTGGACTAGAAGATCTCCAAGGTCCCTTCCACCTCTATTCTGATTGCATAGCTTGCCTCCAGAAGTGGTGGGGTGTTCCATCCCTGGAGGCTTTGAAGAAGAGACTGGACAACCATTTATCTGAAATGGTCTAGGGTCTCCTGCTTGAGCAGGGGGTTGGACTAGAGGACCTCCAAGGTCCCTTCCAGCTCTATTCTGATTGCATAGCTTGCCTCCAGAAGTTGTGGGGTGCTCCATCCCTGGAGGCTTTGAAGAAGAGACTGGACAGCCATTTATCTGAAATGGTCTAGGTAGGATCTCCTGCTTGAGCAGCGGGATGGACTAGAAGACCTCCAAGGTCCCTTCCAGCTCTATTTTGAATCGAATCGAATGGCAAAAAGCTTTAAAATGACAATAAAGGTTATCTTATCTTATCTAGATGGTTTGCAGAGCATGTTGGGGGGGGTTGTCCTTCCTAATCCATGTTGCTCACAACAAGATTTCCCACAAGAAACATTTGCGGGCGTAACGCAACTCATGAGCCGAAAACAACGTTGGGAGATGATTCACAGCGACCTACAGGAGCCGCTGCAACTCACCTCCACGGTTTCAGCTGTGGACAGGTGTGCACACTTGAAACACAGCAATCATTTCCCTTTCAGATCAACACCCACGCTTCACACTGACAGCCGAGGGAAAGATTCACGAGCTATTCCCTTTCGGGACAAAGTTATACTAAAGTGCAAAACGAGCATTGAAAAATAGTTCAGCGGAAAGGAATCAAAGCCCGGAGAGAAGAAAAGGGAAAAAAGGGAAAGAAAAGAAAGAAAGAAAGAAAAAGGAATTAAACTTGCTTTTTTTTTTTAAAGAGAAGAAAAAAAATGAATCCACTTTCAAACAAACAGACGTCAAATAAAAACGAACGGGAAACAGAACATAACGCAGGCGGACATGAAAAGGTGAACATTTAAAGACTAGCTTGGAATCTCTTTGTAATTAAATCTATTTAATCCTCCTCCCCTTTTAAAGGCTGACTTGGGATACGTTTGTAATTAAATCTGTTTCAAGTCAGGATATAAAAGGGAAAGCTAAGCCTTGAATGCTCAACAAGTCTATCCAATATTCTGATTGACAGAATGTATAATTTTCTCAAAAATTGCTCGATCGTGCAACTCAAAAATACAGTCTTTCGTATCTGGAGTTATAGTACAGGTAGTCCTCAACTTATGAGCACAATGGAGCCCAAAATTTATCTTGTTAAGCGAGAAATTTGTGAAGTGAGTTTTGCCCCGTTTTACGACCTTTCTCGCCACTGTCGTTAAGCGAATCACTGCAGTGGTTAAATTAGTGACACGGTTGTTAAGTGAATCCGGCTTCCCCTATTGACTTTGCTTGTCAGACGGTCGCAAAAGGGGATTACGTGACCCCCGGGGACTCCGTGCGACCGTCATAAGTATGAGTCTGGTGCCAAGTGTCCGATTTTTTTTTTTTAATAATATTTTATTAATTTTCCAATGTTACATTGAAGTATTTAAAAAGCAAGGTGGTGGCTGGGTTAATCAATAGCTCGATAACAAAATCTTTAGTATAAGTCTCAAGTTGCAACATCAAATATTTCTTCTCTTTTTCTGTCATTTACTGTCTTGTATTCAAGCTAGTACAGTTTTTATTATATCAACTCAGTAAAAACATCATTATTACATTTATCAATAAATTTTTAGCTTATACGTGTCTTAATTACATTCAATCTTCATAAACAATCCATATCCTGTTATTAATTTTTGCCCCGTTTTTAGTTTCTCATCAATATTCCAATTTAACCTCTGATATTTATAATTTTCAAGCCTTAGGTAACCAAGATTTCCCTTGCCTCAATTCATAACAAAATCTAATGTCCAAAATACACATTTTGTCTATTTGAAAGTAATCTTGTTCTATTTCCTAAACGTTATCTATTTCCCACCATATTAAATCATCTACTTAATAATGCAATGTCTCCTTTAATAAATCAAAACCGTTATGTATTGTATGCTACCTGGGTTAATCAATAAATCAAATTTTGATCACGTGACCACAGGGGATGACGCAACGGTCGTAAGTGTGAAAAACGGCCATATGTCAATTTTTTCAGTGTCGTTGTAACTTTGAACAGTCACTAAGCCAACCGTTGTAAGTCGAGGCTTACCTGAAGTTCTTTGACTAATTAAAAGCAACTTTTTTTCCTTCGTGTTTGGTTGGAATTTGGCTTTCTGCACCAATAGTATAATAAGATAATTATTCTGTGTGCCGGAACAAGAAAGAAATAAGGTTTTTTCCCCCTTCTTTTGACTTCAACTTGAATTTCAGTCCAGATAGTCCTTTTGCTCCGTTTTACGACTTTTCTTTTCACGGTTGTTAAGTGAATCCCTGAGGTTGTTAAGTTAGTAACACGGTTGTTAATTGAGTCTGGGTTCCCCGTTGACTTTGCTTGTCAGATGGTCGCAAAAGGGGATCACGTGACCCCGGGATTCTGCGACCGTCGTAACTATGAGTCAGTTCGCAAAAGGGACCACACGACCCTGGGACGCTGCAACCATCGTAATTATGAATCAGTTCGCAAAAGGGGATCAGGTGACCCCGGGACGCTGCGACCGTCGTAACTATGAATCAGTTCGCAAAAGGGGATCAGGTGACCACCCCCCCGGGACGCTGCGACCGTCGTAAATACGAACCGGTTGCCCAGCGTCTGAATTTTGATCACGTGACCATGGGGAGGCTGCAATGGTCGTAAGTGTGAGGTCATAAATCACCTTTTTTTTAGTGCCGTTGTCACTTTGAGTGATCACTAAATGAACCGTCGTTAAGTCGAGGACTGCCTGCATAGGAACCAAAAACGGAGGAAGCACAAATAACTCTCTAAAAAAGCTCAAGAAACTTAAAGATTTTCCAACATATCCTGAGGACCTCGTGAATTTTTGAAGCTAACCTGAGGAAAAATCAAGAGCCAAAAAAAGTCGTGCTCAGCTGAAGATAAATCTAATAATAATAATAATAATAATAATAATAATAATAATAATAATAATAATAATAATAATAATAATAATGATGATGATGATGATGATGATGATGATGATGGTGATGATGATGATGATGATGATGATGATAATAATAATAATAATAATAATAATAATAATAATAATAATAATAATAATAATAATAATAATAATAATAATAATAATAATAATAATAATAATGTTGGAAGGTACCTTGGAGGTCATCTAATCCAACCCCCTGCTCAGGCAGGAAACCCTATACCATTTCAGGAATATAATATAATATAATATAATATAATATAATATAATATAATATAATATAATATAATATAATATAATATAATATAATATAATATAATATAATATAATATAATATAATATAATATAATATAATATAATAATAGAATAGAATAGAATAGAATAGAATAGAATAGAATAGAATAACAGAGTTGGAAGGGACCTTGGAGGTCATCTAGTCCAACCCCCTGCTCAGGCAGGAAACCCTACCAGGGGTAGGCAACCTTGGCCCCCTCATGACTTGTGGACTTCAACTCCCAGAATTCCTGAGCCAGCATGGCTCAGCTTGGAAACTCTCCCTTTCCCCTCAGCATGGCTGGCTCAGGAATTCTGGGAGTTGAAGTCCACGAGTCATAAAAGAGCCAAGGTTGCCTACCCCTGCCCTATACCATTTCAGGAATAGAATAGAATAGAATAGAATAACAGAGTTGGAAGGGACCTTGGAGGTCATCTAGTCCAACCCCCTGCTCAGGCAGGAAACCCTCTACCATTTCAGACAAAGGGCTGTCCAGTCTCTTCTTGAAAACTTCCAGTGTCTTATATAACTTAAGTCTTATATAACTTAAGGCCGCAATTCAAAAGTTTGACTTTGAACTCCGATCGCCAGGCCTTTAAAGAAAGAGGCTTTAATTCGAAGCAAATTAATTTAGATCTAAAAGCCTCCTTGACCTGTCTAAGGAAAAAAAAAAAAGGGGTGGGTGGGATTTTATTATTCCCCCCAGGTCAGAGAAACACTTCCTGGGGTGAAGACCCGCAAGAGCTTTTATCAGTCTACTACGGGGCTAGATTTTAAAGGCAAATTAAATACCTTTTAGCCGCCAGAGACGGTGCTTGCGTCAAGCCGAAAGGGAAGGGAATATCGGAGAAAGAGAGGAAAGACCCCGGCTGAATGTGTGTGATTGCCGCCTTCTCGTTTTCCACCCGGGTTTTTGTTGATTTGATTTGCTATTTTTCTGTTTTCAAGATGGATTTTCTGTAGACCGGGCCAATTACGTCCCGCCTTTCGACAGAGAGAGAGAGAGAAACCTATTCTTACTTATTTTTTTCCTTCCTTCTTTCTTCTTCCTTCTCTTCTTCCTCTTCTTCTCCTTCTTTCTTCTTCCTTTTCTTCTTTCTTTCTTTCTTCCTCCTTCCTTCCTTCATTTTCTTCCTTCCTTCCTATCTCCCTTTGTTTTTCTTTCCCATTTCTTTCTTTCTTTTCTTGGTTTCCCGTTTCTTTTTTCTTCCTTTCTCCCCATCTTCTTCTTCCTTCTTTTCTTCCTTCCTTCCTTCCTTTTCTTCCTTCCTTCCTTCCTTTCTCCCTCCCTCCCTCCCTCCCCTTCTTTCTTTCTTTCTTTCTTTCTTTGGTTTCCCGTTTCTTTTTTCTTCCTTTCTCCCCATCTTCTTCTTCCTTCTTTTCTTCCTTCCTTCCTTCCTTTTCTTCCTTCCTTCCTTTCTCCCTCCCTCCCTCCCTTTCTTTCTTTCTTTCTTTCTTTCTTTTTCTTTCATTTCCATCTCCTTCCTTCTTTCCTCCTCAGCTCCTCCTTCTAATTCCCATCTCCTCCCTCCCTCCCTCCTTTTTTCTCTTTTCTCTTTTCTTTCTTTCTTCCTTCCTTCCTTCCTTCCTTCCTTCCTTTCTTTCTTTCTTCTTCCTCCCTCCCTTCCTTCTTTCTTTTCCTTCTTTCCTTCCTTCCTTCCTTCCTTCCTCTTTCTTTCTTTCTTTCTTCCCTTCCTTCCTTCTTTCTTTCTTTTCCTTCCTTCCTTCCTTCCCTTATTCCTCTCATACTCCTTCCTTCCTCTTCTCTCTTCCTCCTCTTTCCTTTATTCGTCATCTTCTTTCTCCTTCCTTCCTTCCTTCCTTCCTTCCTTCCTTCCTTCCTTCCTTCCTTCCTTCTTTCTTTCTTTCTTTTCCTTCCTTCCTTCCTTCCCCTATTCCTCTCACACTCCTTCCTTCCTCTTCTCTCTTTCTCCTCTTTCCTTTATTCTTCATCTTCTTTCTCCTTCCTTCGTTCCTTCGTTCCTTTGTTCCTTCCTTCCTCTTTCTTTCTTTCTTTCTTTCTTTCTTTCTTTCTTTCTTTCTTTCTTTCTTTCTTTCTTTCTTTCTTTCTTTCTTTTTCTTTCTTTCTTTCTTTCTTTCCTTTCTTTCTTTCTTTCTTTCTTTCTTTCTTTCTGTCCTAAATCAGTTAAAAGTCATTGCTTTTTGTACCAGTAGCATTTTTATTATTTTTCCCCCCTTTACTTGGGGTCATGTTGACTTCATGCTTTTATTTCGTTTCGTTCCTCTCTGTTTGCAATTCATTTGAAAGGCTCATTAAAAAATATATTATTGGGCCTCAGAGCTGTTCGCTTAGTTATTTATTTATATCTTCAGTGGAGGGTATCTGAGTGTCACACGGGGGCCCGGCTCTTGTCTCAACAAATGCTCTTCCCTGCCAAAACCTTCTTTGATAAATAATCAGAGAAGAACCGTTTTTTAATGCTAAATAAATAGCAAATGGGAAAAAATAAGAAGAAAAAACAAATAACCGTGGTTCGGTTTAGGGACGTTAAAGGAATGGGAGGGTTGGCATGCTTCAACCGTTCAATATTTTCAGCCTACTCCACGGGTAGCAATGGACACGTCACGCATCCCAAGAAAAACATCTGGATTTCTCCAGATGTTTCGTGAAATTCTCTTTTGTCCTTGGTCACCCGGGCTGATCTGCCACGGAGCCCAAAATGTATGGCTGACACCATGTGACCTTTCTCCAAAAGGGAAGAGCAGTGAGATGTCTCCAAGAGGTCCACAAGCAGGAGAAGACCATATCTCTAGTTCTTACCCCAAGAAGCTTCTTCAGTTCTCAGCTCCTCAAAGCGAAACGCTTTCAAGGGGGGGGGGGGAACCAAGAAAAGCACCTTTGGGACAACCATGACCTGGATGATGGAGAAGGTCCACAGCCCTCTCCAGTTCTTCATCTCCAGCACAGGTCTTCTCATTGCCACTTGTCTCTAAACTTTCACCACTGATAGATGCTTGGGATTCAACATTGGGCCCATTCTTTCTGGACAAGCTTCAAAAGTTGTCAGTCCCCCCACCCAGGACAAACTTCATTGGAAACAATCAGGTTGAAGATGGGAAGAAACCAACTAGGTTGAAGATGAGAAGAAATCCATCAGGTGAAGATGGGAAGAAACCCACCAGGTGAAGATGGGAAGAAACCCACCAGGTGAAGAATGAGAAGAAACCAACTAGGTTGAAGAATGAGAAGAAACCCACCAGGCTGAAATTGAGAAGAAACCAACTAGGTTGAAGATGAGAAGAAATCCACCAGGTGAAGATGAGAAGAAACCCACTAGGTGAATATGGGAAGAAATCCACCAGGTGAAGATGGGAAGAAACCCACCAGGTGAAGATGGGAAGAAACCCACCAGGTTGAGGATGGGAAGAAACCCACCAGGTGAAGATGAGAAGAAACCCACCAGGCTGAAATTGAGAAGAAACCAACTAGGTTGAAGATGGGAAGAAATCCACCAGGTGAAGATGAGAAGAAACCCACTAGGTGAATATGGGAAGAAATCCACCAGGTGAAGATGGGAAGAAACCCACCAGGTGAAGATGGGAAGAAACCCACCAGGTTGAGGATGGGAAGAAACCCACCAGGTGAAGATGAGAAGAAACCCACCAGGCTGAAATTGAGAAGAAACCAACTAGGTTGAAGATGGGAAGAAATCCACCAGGTGAAGATGAGAAGAAACCAACCAGGCTGAAATTGAGAAGAAATCCACCAGGTTGAAGATGGGAAGAAACCAACTAGGTTGAAGATGGGAAGAAACCAACTAGGTTGAAGATGGGAAGAAACCCACTGAGAGCCGATGTCCACAAGTCTTAAAGTTGCCCAATTTGGAGTCTTAAAACACAAATCTGGCCCCAATAATTCCGATGCTTTCTCACAAGTCCACAAAAGACGATTAAAAGTTCCCTCTTTGCAATTGCATTTCCAGCCTACGAACCTTCCTACTTCTAACCCATCCGTCCTTTTAGAATTGGAGGAAAAGCAAATAATTTACACCGGTTGAATTACCCATTAAAACGTCTTGACTGACACCCGAGGCCATCGTTTTTCTCTCCGGGTCTTTAGGGGCCTCTGAGAACTTCATCTGGTCCCATCTCCCCCGTTATTCTTCCCACCTTTTCCGCGGCTTCAAGAATAAATCAAAGCAAAGCAGCTTCTTGGGTGCCACAACCAGCTATTGATTTCACATTCACCTGTGTTGTGTGCGGGATGTGTGTGTGTGTGTGTGTGTGTGTGTGTGTGTGTGTGTGTGTGTGTGTGTGTGTGTGTGTGTGTGAAGAAGCACGACCTCTTCTGAAGCCTTAAAAAACAATATGATTTTCAGTCATGTGAATTTTCCCCTCCTTCTAAAGGAGAATAGATGGATAGACAGGGCTGGTAGGACAGACAGATGAGAGATGAGAGATGAGAGATGAGAGAGCGTGCGGGAGAGAGAGGCATAGATAGGTAGATACGTATAGAAAGATAAACAGACACAGATTAGAAAGATTAGATAGATGATAGATAGATAGATAGACAGACAGACAGACAGACAGACAGACAGACAGACAGACAGACAGACAGACAGATATGGATGGATGGATGGATGGATGGATGGATGGATGGATGGATGGATGGATGGATGGATGGATGGATGGATGGATGGATGGATGGATGATGGATAGATCTACCATCTAATCTATACCTATTATCTATCTGTATTATCTATCCAGTATTCCAGTATTTAAGGGGCTGCCACCAAGAAGAGGGGGTCACGTTATTCATCAAAGCACCAGAGGGAAGGACGAGAAATAATGGTTGGAAACTCATCAAGGAGAGAAGCAACCTGGAATTAAGGAGAAACTTCCTAACAGTGAGGACAATCAATCAGTGGAACTGCTTGCCACCAGAAATCATGGGCGCTCCATCACTGGAGATTTTTAGGAAGAGACTAGACAGTCACTTGTCTGAGATGGTATAGATTCTCCTGCTTGAGCAGGGGGCTGGACTAGAAGACCTCCAACGTCCCTTCCAGCTCTATTCTATTCTATTCTATTCTATTCTATTCTATTCTATTCTATTCTATTCTATTCTATTCTACTCTACTCTACTCTACTCTACTCTATCTGTCATAGATAAATCTATTTATCTGTCTAGCTATGTGTCTATAATGTAATCTATCCATCATCTAATCAATCTATCATGTAATCTAGCTAATTATCTATTCTCTAATCAATATTTACTAATCTATCTACCTGTTTCTTATCTATCTTCTAATCAATGAATCTATCCTGTAATCAATCAATCAATCAATCTATCTATCTATCTATCTATCTATCTATCTATCTATCTATCTATCTATCTATCTATCTATCTATCTATCTATCTATCTATCTATCTATCTATCTATCTATCTATCTATCTATCATCTGTATGTCATAGATAAATCTATTTATCTGTCTAGCTACCTGCCTATCATGTAATCTATCTATCATCTAATCAATCTATCCTGTAATCTATCTACCTATGATCTATCTATTCTATAATCAATAGCTACTAATCTATCTACCTGTTTGTTATCTATCATCTAGTCAATGAATCTATCTTGTAATCTATCTATCTAGCTACCTATCTATCTATCTGTCTGTCTGTCTCTGCCTGCCTGCCTGCCTGTCTGTCTATCTTTGAATTATAATTAAGGGTGCGCAGAAGATAACATCTAGCTCAGGTGCCAGGGATGAGGGCAGTGATCAGGTGCCCAGGCAACTGGTTCTTTTGGATTCCGAGATAATGAACCCTCCAGCAAACAAATTTAAGCTTTATTATTCACTAAGCAAACAGATGTAAAACACGTCACATAAAAAAAGGATATATATTTATATACCAAACAAGATGACACTTAAATCTCTTACAGGTTGCCTGGAGCTCCTTAATAAGGACAGGAGACTGCAAGGCTGGACCTTAATTAGGTAATACAGGACTTTGGGATGAGAATTAAAAGTCCGAGACTTTCACTTTAAAAAAAAATGTTTTCTACCGATGTGAAAATTCCTCTCCCTCTCCTTTGTTCACCAAACGAGAATTAAAAAGCCAGCTGGTTACCTCAGGATGACCAGGGGCCTTCAAACATGGCCACATTAAGACTTGTGGACTTCAACTCCCAGAATTCCTCAGCCAGCTTTGCTGGCTGAGGAATTCTGGGAGTTGAAGTCCACAAGTCTTAAAGATGCCAAGGTTGAGGACCCCTGATCTAATTAGAAGACAGAGGATTCAGCCTTGCTGGCTGAGGAATTCTGGGAGTTGAAGTCCACCAAGTTGCCAAGGTTGACCTAGCTGAGGAATTCTGGGAATTGAAGTCCACACACCTTCAGGATGCCAAGGCTGAAGTAGCTGAGGAATTCGGGGAGTTCTGCTCCCTGTAGCATTTTTAAAAATAAAATAATAATAATAATAATAATAATGTTGGAAGGGACCTTGGAGGTCATCGGGTCCAACCCCCTGCTCAGGCAGGAAACCCTATACCATTTCGGACAAATGGCTGTCCAGTCTCTTCTTAAAAACTTCCAGTGTTGGAGCATTCACAACTTCTGGAAGCAAGGAGTTCCACTGGTTAATTGTTCTAACTGTTCTAAATATCGGACATGTCTGTAACTACTTACACTTACAACACACAGAAGTCAGATGCAGTTTTCTCCAGGTTTCTGTGATACACACACAAACCTAGCTGGCTGAGGAATTCTGGGAGTTGAAGTCCACAAGTCTTAAAGTGGCCCAGTTTGAAGACCCCCCCCCACCTTCTAGACTTTTCCTCATAGAAAGGAGAAACTCAAAGTCTGTCATTGCAGCTAAAGGACCGTTTGAAGTTACGTTTAAATGTTGTGCACACCACAGCATACACACAAACACAAAAATACAGGTAGTCCTTGACCGACAATAGTTCGTTTAGTGACCGTTCAAAGTTACAACGCCACTGGAAAAAAAAGTGACTTAGGAGGGTTTTTCACACCTACGACCGTTGCAGCCTCCCTCACAGTCACGTGATCAAAATTCAGACGCTTGGCCATGGATTCATAGTTATGACGGTCGCAGTGTCCCCCAGGGGGTCGTGTGACCCTCTTTTCCGAACTTCTGACAAGGAAATTCACTTAACAACCATGCTCCTAACTAAACAACTGCAGTGATTCACTTAACAACCGTGGAAAGAAAGGTGGTAAAATGGGGCAAAACCCACTTAAGAAATGTCTCGCTTAGCAACATAAATTTTGGGATCAATTGTGGTCGTAAGTCGAGGACTACCTGCGCATTTCTGGGAATGACATTTGTCTTCCTAGTCGCCACAATAATTCCCCAGGTGAGCTTCAGGTGGGAT
>JALGBA010004111.1:0-148739 GCA_023970755.1 Azemiops feae | reverse complement strand
TTTCTTTCTTTCTTTCTTTCTTTCTTTCTTTCTCTCTCTCTCTCTCTCTCTTTCTTTCTTTCTTTCTTTCTTTCTTTCTTTCTTTCTTCAGGCATATTTATTTACACCAACCACATCCACATCCACATCTACCATTTAAGTCTAGTTGGACTAGATCACTAGATCATCTCAAACAGATGATTGTCTAGTCTCTTCTTGAAAATCTCCAGTGATGGAGTGCCCACGATTTGTGGAGGCAAGCTGTTCCACTGGTTAATTGTCCTCACTGTTAGGAAGTTTCTCCTTAATTCCAGGTTGCTTCTCTCTTTGATCAGTTTCCAACCATTGTTTCTCGTCCTTCCCTCTAGTGCTTTGGTGAACAACCTCCCTTGTGGCAGCCCCTCAGATACTGGAATACTGCTATCATGTCTCCCCTACTTCTTCTTTTCTTCAGACTAGCCAAACCCAAGTCCCGTAGCTGTTCTTCCTATGTATATTCGTTCTTCAAAGGAATCAATGAGTCAATGAATCAAAGAATGAACGAACCCTAACCCTAACCCTAACCCTAACCCTAACCCTAACCCTAACCCTAACCCTAACCCTAACCCTAACCCTAACCCTAACCCTAACCCTAACCCTAACCCTAACCCTAACCCTAACCCAACTCCTAACCCTAACCCTAACCCTAACCCTAACACGAAATAAATAAATAAATGAATAAACAAACAATAAATAAAAAAATAAAAAACAAGCAAACAAACAAATAAACAAATGGAAAAGCTTGTTCTGCCAATTTTCCATCATGCCTAAAAGCCAGCCTGAAATGGCCATTATGCTAAAGCTAAAGAATGAATAAAACACTTTTTTCCCTTCCAAATTAACTTTTAATGTTGCAGAACTTTACACGAACATAAATAAATATGAGGCGACAACTAAATATTTTCCCTAGCTAATTATATGCCATTAATACCAAAAAGGACGTGAAGGGCAGGAGAAGGGCTAAAGACTCAACCGAGGGCCAAAGGGGTGGGTTTCCCTTTGTTATTTCGCTCCCTTCCCCAAATATTTCAAAATTCTGAGGTTAGATTCAAGCTTTCCTTACTAAAATGCAGGTCGTCCTCCAGTTACGACCACAGCTGAGCCCAAAATTTCTGTTCTACATTTGCTAAGTGAGTTTTGCCCCATTTTATGAACTTTCTCATCACAGCGAATGACCGCAGTGGATAAGTTAGTGACCTGGTTGTTAAGTGAATCCGGCTTCCCCCCCCCCATTGACTTTGCTTGTCAGAAGGTCGCAAAACGAGATCACGTGATCCCGGGGACATGGCGACCGTCATAAATATGAATCCGTTGCCAAGTGTCTGAATTTTGATCAGGGGTTGCTGCAACGTTGTGAAAAATGGTCGTAAGTCCCTTTTTTTCAGGGCTGCTGTAACTTTGAATGGCCATTAAGTGAACTTTTGTAAGTTGTAAGTTGTAAGTTGAGGACAATACCTGTAAGTAAGGGGAAAATACGGGAGGAAAAGGGGAAAAGAAAAAGTGACTCGCCGGACGGTAAATTGGCATATTTAAAGGAAGTTTTTAAGCATAACAAAGAAGCTGAAGATAAGATCAGGATAAGGAATTCAGACGTTTCATTACCCAACTTGGTAACATCGTCAGTGCTAGAAAGGAGTGAGGTCTGTGGATGAGGAGGAGCAGGAGGAGGAGGAAGAAGACTAGGAGTTGGAGGAGGAGGAGGAGGAGGAAGAGGATTGTGGGGTCTTTGGTCCTCTCTGAGCTTGTTTGTTTTCTTGCAGACGTTTCATTACCAAACTTGCTAACATCATCAGTGCTAGAAAGGAGTGGGGTTTGTGGTGGTGGTGGTGGTGGTGGTGTGGTGGAAGGAGGAGGAGGAGGAGGTGAGGAGGGAGGGAGGAGAGGAGGAAGGAGGGGGATGAGGGAGGAGGATGAGAGGAGGAGAGGAGGAGGAGGAGGATTTGATGGGTCTTTGGTCCGCTTTCTGAGTTTGTTTGTTTTCTTGCAAACGTTTCATTACCAAACTTGGGAACAATCATCAGTGCTAGAAAGGAGTGGGGTTTGTGGTGGTGGTGGTGGATGTAGGAGGAAGGAGGAGGAGGATGAAGGAGGAGGAGGAGGAGGAGGAGGAGGAAGGAGAGGAGGAGTAGAGGGTATGAGGGAAGGAAGGTCGGCGAGTATTGATGAGTCTTTGGTAACTCTCTTAGTTTTGTTTGCTTTCTTTTCTTGGCAGACTTTCATACCAACTTGGTAACATCATCAGTGCTAGAAAGGATTGGGTTGTTTGGTGGTGGTGGTGGAGGAGGAGGAGGAGGAGGGGAGGAGGAGGAGGAGGAGCAGGAGGAGGAGCAGGAGGAGCAGGAGAAGGAAAAGGATTGTGGAGTCCTTGCTGCTCTTTGAGCTTGATTGTTTTCTTGCAGATGTTTCATGACCCAAACTAGGGAACATCATCAGTGCCAAAAGGGAGAGGGGTTTGTGGAGAGGAGCAGGAGGAGGATTGAGGGGTCCTTGGTGCTCTCTGAGCTTGTTTATTTTCCTGCAGACGTTTCATTACCCAACTAAGCAACACCATCAATGCAGAAGGGAAGTGAGGGCGAGGTTTTCAGCCACAGCACTCTCCCCATTTGTGGATCCACATGAAACACTTTCGAGATCTTAAGATGAGTGGGATTAAGAAATCTTTGGCTGATACTGTTGATTGCAACATCCCACTTTTTTTTATAGCCTCTGCACAATTGAGCCTAACATTTCTGTTGCTAATAAGCAAAGCTAGGCGGATTTTGCTCCATTTTACGATCTTCCTTGCCACGGTGGTTAAATGAACCACTGCACTTGTTAAATTAGTAACACGGTTAAGTGAAATGGGCTCCCCCCCCTTGACTTTGCTTGTCAGAAGGTCACAAACGGCGATCGCATGACCCCAGGATACTGCGACCCATCCTAAACACATGCCAGTTGCCAAACATCTGTATTTTGATCATGTGACCACGGGAATGCTGCAATAGTCCTAAGTGTGAAAAGGGGTCATAAGTCACTTTTTTCCCCGTACCATTGTAACTTTGAGCAATCATTAAATGAATGGTTGTAAGTCAAGGATTATCTGTATACATTTTTTTAGGAGGGGGAAAAATCATTGACGGAATAACTGAGTGAGGAACTGGTTTATTTCTTCTTTTTTTCTGCTCCAGAGGAAACGGTGAGATTCTCCTTTCCTCCATTTCAAAAACCAATGACGTTTCTTTCTTTTCACTTTCATAAAAGAAATGAAACATAAGAACAATAACAATAGCAAGAGAGTTGAAAGGGACCTTGGAGGTCTTATAGTCCAACCCTCTGCTTAGCCAGGAAACCCTATACCATTTCAGACAAATGGCTGTCCAGTCTCTTCTTAAAAAACTTCCAGTGTTGGAGCATTCACCGCTTCTGGAGGCAGGTTGTTCTACTGGTTAATTGTTCTAACTATCAGGAAGTTTCTCCTTAGTTCTAGGTTGCTTCTCTCCTTGATTAGTTTCCACCTGTTGCTTCTTGTCCTGCCTTCAGGTGCTTTGGAGAATAGCTTGACTCCCTCTTCTTTGGGGCAGCCCTTGAGAGGTTTGAACACTGCTATCATGTCACCCCCAGTCCTTCTTTTCACTAGACTAGACATATCCAATTCCCACAACCGTTCTTCATATGCTTTAGCCTCCAGCCTCCTAATCATCTCCGTTGCTCTTTCTAGGGTCCTTTCCCCCCCCCCCCATGAAACTAGACATACCCAATTCCAGCAACCTTTATATCTTTCAGCCTCCAGTCCCCTGATCATCTTTGTTGCTCTTCTCTGCACTCTGCACTTGGCGAGGTATCTGTGGTGCAGCTTTCAAAGAGAGGGATGCACCATTTTTATGTGGTCCGTTTGGCTAATAGGGAAAGCAGACTCCCGTTGCCAAGAATCTGTCAAGTCTCACTGTAGCTGCCTCTCCTGGCATTTTCTTTTTAAGCAAAATGAAGTAGTGTGGTGTAAGCAACACATTTGTGGCACTACTGAAGGGATTCAGGATGCCTGAGGCTGTTCTCACTCTTTTACCACCTGGGACTCGCTATGGGGATTATCTGCTTCTGACATCAACATATTCTGCATAGTCTGGAAAGCCAGATTTTGCTAGGAGGGGGAAAAAACACCTCCAAACATATTTCAACTTCCCCATCCCTCCCATCGTTGTCCCTCTCTGACCTTCTCTGTTTGGACTTCTAAGTGAATTTCAGACCTTGACAGTTGCAGGGTAACAGAATAACAGATGTTGGGAGGGACCTTGGAGGTTTTCTAGTCCAACCCCCTGCACAAGCAGGAGACCCTGTACTCTTTCAGATAGGTGGCTGTCCAGTCTCTTCTTAAAAGCCTCCAGTGATGGAGCACCCACAACTTCTGAAGGCAATCTGTTCCACTGAATAGTTGATCTGGGATTACAGAATGGTTAATTGTTAGGAAATTTCCAGTTATAGATTGCTTCTCTCCTTGATTAGTATCCATCCATTGTTTCTTGTCCTGCCTTCAGATGTTTTGGAGAATAGCTTGACTCCCTTTTCTTTGGGGCAACCCCTGAGATATTGGAACACTGCTATCATGTCACCCCTAGTCCTTCTTTCCACTAGACTAGACATATCCAATTCCCACAACCGTTCTTCATATGTTTTAGCCTCCAGTCTCCTAATCATCTTTGTTGCTCTTTCTAGAGTCTCAACATCTTTTTTTATATTGTGGCGAGCAAAACTAGATGCAGTATTCCAAGTGTGGTCTTCTCACCAAAGCCTTATAAAATAGTGTCAACACTACATTTTAGGTTTCCTGACAGAACAATAAATCAATGACTTGCCTTCAGAGGTTGTTGGTGCTCCAACCCTGAAGAATCTTTAAGAAGAGACTGGACAGCCACTTGTCTGGAGTGCTGTAAGGTCTCCTGCTCAAGCAAGGGGTTGGACTAGAAGACCTCCAAGATCCTTTCCAACCCTATTATTCTATGTTCTTTGTGTAACCCCTTGGTGGGAAAACGGCTAGTTTACAAGTGGTATGACAACCAGATACCATCACTCCTGCAACCGTTCTTCGTATGTTTTAGCCTCCAGTCCCCTAATCCAGGAGTCCCCAACCCCCGGTCCATGGACCAGTACCGGGCCACGACATGCCAGCAACCGGTCCACACAAACAAGAAAAGCCCCATTCATGGGATGCAGGCAGCACACAAAACCATGCACCCTCCAGTCTGCAGAAAAACCTCTCTGCACGTAACCGGTCCCTGGTGCCCAAAAGGTTGGGGACCTCTGCCCTAATCATCTCTGTTGCTTTGGGCCTGAGGACTCAGAAGCCAAGGTGATCTGCCCTTTCCTCATCAAGGAGGCAAACAGGTATGAAGGTAGATGATGTCACAGTGATCATAATGATCATAGAAGCATAAAAATATTAATAGAAGGTAACACAAAATAAGAGTAACATAAGAGCAACCTAAATAAAATAAAAATGCATTAATAGAGGGAGAGAATCAAGATGATGTGAAGTACTAGTTCTGCTATGTTGAGACTCTGGAAAGAGTGCAGAGAAGAGCAACAAGGATGATTAGGGGACTGGAGACTAAAACGTATAAGGAACGGTTGCTGGAATTGGGTAGGTCTAGTTTAATGAAGAGAAGGACGAGGGGGGACATGATAGCAGTCTTCCAATATCTCAGGGGTTGCCCCAAAGAAGAGGGAGTCAAGCTATTCTACGAAGCACCTGAAGGCAAGACAAGAAGCAACGGATGGGAAACTAATCAAGGAGAGAAGCAACTTAGAACTAAGGAGAAACTTCCTGACAGTTAGAACAATTAACCAGTGGAACAACCTGTCTTCAGAAGTTGTGAGTGCTCCAACACTGGAGGCTTTTAAGAAGAGACTGAAATGGTATAGGGTTTCCTGCTTGGGCAGGGGGTTGGACTAGAAGACCTTCAGGGTCCCTTCCAACACTGTTATTCTATTATTCTGGGTTTTCTGGTGAATTTCAGACCTTGACATTTGCAAGAAAGAGTCTGGATGTTTTTTTGTTTTTTTTCCCCTCTGTCTTGCTCTTCCTTTCTTGCAAAATTCTTTTCTTCCACCTGCCTGTCGTCTGTTGCTATCCTGTAATCCTAGCTCTACCTGGCTGGTTTTCACACCCCACCAGGCAGAAGGTCTTCTCTGCCTGCCGATGAGTCATTCCAAACATGAGCAGCCATCAAAGAATAAACAGCAAGCTCCCCACGAAGGAGAGGTTTGCATATTGGCCAAGTCACTCACTGTCAGCGGCCTAGCGGGGGGTCCTTTTCAGACTGCTAGCAAACAGCGAGAAGGACCACTGTTCAGAAAAAAAAGAAGAAGGAAACACCGAAAGTCAGTCTGAAAGCATTGCTGAGGTGGGGGGGGGAGGAGTGTGTTTCAGAGAGGGAAGAACATGCAAAAATGTAAATCTGGAGAACTGACAGCTTAACGGCTCTTCCTGAAGCTGAGGGGAAGGAAGTCTGGAGAAAGAATTTGCTAGGCTTCCGAGGAGCATTTTAACTTCACAGGTCAAGGAAACCCTGAGCTTGGAGGGCAGAAGCTTCTCTGTCGCGGTAACGTTTGATTCCAGAAGAACATCCGAAGATGTGCTGGGTCTGAATGAAGACCACGTGAAGTGTTAGTACTGCTTTATAATGCCTTGGTAAGACCACACTATGAATGTTTTGCATCCAGTTTTGGTCACTATAATATAAAAAAAGATGTTGAGACTCTGGAAAGAGTGCAGAGAAGAGCAACAAAGATGATTAGGGGACCGGAGGCTAAAACATATGAAGAACGGCTGCTGGAATTGGGTCTGTCTAGTTTAATGAAGAGAAGGACGAGGGGGGACATGATAGCAGTGTTACCAATATCTCAGGGGCTGCCCCAAAGAAGAGGGAGTCAAACCAGTGTGGGATTCAGCCAGTTCGCACCAGTTTGGCATCTGTCTGTCTGTCTGTCTGTCTATCTATCATTCTGTCTATCTATCATCAATCATCTACCATCTATCATATACCACCTATCATTATCTGTCTATCTATCTGTCTGTCTGTCTGTCTGTCTGTCGGTCTGTCTGTCGGTCTGACTGTCTGTCTATGCATCTGTCTGTCTGTCTATCTATCTCTAATTCTATCTATCATCTCTCTATCTCTAATTCTATCTCTATCTATCTATCTATCTATCTATCTATCTATCTATCTATCTATCTATCTCTAATTCTATCATCTATCTCTAATCTATCTATCTATCTATCTATCTATCTATCTATCTATCTATCTCTATCTTCTATCTAATCTATCTATCTATCTATCTATCTACTATCTATCTATCTATCTATCTATCTCTAATTCTATCTATCTATCTATCTATCTATCTAGCTATCTATCTATCTTCTTATCTGTCTATATATCTATCTGTCTGTCTGTCTGTCTGTCTGTCTGTCTGACTGTCTGTCTGTCTGTCTGTCTGTCTGTCTGTCTGTCTGTCTGTCTGTATGCCTGCCTCGCCGCCTCCTCCTGCCTGCCTGCCTGCCGCATGCCTGTGCCTATCTATCATCAATCATCTACCATTATCACCTATCATTATCTATCTATCTGTCTATCTATCTATCTATCTATCTATCTATCTATCTATCTGTCTGTCTGTCTGTCTGTCTGTCTGTCTGTCTGTCTGTCTGTCTGTCTGTTTATCCATCTGTCTGTCTATCTATCTCTAATTCTATCTCTATTTATCTATCTATCTATCTCTAATTCTATCATCTATCTATCTATCTATCTATCTATCTCTAATTCTATCATCTATCTCTAATTCTATCATCTATCTCTAATTCTATCTATCTATCTATCTATCTATCTATCTATCTATCTATCTATCTATCTATCTATCTATCTATCTATCTATCTATCTATCTATCTATCTATCTATCTATCTATCTATCTATCTATCTATCTATCTATCTATCTATCTATCCATCCATCCATCCATCCATCCATCCATCCATCCATCCATCCATCCATCCATCCATCCATCCATCCAGTGGTGGGATTCAGCCAGTTCGCACAAGTTCGGCAGAACCGGTAGCTAATTTTTTGTTGCCCAGGCCCAGAATGGACTTCCGGAAGTGGCATCCACACAGAGAACTGGTTGTTCACATATTTGAATCCCACCACTGAGTCAAGCTATTCTGCAAAGCACCTGAGGGCAGGATAAGAAGCAACAGATGGAAACTAATCAAGGAGAGAAGCAACCTAGAACTAAGGAGAAAACCATCTAAATTCAGCAATCCATCCATGCATTCAGCAAGAAGACAGATTTTTTTTTGGCGATAGTCATTTCAGACATAAAAAAATGAGCAGAAATACATGTATGCTGTTGCATATTCTGAGAAGGCTTGAAAAAGTTAAAAAAATGTCATTAAGAGGTGACTAGATTCATTTCTGGCTTTTGGTGTTTCTAAGCTTCCTAAAGTTGTCTCTAGGCAAGATGCCTGACATGCAGTCTAATAAATAAATAATTGAATAAAATTCCAAAACTCTTCTGATTTTTTTTTTATATATATACTAAGTAACAGCTACACATGGACCAAACTGGGTGTCTTTTTTTTCTTCTTTTTCTTCCCCCCTCCCAAAAAAAATTCAGATTATCTCTAAGTATTTTGTCACAAGCCGTTGGTGGAAAACTGTTTGGTACATGACCTACACAATAGGAATACTAGTCTACACTGTAATAAGCAATCTATGGTTTCAGGATGACTTGAGTCCATCCTTACACATTTTCCACTAAATCTCAAGTAAAATACCCTGTCTTAGGTAAGCATTGGAGAATTGCATTAAACATGAACATGTTTTATTTTTATTAATTTGTATTTCATCTTTACTATTCTTACAAATAACTCAAGGCAGTGAACATATTCAAAACACCTTCCGCCTCCTGTTTTCCCCACAATAACAATCCTGTGAGATGAATTGGGTTGAGAGAGGGTGACTGGCCCAAAGTCACCCAGTCAGCTGTCATGTCAAGCAGGACTAGAACTCACCGTCTCCAGGTGATTGGGCCGAAGTGACCCAGCCAGCTTTCATATCTAAGGAGGAACTTGAACTCACTGTCTCCTGGTGATTGACCCAAAGTCACCCAGCCAGCTTTCATATCTGAGGGACTAGAACTCACCATCTCCTGGTGATTGACCCAATTTCATCCAACTGGCTTTTTTTTTTTTTTAATATAACAAGTTTTATTGTTTTTTTTAAATTTTACAGCCAAGTGCTTAGGACTCATCGTGGAGATAGGGCACTCCATAAAACAAAATAAAACATATAATCATACATAAACAATTTAGGTTACTTCTTTAAAATTTCCCTCTCTATTTTATCAATCAAAAAAACCAAAAAAAAAAAAAAGAAGAAGACAAAACTATCAATAATATTTCCACCCATTTTGAGCTTAATTAACTATTAACATATTCCAATTGGCATTACATAGACATATAGTATACAGTTCGGGTATCCATATAGTACAGACCATATTACTCCAAATATTCACTTTATATTTCTCAATTAAATTCTATCTCTTATTTTATTTCACATACATATTTTATAGATGAATATAACTTTACGTTTTTAAACCATTTTACATTAGCTTAAGTTATTTCTAATTATTTCTAAGCTAAACATATAGCTATTATATATAAGTATATTTTAAAATTTCTCCACTATATTCTATTTCCTATACTCTATCAAACATTTTTATAAGTCAATCCATTCTTCAATCATTGCAAATAAAAATTTCATTAATATTTCACCAATCTCAATATAACTCCTTTAGTTTTAACTTTTCCAGTTTTCCATAGTTGCCATTCCAAACCATATTCAAATCCATAATTCAGATCAATATTAATCAGACTAAAATCTTAAATCTTAAAAATCTCAAAATTATTAGCTCACTTGAAGTCTCTAAAAACCATTTTACCCGTCAAGTAAAGTTTTAACACTCATTTTTAAACCTAATTCTAGCTTTCTTTTTATGCCAAGCAGGTTTCCACAATAGGGCCTTTAGCTCCTCCCATCTTAATATTTGATTATACACATTTTCCCACAGTTGCGTCTGATCATAGTCTTCTTCTCTTTTTCCCAGTATTGTCTGCACTATGTAATCAGTCTTAGTCAGTATGGTGATTATTTGTTGTTTGTATGTATTGTCAGCATTTTTAATGTCTCGTATTAGAGAGTCCATTTCTGTTGTTTTTAAATCTATAGATGTTTCAATTGAATTCTGCCTTTGGTCCTCAGAAATCTCCGTCCTTTGTATATAAGGTGTAACATCTTCCTCTTCAGTAGATTGTAAATATAAATCCTCCATCTCATTAAGTTGTAAATCCAATTGTATATCATGATCAGTTGGAGTTTGAAATTCAGTTTTTAATTCTGAACCATCCTCATTCCTAAGTGTCCTGAAATGTTCTCTTAATTCTTCTCTCATTTCCAAGATTTTTGCTAGTATGAGTCCATAATTAAGCTGTGGATAGGCTTCCATTCTTCTTCTCTCTCTTTTTTTTTTATAATAAAAGTACAGCAATATCTGGGCGTAGCGCCGAGTTCAGCAGTTCAGCTACCATGGTTACAATGTTACGATAAGACTTTCTGGGCTTCACGCCAATTTCCGGGATACATTGTAACCCTCCAATCCACATAACTCCACCCAGTAGCCAAGGTAGTTTTTTTTTTCTTTTTAAAGTGGATAAAAATGTTCAGAAGGGGGGGGGGAGAAAGAAAAAACACTCCACCCCCCTCCCTAAAAAATTCCACTTAAATTGAAAACAGGCAAACAGAGAGAAAGAGTCACAATAAGGCTTTTTTCTTCTTCTTTTTTTCCAGGATCCCCCGAATTCCAACAGTTCAAATACACAATAAAAAAGTCACTTTTTTCCCAAGTATTCAAACGCTGCTTTTTCAAGGGAGGGAATAGTTTCTAGAAGCTTTTTATAGGGAAGGAAAGAAAATAACAAGAGGGAAGGAAAGTTCTCACCCGGATCTTCCACGGTGGTTCTTTGTGCTTAGATGTTGCTGTGACTTTCGGCTGGAGCAGCTAAGTGATCGGCCATGTTACTGGCCGATCTTTTCCCCGTCGGCCCAAAGGTGATTCCTCGGACCGCAGAGGGAGCTGCCGCTCCCTCCGCGATCGGCGAGTGCCCTCCTCTACGGTGGTCGCCCCTCCAGGGTGACTTTCGACCCTGTCCAGGGTCTACCGGCGGGGGGAAACCGGACGGCAAAGAGAGCAAGTTCTTTGCATGTCCGCAGGCGCTGTAACCAGATCCGGAAGTCTTCCAACTGGCTTTCATGGCTAAGGCAGGACTAGAATTCTCTATCCCCTGGTGATTGGCTCAAGGTCACCCAGCTGACTTTCATGGCTAATACAAGACTTGAACTCATGTTCTCCCTCTTTCTAATCTGGTATTTTAACCAGTAGACCAAACTGGCTCTTTTTTTTTCTTTTTTTTTTCTTTTTCTTTTTTGGGAAACTTAAATAAAGTTAGCTTTAAAAATAAACTTTCTACATACTATGAACTTAGGAAAAAATATAGGAATGAGTTATAAACATCTTGCTACTGTGTATACATCTCAAATGTTGGAACATTAATTTATAATTTGGTCATGTCCTGTTATCAGCCTCACCTTTTGGTTAACCTCTGTACAGTAGATATAATTTGGATCAACTACTAAGGGTTGAAGATTTTCTGATTGTTTCCTCAGGTTTTTTTTTTTTTTTTTGAATCAGGCAAGATTTCAAGAAAGGTGGATGTTATGTTTAAGAATGAGAAGTCTCCTAAACAATTTTCATGCCAACTCTGGAATGCAAACCTGTACATTGGAGAAGGTATCTGACAACCGTTAGCAAGAAATAGATTCACCTCAGGAAAACAAGAGGATGTGAGATAGACACTTAAATTTGTCTCATCTTGACTGTTTTTTGGTGTGAGATACTTGGAAGGGAAAATGCTGTCGAGGTTTGTGTCAGACCTTTGAGGATAGCTAGATCAGGAAAGCGACTCTACAAGAAATATTGGTATTGTATTTCACGGATCGAAGCTGTAATAACAGAATCTTGAACAACTGAGATTTTTGGGGTTTTTTTTTAACTTCCTTCTTTCTTATATTAAAGAGAGTCAAGATAGAGCTTCCTTGATTTTCTCTCTCACATTGTCTTGTTTTCCTGGGCTGAGCTTATATTTTGTTGACGATCTTCACGTATCTTCTCCAAGGTCATCTCTGCTATTGTCTATAACACCTAATCTATAACACAGAATTTTTTTTAGCACATGCTGTTTATCAACATTTTTCCATTTGTTTTTCCTTGAGAAAGGGGCAAGGAAGAAGTCCTTCCTTCCTTCTTTCCTTCCACCCTCCCTCCCTTCCTTCCTTCTTTCCTTCCTTCCTTCCTCCCTCCCTCCCTCCCTTCTTTCTTTCTTTCTTTCTTTCTTTCTTTCTTTCTTTCTTTCTTTCTTTCTTTCTTTCTTTCTTTCTTTCTTTCTTTCTTTCTTTCTCTCCCTTCCTCTTTTTTCTTTCTTTCTTTCTTTCTTTCTTTCTTTCTTTCTTTCTTTCTTTCTTTCTTTCTTTCTTTCTTTCTTTATTTATTTATTTATTTATTTATTTATTTATTTATTTATTTTCTTTCCCTTTCTCCCTCTTTCTTTCTTTCTTTCTTTCTTTCTTTCTTTCTTTCTTTCTTTCTTTCTTTCTTTCTTTCTTTCTTTTTTTCTCTCCCTTCCTCTTCTTTCTTTCTTTCTTTCTTTCTTTCTTCCTTCCTTTCTCTCCCTTTCTCTCCCTTCCTCTTCTTTCTTTCTTTCTTTCTTTCTTTCTTTCTTTCTTTCTTTCTTTCTTTCTTTCTTTCTTTCCTTTCTTTCTTTCTTTCTTTCTTTCTTTCTTTCTTCCTTCCTTCCTTCCTTTCTCTCCCTTCCTCTTCTTTCTTTCTTTCTTTCTTTCTTTCTTTCTTTCTTTCTTTCTTTCTTTCTTTCTTTCTTTCTTTCTTTCTTTCTTTCTTTCTTTCTTTCTTTCTTTCTTTCTTTCTTTCTTTTCCATGTGGTTAATTGTTCATTTTTTCTCTCTCTTTAAAATATGATTTCATCAGGTCCTTTTACTTTAAAAATAATCTGCTATGATGATTATTAAGGGGCACGTAATAACATTTCATTAATTCTACTGTAAACATGTACGGTTTTATTTTGCGAATTGCTGTAACACTTTTTCTTTTGGTTAAACAAGCCCCTGCAAAAGTCATTCCTATACTTATTTATTGTTGGTTGTGTTTGTTTATTACCGTTGCATCCTGTTGGAAACCACTATGACTGTTGGCACTTTTCAAAGTGTAGAGAACATAACTAAAACAAGAAATAGTAAATCCCAATAAAACTTGAAAGCTGTTAAAAAAGAAAAAGGTAGATCAAATACATAAAATGAGGTTAAGACATATTTTACCAATGTAACAAAGCCCTGAAACTATAGATAAATATGGGCCAAAGATTTTTATTTTATATCATACTGTTCGGCTTTTTGTGAAATGTGTTATCTCTGGAATATCACTGTTTTGTGCCAGTCCTACTAAATGATGCTAAACCAATTTCTTCTAAGGGGATGCCACAAAGAAGAGGGAGTCAAGCTATTCTCCAAAGCGCCTGAAGGCAGGACAAGAAGTAATGGATGGAAACTAACCAAAGAGAGAAGCAACCTAGAACTAAGGTGAAATTTCCTGACAGTTGGAACAATTAACCAGTGGAACAACCTGCCTCCAGAAGTTGTAGGGGCTTCACCAATGGAGATTTTTAAGAAGAGACTGGACAGCCAGTTGTCTGAAATGGTATAAGGTTTCCTGCCTGAGCAGGGGGTTGGACTAGAAGACTTCCAGGGTCCCTTCCAACTCTGTTATTCTGTATTCTGTGCTGGTAGATGACCTCAATGGGACAATGTCTTCCTTCTGGTATTATCTGGCTTCTCAATGGTTTTCAATAAATTCTGTGAGCTCTTAAAATTTGGCCCTTTTGTGACTTGTGGACTTCAACTCCTAGAATTCCGTGCCTGGCTGAGGAATTCTGGGAGTTGAAGTCCACAAGTCATAAAAGGGCCAAGTCTGAAGACCCCTGTCTTAAATGGATTCATTCAGTGTCCTGGACTGAAGAATTCGATTGCCCCTACTTTGCAAAAAAAATAAAAATGCTTTCACTCAATTGCAGGCTGTGCATTATCGGGGTTGGTGAAACAAAGTATTCTTTGATCATCAAAAAAGGAGGGCACATCAAAAATGACTATTTCAGCTCACCTTCAGGTGAAATCCAATCCCAATCACCCAAGTTAATAGGCTGCCATAATCTGTCAATTACAAACCTTTGCTGCATATAAGTGACTCAGTTTAGATACAATGGCTGCAGGAACTGCGTAAGTCTAGTCTAATGAAAAGAAGGACTGGGGGAGACATAGTAGCCATCTTCCAATATCTAAGAGGCTGCCACAATGAAGAGGAGGAGGTCAAGCTATTCTCCAAAGCACCTGAAGGCAGGACAAGAAGCAATAAGATGGAAACTAATCAAGGAGAGAAGCAGCCTAGAACTAAGGAGAAATTTCCTGACGGTGAGAACAATTAATCAGAATAACTTGCCTCCAGAAGTTGTGGGTACAACCCAGTAGTGGGATTCAGCCAGTTCGCACCAGTTCGGCAGAACCGGTAGCTAATTTTTTGTTGCCCAGGCCCAGAATGGACTGCCGGAAGTGGCATCCACACAGAGAACCGGTTGTTCACATATTTGAATCCCACCACTGGTACAATCCAGAATAGAATAGAATAGAATAGAATAGAATAGAATAGAATAGAATAGAATAGAATAGAATAGAATAGAATAGAATAGAATAGAATAGAATAGAATAGAATAGAATAGAATAGAGTAGAGTAGAGTAGAGTAGAGTAGAGCAGAGCAGAGCAGAGCAGAGCAGAGCAGAGCAGAGCAGAGCAGAACAGAACAGAACAGAATAGAATAGAATAGAATAGAAACTTCATTGTCACTTTGAATGTATACTAAGTGGCATACATTAAAATGAAATTTGATTGCATTCAGCTCTCAAAGGGTCACCACCTCCCATATACACTATATAAACATGACAAAAATAAATAAATAAACAAACAAACAAACAAATAAATAAATACAGAATTATGCATATACCCACATATATTATATGATACAGAGAAACAACAGTCTAGTTGTAGACCTCCAAGGTCCCTTCGGATTCTGTTATTCTATTATTCTATAGAAGGAAGGAAGGAAGGAAGGAAGGAAGGAAGGAAGGAAGGAAGGAAGGAAGGAAGGAAGGAAGGAAGGAAGGAAGGAAGGAAGGAAGGAAGGAAGGAAGGAAGGGCAATGGGTGGAAACTAACCAAGGGGAGAAGGAACCTAGAATTAAGGAGAAACTTCCTAACAGCGGGAACAATTAACCAGTGGAACAGCTTGCCACCAGACGTAGTGGGTGCTTCATCACTGGAGGTTTTTAAGAAGAGACTGGACAGTCACTTGTCTGAGATGGCATAGGTTCTCCTGCTTGAGCAGGGGGCTGGAGTAGAAGACCTCCATGGTCCCTTCCCGCTCTATTCCGATTCAGATTCCGATTTGCTCCAGTCATCTATCTCCGCTGCCTCCCCTGAGCTTGATCTCTTTGCCCATCACCTCACAGAGCGTTTCTGTTTTTTCTCCCTCCTTCCCTTCCTTTTGTGCTTTTCAAGTTGACTGTCTTTACTTTTGAATGTTCCCCGTCCTTAGAGGGAAACTGTCAGAAGGGAGAAATATTTCTGCTTAGTAAACTCAGAATTTGCAAAGGAAGGAGATTCAGGAATGGCTTTTCATTTCGCTAGGAAGCTTCCCTCCAACCTCGCCGAGTGCTTAAATCATCTCAGCTACGCTCATCCCTTTGGCAGTAAAATAAAAATCGTATTAAGCATTAAATTTTACACGTAACGGGTATTTCTCATTGACAGAGAGTTTATGGAAGTTGTCAAGGCCCGAGTTCAACTTATATGAAGGCAATCATAAGCTGAGGCCTTAGGAATTGATCTAGTCAGGAACGATGTCTGGAAAATTAACAAATTTATCATTTTGGTTTTAGTTGAAACTCCCGTTGCCATTTCCCTCTATTGTTGTTGTGGGCTGAATACAAAGAGGAACATTATACAAGAGCCGAGGCGGCGTTTCAATGAAAGGTCTAGTTTTAGAGGTTGGGTATAAAAGCTAGCAGGGACCGGGCCAGGGAGACAATGGACAGATTTATGAATGCAATGCCAATTAGTATGATATATTTAGTCGTCTGTCTGTCTGTCTGTCTGTCTGTCTGTCTGTCTGTCTCTCTCTCTCTCTCTCTCTCTCTCTCTCATACTTTATCATTATCTATCTATCTATCTGTCTGTCTGTCTGTCTGTCCGTCCGTCCGTCCGTCCGTCTATCTATCTATCTATCTATCTATCTATCTATCTATCTATCTATCTATCTATCTATCTATCTATCTATCTATCTATCTATCTATCTATCTATCTATCTATCTATCTATCTATCTATCTATCTATCTATCTATCATCTATCTATCTATCTATCTATCTATCTATCCGTCATCGTTATCTATCAGCGTCTCCGTCTCTCTTTCTCATATACACATCTATCTATCTATCTATCTATCTATCTATCTATCTATCTATCTATCTATCTATCTATCTATCTATCTATCTATCTATCTATCTATCTATCTATCTATCTATCTATCTATCTATCTATCTATCTATCTATCTATCTATCTATCTATCTATCTATCTATCTATCCATCAATCCAGCTCTTTCTTGCCATCTATTATCTATCAGCTGTCTCTGTCTCTCTCTTTCTCATATCTATCTATCTATCTATCTATCTATCTATCTATCTATCTATCTATCTATCTATCTATCTATCTATCTATCTATCTATCTATCTATCTATCTATCTATCTATCTATCTATCTATCTATCTATCTATCTATCTATCTATCTATCTATCTATCTATCTATCTATCTCAATCTATTTTTTCTGATATCTTAGAATACTCCCTTTTCAGCTTTTTCTAGATCCATGGGTTTTGAAAATGGGCTTGGTGTTAGGATAAGGGAGGGGTCTCCAGAGCTGGATTTAAACATCTGGAATAACTTCCTGCAAAGTTCTTAAGCTCCTGCCATGTCCGAATCACAAACCATCTTAGAGGAAAATAGCAATTGCCCTAATGCAGCATTGATTGATTGGTTGATTGATTGATTGATTGAGTTGGTTGATATGGCTGCCCGGCTCACAAACTGTAACTCAGAAGGATTCACATGCTATGGTTGATTAGCCTTAAGATAGTTAATTTATGTTGGTGTTCATGTTTATGGATGTCTCTGTGTTAGCGGGTTGAGTGAACCCATCACGATTGCTCATTTGATTTCCAAATGTGCTAGGCCCAGTGGTGGGATTCAAATATGTGAACAACCAGTTCTCTGTGTGGATGCCACTTCCGGAAGTCCATTCTGGGCCTGGGCAACAAAAAATTAGCTACCGGTTCTGACGAAGTGGTGCAAACTGGCTGAATCCCACCACTGGCTTGGCCCAGCCGTAAAAAAAAAATCTAAGCAGGTTCTGATCAGGTCAATTATTTTTTTCCCTTCTAGTGTGGCGAACATTTTTGGAATTGTGTTATAGTTCTGCGTACATTTGCATGTATCTCATATTTCAGTCCCGAGTTACAGCTCTGAATGCCACAGTCCTTTTTTGCTTTTGCTTTTTTTTTTTAATTATGATGCTGCTCACCCCATTCTTTTCTTCCCTCTTCACTTTTCTCCCACCTGAAAACAACCTTCAGTGAAGGAGGAAGGAGAGAAGAAAGAACGAAAGAACGAAAGAACGAAAGAAAGAAAGAAAGAAAGAAAGAAAGAAACTAAGAAAGAGAAAAAGAAACTAAGAAAGAAAGAAACTAAGAAAGAGAAAAAGAAACTAAGAAAGAAAGAAAGAAAGAAAGAATTAAGAAAGAACCTAAGAAAGAAAGAAAGAAAGAAACTAAGAAAGAGAGAAAGAAACTAAGAAAGAGAGAAAGAATTAAGAAAGAAACTAAGAAAGAAAGAAACTAAGAATGAAAGACCTAAGAAAGAAAGAACTAAGAAAGAAAGAAAGAACTAAGAAAGAAACTAAGAAAGAAAGAAAGAGAGAAAGAAAGAATTAAGAAAGAACCTAAGAAAGAAAGAAAGAAAGAAACTAAGAAAGAAAGAAAGAAACTAAGAAAGAGAGAAAGAAAGAATTAAGAAAGAAACTAAGAAAGAAAGAAACTAAGAGAGAAAGAATGAAAGAAACTAAGAGAGAGAGAGAGAAAGAAAGAAAGAAAGAAAGAAAGAAAGAAAGAAAGAAAGAAAGAAAGAAAGAAAGAAAGAAAGAAAGAAAGAAAGAAAGAAAGAAAGAAAGAAAGAAAGAAAGAAAGAAAGAAAGAAAGAAAGAAAGAAAGAAAGAAAGAAAGAACTCACATTTCTGGAACCTGACAACACAGCCTTTTTTTAAAAAAAAAAAAGGAACTGGACTTTCTTTAAATATAGCGTAATAAATCACATTCCTTGCCCCTCTTGAGGTCAGCTCCTACCCCTGGAGAAAGTGAGATAAAGTTAAAAAAAAAAAAAAAAAGAGTTGGAGATAAAACAGTTATTGAAAACTGCTTTTCTCTCCTCTGCTCTCCAGGGAACGTTTGAGCTTGGAGCCTTTTTTCAAAGGATTGCTTTGTATGCATTTTAAAAGGGTCCCCCCCCCCCTTGCCACTGTCCTTTTTCTTTACTGGAGTCTTACCAGTTCAGTCAACACATTCTTCCTTCCTTAGCTGTGTCTTCCTATCGACTTGAAAGAAGCCAACACTCCTATACTCTGGGGCCCCTCTCTCTTGCAGCAACCCTTTTAAGACCCACTGCTTTCTGCCTAGAAGCCCAGGACTCTGTAGAACAAAGAGGAACAGAATTTTAATTTTAAGGGGCCTCGGAGGTCATCTAGCCCAACCCCCCTGCTCGAGCAGGAGAGAGCGGGATTCAGATTCTCTAGGGAAATCTTATCCACCACAGTTCCTTGTCCCCTTTCACATGAGCCTGTAATAATAATAATAATAATAATAATAATAATAATAATAATAATAATAATAATAATAATAATAATAATAATAATAATAATAATAATAATAATAATAATAATAATAATAATAATAATAATAATCAAGTGGGAAGGGACCTTGGAGGTCATCTAGTCCAACCCCCTTCTCAGGCAGGAAACCCTATACCATTTCGGACAAATGGCTGTCCAGTCTCTTCTTAAAAGCATCCAGTGTTGGAGCATTCTTTCCCTGTTCTCAGTTTAGGAACCACACTTGAGCCCAAACTTTCTGGGGTTAAGTGAAACATTTCTTGAGTGACTTAGGCCCCATTTTACGACCTTTCTGGCCACTATTGTTAAGTGAATTGCAGTTGACTAGTGAAGCTGGCTTTCCCATTGACTTTTCTTGTCAGAAGGTTGCAAAGGATGATCACACGACACCCGGGGACACTACAACAGTTGTAAGTGTGAAGCAGACACCAAGCGTCAGAATTTTGATCGCGTGGCCACGGGGAGGCTGCCAAGGTTGTAACTGTGAAAAACGGTCATGTCACTTATTTTTTTTTAACTTTGAACAGTCACTCAATGGTTGTTAAGTGGAGGAGGACCTGTATGAAAAGATGGATGACAAAATCTGGAAGTCCCATCTCTGCAGCAAGAGGAGACCACCAAGAGTTTTTATGACAACGAGGAGTGCTCTTCATGGTTGATCAGTCCAGATTTTTTGCGAAGCGAAGGAATAATAATAATAATAATAATAATAATAATAATAATAATAATAATAATAATAATAATAATAATAATAATAATAATAATAATAATAATAATAATAATAATAATAATAATAATAATAATAATAATTAGTAGTAGTAGTAGTAGTAGTAATAATAATAGTAGTAGTAGTAGTGGTAGTAATAATAATAATAATAATAATAATAATAATAATAATAATAATAATAATAATAATAATAATAATAATAATAATAATAATAATAAATAAAAATAATAATAAAAAAACTACTGGAGAGACCAAACTGGCCTACAAGAAAGACCAAATGAAGAACAGAATAGAGGCATGGGAAGACAAAACACTACATGGCCAGTACATTAAAAAAATAGCTGGGAAAGCAGATAATAACAAGACCTGGCAATGGCTAAGAGCAAGAAAGTTGACGAAAGAGACTGAGGGACTAATTCTGGCTGCACAAAGCCAAGCCTTAAGGACAAATGCATACAAAGTCAAAATTGAGAAGACAGCAACAGACAGTAAGTGCCGCCTATGCAAAGAAGCTGAAGAAACAGTGGACCACCTGGTAAGCTGCTGCAAGAAGATCGCACAGACTGACTACAAACAGCGGCATGACAAAGTAGCAACAATGGTGCATTGGAAGATCTGCAAGAAATATCATTTGCCTGTAAGCAAGAACTGGTGGGATCATAAAATAGAGAAAGTCATAGAAAATGATAAAGTTAAACTGCTCTGGGACTTCAGAATTCAAATAGACAAGCACCTACAACATAACACCCCGGACTTAACAATTATCGATAAAAAAGACAAAAAAGTCTGGATAGTGGACGTGGCAGTGCCTGGAGACAGCAGAATAGATGAGAAAGAACTGGAGAAGATAACAAAATACAAAGACCTACAAACAGAAATAGAAAGACTGTGGCAAAGGCAAGCAAGGGTAGTACCAATAGTAATAGGCGCCTTGGGTGCAATCCCAAAACAACTGGAGCACCACTTGAACACCATTGGCATTGACAAATTCATCATTAATCAATTGCAAAAGGCGGCCTTACTAGGAACTGCTTCCATCCTGTGACGATATCTGTAATAACATCAAACATCCACATCTGCCTATCCCAGTTCCTTGGTAAGGACTCGATAGGTAGACAAAAATGCCAAATACAGTCTGAACATCTGGCTGACTGTGTGATGATGATGATGATGATGATGATGATGATGATTGTTGTTGTTGTTGTTGTTGTTGTTATTGTTGTTATTATTATTATTATTATTATTATTATTATTATTATTATTATTATTATTATTATTATTATTATTATTATTATTATTATTATTATTATTATTATTATTATTATTATCCTATACCATTTCAGGCAAATGGCTGTCCAGTCTCTTTGTAAAAACTTCCAGCGTTGGAGCATTCACAGCTTATGGAGGCAACTCGTTCCACTGGTTAATTGTTCTCACTGTCAGAAAATTTCTCCTTAGTTCTAGGATGCTTCTCTCCTTGATGAGTTTCCATCTGTTGCTTCTTGTCCTGCCTTCAGGGGCTTTGGAGAATAGCTTGACCCCCTCTTTTCTTTGTGGGCAAACTCTGAGATATCAGAAAACTGCTATCCTGTCCCCCCTCGTCCTTCTCTTCATTAGACTAGACATACCCAATTCCAGCAACCGTTCCTTATATGTTTTAGCCGCCAGTCCCCTGATCATCTTTGTTTCTCTTCTCTTCTCTGTACTCTTTCCGGAATCTCAACATCTTTTTTACATCGTGGTGACCAAAACTGGATGCAGTATTCCAAGTGTGGCCTTACCAAGGCATTGTAAAGTGGTATTAACAACAGGCATTTGCTTATTCCTAAGGAGAAGCCAAATTTTGCTCCAGCTCAAATCTGATGTTGGTTTGAAGGTTTCTTTTTTCTACCAGAATTTGAAGGTCTTTAAGATTGTGATCAGTCCAGATTTCTTAGAAGTAAAAATGAAGGTAGTGCTCATCTTACCACCGCAACTGAGCCCAGAATTTATGTTTTTTTAAATGAGATAGTTTTTAAGTGAATTTTGCCCCATGATATCATTTTTCTTGCCATGGTTATTAAATGAATCACTGCAGTTGTTAAATTAGTAACACGGTTGTCCCAAAGGTGCTTTTTCAGGAGGCAACTGGACTTTCTTGTTTTTCCTTTGAAGACATTTTGTTTCTCATCCAAGAAGCTTCTTCAGCTCTGACTGGATGATGGAGAATGGAAGGATTGATACTCCTTGCAGACAGCTGGTCATTTGCATCCTTTTAGAGAGTCGTTGAGGCCACCTGGATGTTTACCTGTGTCCTCAGGATCACCAGAGTAGTACAAATGTGCTTGGAGCCTTCTTGGCTGCAGGATGTTTCATGCCCTGTGTCCCTTCACTGTTGAAGACAGGCACAGGTAAAGATAATGAGGATACAGATAAGCCTCCAAGTGGCCTCAACTACTCACTAAAAGAATGCAAATGACCAGCTGTCTGCAAGGAGTATGAAGAAACAATGGATGGAAACTAATCAAGGAGAGATGCAACCTGAAATTAAGGAGAAACTTCCTAACAGTGAGAACAAGTGGACAGCCACTTGTCTCAAATTGTACAGGGTCTCCTTCTTGAGCAGGGGGTTGAAGTAGAAGATCTCCAAGATCCCTTCCACCTCTATTTTGATTGATTGGTTGATTGATCGATTGATTTCCAAGGTTCCTTCCAACTTTATTGTTCTGTTATTCAACAGAAGAGAATAACAGAGTTGCAAGGAACCTTGGAGGTCTTCTAGTCCAACCCCCTGCTCAAGAAGGAGACCCTAAACCATTCCATACAAATGGCTCTCCAGTCTCTTCTTAAAAGCCTCCAGTGATGGACATCCATAACTTCTGAAGGTCAATCCCACTGATTGATTGTTCTTACTGTCAGGAAATTTCTCCTTAGTTTTAGGTTGCTTCTCTCCTTTATTAGTTTCCATTGTTCTTGTCCTGCCTTCTGTTGCTTTGGAGAATAGGTGGACCCCCTCTTCTTTGTGGCAGTGCCTCAAATATTGGAAGACTGCTATCATGTCACCCCTAGTCCTTCTTTTCATTAAACATAGCCAATTCCTGCAACTGTTCTTCCTATGTTTTAGCCTGCAGCCCTCTAATCATCTTTGTTGCTCTTTTCTGCACTCTTTCCAGAGTCTCAATGTCTTTTTCATAATATGATGACCAAGAGGCAGCGAGATTATTGCTTTCAGGAGGCTGGTAGAAGACAGGTTGGAGTAAGTGGCCTCTGTATCAAATACAATTGAACATCTCCTGCTGCCAGTCCTGTGTAGGGAGCTGTGATAGTAACCCAACAGATGCTTCTCCACTTGCTTTCTTTCGTTGTCCTTCATAGTCCTTGATAGATGTTCATTACCTTCTAAATCATGGGCAGCATACCTTAATTACCAGCTGCTGAGAAGTAAGATATTAAATGGACTATCAGCTGCATGTCCTTGCTCATGAGCTCCTAAATGCATCTGGCTGGACACATGCAATTCAGAAATGCTGGATTAAATGGGTTTAAATTATGTACTTAAGCAATTATTTGGGAGCTGTCAGGCCTCAAGAATGACACGTGATGTTGCTTCTGAGTAGTTTCCCTTTAGTCGCTTGACAGCAAGGAGAGTGGCCTAGAATTTAATAAATAAATGATTCTCCTCTAGACAGAATCTTGACAGACTAAAGCAACTGTTTCCACAACTGTAGATACAGATGGAAAAATGAGAGTTGCAGGACTCGGTATGTCTAGTTTAATGAAGAGAAGGACCAGGGGTGACAGGATAGCAGTCTTCCAATATCTCAGGGGTTGCCACAAAGAAGAGGGAGTCAAGCTAATCCACAAATCACCTGGAGGCAGAACAAGAAGCAATGGATGGAAACTAATCAGTGAGAGAATCAACCTAGAAATAAAGAGAAATTTCCTGACAGTGAGAACAATTAGTCAGTGGAACAGCTTGCCTTCAGAAGTTGTGGGTACTCCATCACTGGAGTTTTTAAAGAAGAGATTGAACAACCATTTGGCTAAAATGGTATAAGGCAGGGGTCTTCAAACTTGGCCCTTTTATGACTTGTGGACTTCAACTCCCAGAATTCCTCAGCCAGGCACCCGTGCCTGGCTGAGGAATTCTGGGAGTTGAAGTCCACAAGTCATAAAAGGGCCAAGTTTGAAGACCCCTGGTATAAGGTCTCCTGCTTGAGCAGGGGGTTGGGCTAAAAGACCTCCAAGGTCCCTTCCGACTTTGTCATTCTGTTATAGTCATATATTATGGAAACTGTTAGGGAGGAGTCATATTTAACCCTTTTCCTTCCAACCAAACTTTCCAAACTCTGCAACTGTTCTGGAATTCAGCCTCTCCCTCCTGGGAATCCAGACCACTTTCCACCACAGAAAGATATCCAATGACTTTTCTTTTTGGCTTCCCTCTTCTCTGCCAGTCTTGCAGAGAAGCCATGAAGGATTAGCTGTACTTCTTGTGAAATATGAATCATGGTAGAGGTGTCCAAAGTGCTCCAGTTGCAGTATCACAACCCTGGAATAGACTCAAAATAGCATACTCCATATTTACTAGAGTTAGACTCTTTTCAAAACAGGACACAAGAAAGAATGACGTCTTCCAAGATCAGATCAAACACAGTTCACAGAAACTCGATCCTCAACATGAACGGTTGCCTTTGGCAACCAGCATCTCCCACACCTTCCCTTTTATAATTCAGCCAAGGCATGGCTTCCTAATACCTTCTCCTTTGCCTTTGAAGCTGCCCCATTGCATTACTCTGTCCTACTCTCTTTTCTTGCCGGTGTTTTTATGCATCCTGGATATCTCCCAGCTGCGATTCATCACTGTCCAACTCAGACTCCCAGCACAGCTGTGTCTCAGCCTGAGCGCGAGTAGAGGGGCCAGGCTCCTTGTCAGACTGTAAGTCTTGGAGCTCCTCAGAGCCATCCTCTGACTCTGATGTTACTCCAGGCCCCTCCTCCTCCTCCTCTGAATCCTCAGACTCAGCTGCCAGATCCATGGGCTGGCAAGGAATCACAACAGCCAGTCTCTTAACTCCACCCTGCACACTGGCTGGAGATTCCACCACATTTGTTTCATTCAGCGAAGTCATATTGAGAACGATGCTGATGATACAGGTTGTCCTCGACTTATGACCACAACGGAGCCCAATTTTTTTCTGTTGCTAAGTGAATTTTGGCCCATTTTACAACCACAGATGTTAAGGGAATCACTGCGGTTGATAAGTTAGGAACCTGGTTGTTAAGTGAATCCAGCTTCCCCATTGACTTTGCTTGTCCGAAGGTCGCCAAAAGGGGAATCACGTGACCCAGAGACACTGTGACCGTCGTGCATATGAGTCGGTTCCCAAGCTTCTGAATTCTGATCACATGACCCTGGGGATGCAGCAACGGCCGGAAATATGAAAAGTGGTCATAAGTCGCTTATTTTTTCCAGTGCCGTTGTAACTTTGAACGGTCACTAAATGAACTGTTGTAAGTGGAGGACTTACAAAAGTCCTGTGCAAGGACGTTATTCCGGTAGTATCAGAGCTTTTAGTAAACAACGTGGTTGTCTGAAGCTTTCTTGTATCTCTGTCTCCTTTCTAGTCATTCTTCTACTCTGGCTTCCTTTCCAGTCCTGCCTGCTGGCTTATTTTTTGATCTTGACTGATCCTTTAGTCCTTCCCTCTCAACTGAATTCACTGGCCAAGACTTCAGATTCATTCCTAGTTTGACTCCTGGTTCTCATTTGACTCCAGTTATTTACGGCTGACCAAGTAGAAAGAGGTAGAATTGCTTTGAAAATCAAATTATGAGTTAACCCAGATGGCTAACTTCTTTACTTTGGGTGTTTTGGTCTAGTTGCAAGTATTATTTGGCGTTTTGGTTTTTCGTGTTCTTTGTTACTGGGGGGAAAAATAAATAAAATCCCTGTCTGCTTTTGTTCCTGCTGGATTGTGTTCACTCCTCTATTATTTATTGTTTTAATGTGAATTATTGTTTATAGAAATGTTTGTCAACTGTTCTGAGAGTCCTTTTGTAGACCACCATGGGATATATAAATTAACTTACAAACAAAATAAATGCCTACAATTCTCTTTAGTCAGAGGAGAGCTGTCTGTGACTTAAGACATTGTAGTTGATTAATCATCTGCTTTAAGCAATTAGTGGATTAATCCATTTAATTTAAATACATTTGCATATTATTGACATTTTATTTTGCGGTAGTGTTTATATTTCTCTTTCACAGTTATACCCATGCAGCAGAAACAAAACAGGGTTGGAAGATAACAAGTATACTCGTGGTTCATAGTCTCATTTAAATGTTATGCCAAAATGTTACCATGGAGCTAAAGTATACATGAATTTGCAAAAGCAGTGTCCTCAAGAAAAAAAATGCTGAAGAGGACATAATTATTGGAAGTTACAGAAACACTGTAATAAATGATGCCACACAGACTAATCTATACTGAGTGCTAGAACTTTAGAATAAAATAACAGAGTTGGAAGGGACCTTGTAGTCATCTAGTCCAAACAGGAGACCCTATACCAGGGTAGGCAACCTTGGCTCTTTTATGACTCGTGGACTTCAACGTCCAGAACTCCTGAGCCATGATGGGGGAACTATGGCCCCCTCATGACTCGTGGACTTCAACTCCCAGAATTCCTGAGCCAACATGGCTCAGCTTGGAAACCTCTCCCTTTTCCCTCAGCGTGGCTGGCTCAGGAATTCTGGGAGTTGAAGTCCATGAGTCATAAAAGAGCCAAGACTGCCTACCCCTGCCCTATACCATTTCTGACAGATGGCAGCTCAGTTTCTCCTTGAAAGCTTCCAGTGATGAAACTCTCACAACCTCTGAAGGGCAAGCCGTTGCATTGGTTGATTGTTCTAATTGTCAGAAGGTTTCTCCTTATTTCTAGGTTTAATCTCTCTTTGATCAGGTTCCATCTATTGTTCCTTGTCTGGCCTTCAGGTGCTTTGGAAAATAGGTTGATCCTTTCCTCTTTGTGACAGAACTTTCATAATATCCTTTTAAAAAAATGGGGGGATGAGGTGGTTCAGCAGTTAAGATGCTGGTCCAGAAAGCCAGCAGCCCAGGTTCGAGACCCAAGCACCATGTGACAGGGTGGGCTCCTATCTCTTGCTCCAGTTCCTGCCAACCTAGCAGTTCAAAAACCTACAAATAGATAAATAGGTACCACTTCAGTGGGAAGGTTACCACATTCCATGAGGTCACGCTGGCCACAGGACTGGCGCTGGCTGAATGGCCTTGAAATGAAGATGAGCACCACCCCCTATAATGAGCAATGATTAATGGAGTAAAATCTGCAGGGATCCCTTTAACTTTATCTTTTTTAAAATAATAATAATAATGATAACTGGGTTATCACTTCTCCCTAATTGAATATACCATCACAGGTGGAGTTTGATACCAGAATAGAATAGAATAGAATAGAATAGAATAGAATAGAATAGAATAGAATAGAATAGAATAGAATAGAATAGAATAGAATAGAATAGAATAGAATAGAATAGAATAGAATAGAATAGAATAGAATAGAAAATATGGAATAGAATAGAATAGAAAATATGGAATAGAATAGAATAGAATAGAATAGAATAGAATAGAATAGAATAGAATAGAATAGAATAGAATAGAATAGAATAGAATAGAATAGAATAGAATAGAATAGGAGTAGAGTAGAGTAGAGTAGAGTAACAGAGTTGGAAGGAACCTTGGAGATCTTCTAATCCAACCCTCTGCTCATGCAGGAAACCCTATACCATTTCAGACAAGTGGTTGTCCAATCTCACCTTAAAAACTTCCAGTGATGGAGCACCCACAACTTCTGGAGTCAAGTCGTTCCATTGATCAATTGTTCTGTCAGGAAATTTCTGCTTAGTTCTAGTTCACTTCTCTCCTTGATTAGTTTGTTTAGTGATTATCACAGTCATGGATCTTGATTAGACAACAGATATAGAATCACAGAATCATAGGGATGAAAGAGACCTTGGAGGTCTTCTAGTCCAACTCCCTGCACAAAGCAGAAGTCTTAATATCATCCCGGACAAACGGTTGTCCAATCTTTTCTTGAAAACCTCTAGCAATGGATCACCCACCACTCCAGGAGGCAAGTTGTTCCACTGATTAATTGTTCTCACTATCAGGAAATTTCTCCTTATTTCTAGCTTGGATCTCTCTTTGACCAACTTCCACCCATTGCTGGTTTCAGGCACTATGGATAATAAATGGAGGCCCCAGTGACAACCTTTCAAAGATTGGAAGATGCTATCACTTCTCTTCTAAGCCTTCCCTTCATTAAGCTAACATACCTAGTTCCCTTATTTGTTCATCATACGATTTAGCCAAGAGATCCCTGAACATCTTTGTTGATATCCTTTGCATTCTTTATAAGGCCTCAGCATATAGGCTTATATACTGCCCCATAGTCAGTGGTGGGATTCAAATAGGTGAACAACCGGTTCTCTGTGTGGATGCCGCTTCTGGAAGTCCATTCTGGGCCTGGGCAACAAAAAATTAGCTACCGGTTCTGCCAAAGTGGTGTGAACTGGCTGAATCTCACCACTGCCATAGTGCTTTACAGCACTCTCTGGATGTTTTACACTGTAAAAACATTATTTTCATATTAGCCCCCGACAATCTGGGTCCTGATTTTATTGACCTTGGAAGGATGGAAGGATGAGTCAGCCTTAAGCCAGTGCAGGGTTGAACTCCAGACTGTGGGCAGAGTTAGACTGCAATACTTCACTTTAAACAATGTGCCACCAGGATCAAAGCATCTTGCTGTGACCTCTTTTAGAGGAACCTATTGGCTACTAGCAGAAAAAAAAGCAACTAACTCAGGTGTGCTTTAAAGATTAATCTGTAATGAGACACAAGAATAACCTTGGGAGACAAAGGGAAGACTCACAGTCAGGTCAACAGTCAGGCAAGTTATATATCAATCCATTGAAGGAATGTGGGTAGGGAAAGGGTCTGAGAAGAGCCCCCCCTAGCTCTCTAGAGCAGGGTTCTTCAAACTTGGCCCTTTTATGACTTGTGGACTTCGACTCCCAGAATTCCTCAGCCAGCATGCCAGGGGACTGGAGGCTAAAACATATAAGGAACGGTTGCTGGAATTGGGTATGTCTAGTTTAATGAAGAGAAGGACGAGGGGGGACAGGATAGCAGCCTTCCAATATCTCAGGGGCTGCCCCAAAGAAGAGGGAGTCAAGCTATTCTCCAAAGCGCCTGAAGGCAGGACAAGAAGCAATGGATGGAAACTAACCAAGGAGAGAAGCAACCTGGAACTAAGGAGAAATTTCCCTTCAGTGGAACAATTAACCATGGGAACAACCTGCCTCCAGAAGCTGTGATGCTCCAACACTGAAGTTTTTAAGAAGAGTTGCATCTATAGAATCAAGTCACGTGAAGTATAATAAGAATCAAGATCACGTGAAGTATTAATACCACTTTACAATGCCTTGGTACAGCCACACTTGAATACCTGCATCCAGTTTTGTCACCACGATGTTAAAAAAGATGTGAGACTCTAGAAGAGTACAGAGAAGAGCAACAAAGATGATTAGGGTACTGGGAGGCTAAACTTATAAGGAACGGTTGCTGGAATGGTATGTCTAGTTTAATGAAGAAAGGACGAGGGGGGACATGATAGCAGTCTCCAATATCTCAGGGGCTGCCCCAAAGAAGAGGGTCAAGCTATTCTCCAACAGCACCTGAAGGCCAGACAAGAAGCAACGGAGTGGAAACTAATCAAGGAGAGAAGCAACCTAGAACCAAGGAGAAACTTCCGTGCAGTTGAACAATTCCAGTGGAAACAATCGCCTCCAGAAGTGGTGAATGCTCCACACTGGAGTTTTGAAGAAGAGAATGGACACCATATTGCCGAAATGTATTAGGGTTTCTGCCTGAGCAGGGGGTTACTGATGACCTCCAAGGTCCCTTCCAATTATTTATATTATTAATTATTATTATTAGTATTATTATATATTATTATTATTATTATTTATATGTATTATTATTATTATATTAGTAATTATTATTAAAATTATATTATTATTATTAAATCATCATCATCATCATCATCATCTCATCATCATCATCAGCATCATCATCATCATCATCATCATCATCATTATTTGGTAGGACTACCTCAAAGGCGATAAACAGAAGTTAGTGAGTGCTCCATCATGGAGGTTTCAAAAAGAGACAGGAAACAACCCATGATCTGAAATGGTATAGCGTCTCCTGCTCGAGCAGGGGGTTGGACTAGAAGACCTCCGAGGTCTCTTCCAACTCCATTTATACTATGTTCTGTGTTAGTTACCTACTTGGGTAATGAAACATCTGCAAGGAAAACAGCCAAGCTCAAGAGAGCACCAGGGCTCCATCATATCTTCTATCATCCGATATTTTGATGCAGAGTTTGAACGCTTATAACTTGCCCTCTTCTGGCAGGGGAAAGGACCAACAAGCTTTCCTAGAGTTCGAATCAGAAATTAAAATTGAGCTAGACATGAATTAAGGATTGAAAGGCAGGTGAAAGACACTATCAGGTCAGGGGTAGGCAACTTTGGCTCTTTTATGACTCGTGGACTTCAACTCCCGAGAATTCCTGACCAGCACGGGAGAAACTATGGCCCCTCAGACTGGTGGACTTCACTCCCAGAATTCCTGAGCCAGCGTTGCTCAGCTTGGAAACCTCTCCCTTTCCTCAGCACGGTGCGGCCTCAGGAATTCTGGGAGTTGAAGTCACACGAGTCCTAAAGAGCCAAGGCTGCCTACCCTTGATCTAGGTTATTCTTCTAAAGGCAGCGAAAATTAACCCAGAAAAAAGCCAGTCACGCTTGGAATGTCCAATAGTGTGCTTCAACTGTCTTTTGAATTTTCCTGGCACTGACATCCATCTTATTTCACTGTACACTTAAATTCTTGTCTTCTTGGCAGGCGTTCCTTTCAGATCATTTTTCTCCCTATTAATGTCTTTCTTACCTCAGCCTGCCTTTAGCTTCCTTTATTTCTTCGGCCCAAGGGAACGAAAAATAAAGAATATAATATAAGATTGCATTTAGATGACATTTCTCTTGTGATCGTATCTAGACTGAAATCAGGCTGTGTTCTCAACGAGGGACACCAAAAGCCATGTATCTCCTCCCGCTTGTGTGTGTGTGTGTGTGGGTGTGTGTCAAACTTAAAAAAATAACTACTGTTGCCTAGGAATAAATAGTTTCACTCCATAGTTGATAACAGAGGGAGAGCAACTGGTGCAGCAAAAATCAACAAAAAGGGCACCAGAAGATGTATTTGGCCACTTCAAAAGGGGGACTGAAAAAACTTTGTGTGGCTTTTATGACAAAAGTAATGCTGAAATAAAGGGGGAAGGAGAAATATCAGGCCCAATCTCCCCCAGCCCAAAATGGCAGGTTGTCTTTCAGTCCTGCAACTAGGGATGGAACTCACTTGGCCAATACAAAATGGAGCAACAGTCCTATGAAATGGGCAACAATTTTCACTCTCTTCCTTTCTTCTTTTATTCTCTTTCTTTTTTCAGCTTGTCATTTCTCCTTCATTCCTTTTTTTTTTTTTCCTACTCTTCCTCCCCCCTCCTTACCTTTAGCTTTCATTCTCAACTATTATTATCTTCCTTACTTTCTTTTTTCTTACTTCCTTCGTTCCTTTTTCTTCTTCCTTCCTTCCTTCTTCTCCTCTCCCTCCCTTCCTTTAGCTGCAACTTCACTATATATTTTTCTTACTTCCTTCCTTCTTCCTTCCTTCCTTCCTTCACTCTTCCGTCCTTCCTTCCTTCCTTCCTCCTCTCTTCTTCCTTCTTCCCTCCCTACCCTCCCTCCTTCCCTTCCTTTAGCTTCACTCTCACTATTATCTTCCTTCCTTCACTTCCTTCCTTCCTTACCTCCCTTCACTCTCAATATTATCTCCTCCCTTCCTTCCTTCCTTCCTTCCTTCCTTCCTTCCTTCCTTCCTTCCTTCCTTCCTTCCTTCCTTCCTAAAATCAATCTTTTGTGGCAACCTCTCAAATACTGGAACACTGCTATCATGTCACCCCTAGTCCTTCTTTTCTCTAATCAACCAAACCCAAATCCTGCAACCGTTCTTCCTGTGTTTTAGTCTCCAGGCTTTAATTAACCTAGTCTTTTAATTCAGACAAATGTTTGTCCAGTCTCTTCTTAAAAACTTCCAGTGATGGAGCAGCCACAACTTCTGAAGGCAAGGCTTTCTATTGTTTAATTGTTCTGTCAGGAAATTTCTCTTTAGTTCTAGGTTGGTTCTCTCTTTGATTTCTTTCCATCCCAAAAGCATTAGCAAAATGGGTTGCTTTAAATTGGATAAAATTAATGGAGGGCAATCATGGGCTATTAGGCTTGAGGAGACAGGATTACTATGAAGGCAGAAACTGCCAAGGATAGTAGAAAACAAAAAAGGGCCATTATCAGAACGTAGTCTATGTACCCTGTCTACATCCAAGAAACAAAGTGCAATGGTGAAAGAATGAAACATAAGGCTGAAACTCTGAGGATGTTAACTATGGAGACCTGGATTCTTCAGCATTTCATCTTCTTCATTATTGGGACTTTGGGGGCCTACTATGAAAACACATTTTCCATCTCAATGTTGTCCTTGACTCTTTAGCCATGAACTCCTAAGAGCAGGTTGACTTGTTAGAGAGAGATTTATTGTTCTGCCCTGAGCAAGCTCTGAACTCTTACCGCCATGTTTTCTGTAACGTTTCTTCCAATTAAAAAAAAAAAAATCACCCACCTTGTTAATCGACTTACAGGTATCATTTTAATAAGTATCATCAAATATATCAGGCAGGTGAAACCTGCTTTCAGTGTTGGTTTCTTTATTTTTTAAAGGAAATTGTTAACATCCAAATGATAATTTAATGGGCATATGGATATTTCCCTTTTCAAGTTGTAATGGAAGACATTTAACTAATAATTTTTCCTCCTTCTCCTCCTCTTCTTCCTCTTCCTCCTCCTCCCTCTTATTTCTCCTCCTCCCTCTTCTTCATCTTCTGCCTCTCCTCCTCCTCCTCCCTTTTCCTCCTCCTCCTTCCTCTCCTCCTCCTCCCCTCCTCCTTCCTCTCCTCCTCCTCCTCCTCCTCCTTCTTATTCCTCCTCCCTCATCTTCTCCTTCTTCTTCCTCTCCTCCTCCTCCTCTTCCTGCTGTACCACAGCTTTTTTTCAACATTGTATTGTTGAGTATTTGTTATTATTGTTTTCTTTTCTTTTATTTCTGCAAGATTTTTCTCTCTTTTTTAAAAAACAAACAAACAATGCCTTCCTGTCTTTTGTAAATCTTCATGCAGCTTGCTGGTGAACTTGGAATCTTCTTGGGTTTATCTCTTCTTTTTCTCCTTAGGTAGAACATCAAAGAAATCTTGCACCAAGCCAAATTAGTCTGAATGTTGCCTGTGAAATTTCTCAGGTGGCTTCTTCACATCCATCAGTTGTCCCTGGATTTTGCCTGAAGCAGATTCAAAGTGAATTTGGAGACTCTGCCTCAGGCGAAGTATCAGAGGAAATTCAGGAGAAGTCAACGGAGTTATGAGTTAGCAAACTTTTTCACTGGGTTTCAGTCATCCTTCTCTGAATGATGAGTCTTCCAGTATGGAGAAACTTTTTTTTTTTTCAGGAGCTCTTTGCCCAATAAGCATTGAGAAAAATTATTAGAAATGAGAAAAATGAGATGATTATTCCAGTATTTGAGGGGCTGTCACAGAGAGGAAGGGGAAAACCTATTTTCTAAAGCATTTCAAGGGCAGACAAGGAACAATCGATGGAAACTGATCAAGGAGAGATTCAACCTAGAAATAAGGAGAAATTTTCTGAGAGTGAGAAAAATCAATTAATGGAACAGCTCGACTTTAGAAGTTGTGGGTGCCCCATTATTGGAGGCTTTCGAAAAGAGACTGGACAACCATTTATCTGAAATGGTGTAGGGTCTCCTGCTGGAGCGAGGGGTTGGACTAGATGACATCCAAGCTCCCTTCCAACTCTGTTATTCTGTTAAATGGGTTTCTTGTAATGACTTTGGTTTTTTTTTTCAAGTATCGTTGAGAAAGAAAGTGGCAATAGTTCTACACAACTGGACTGGGGATTTAATCTTCATTACTTTGGAATGAAGATAGCGAGGCAATTACGGGACTAATATACTACCCAGGGTGTTATTTAGCCATTTGAATACTGGCTGACTTGTACTCAAATCCGATCCTTCTCAATAGTAGGAAAGGATAGAGGCAGCATGAATCACCCTCTTCAAGAAATCTGTCTCTCGTTCTCAAATTGGGTTTGCATCCTTCAATAGAGAAAAGACTTCAGCACACAGTGAGAATCAAGATGCTTGCTTTCACATTAAGTGAGAATTAGCTGACATATTAGGGGTCGGGGCATACTGGAAGGATCCCCAAGGATCCATTCTCCAGTAGATTTGCAAAGAATTTGACTTTTCGTGCATGGATCATGGGACACGGCTAATGGACTGTGGTCACCTGAGGCTGTTCCAGTAAACAAGAATATTGTCTCTGGCAGATCTTTCCATCACTGGTATGAGTCACTTTAATAAGGAGAGTGTGAATATGGTACCCAAAGGGGTAGCTATTTTGGACTCGCTTTTTTTTCCAAGAAAAATAAATTGAACACCCATGATACAATAGGAATGTAGCAGCCAGCTAAAAAGCCAATAAGAGTGCCTTAGTCGGGCTACAAACCCCAAGAAACCCAAGAAACGTATAAACAGTTTCCTTTTATTGTTCCTCACCGGCAGACCGAAATCTTGCCGAACTAAAGCAAACAACTTGCACCAATGAAGATTGCATTGTAAGCCACCCAGGGTTATTTAGGGAGGAGCCTGAGTTGACCTTCTTCTCCCCCCAACCAAACTACAGTATCTAAGCCTTGTGGTCTCTTGTTCCTCTGGAATGCAGCCTCCCCTTCCTGGGAATCCAGACTATATTCCACCACAGCAGCATAATAATGGGCTCAACTTTGGCAAGTTGGGCAGCATACCGGAGATAGATAGATAGATAGATAGATAGATAGATAGATAGATAGATAGATAGAAGATAGATTAGATGATAGATAATTAGTAGATAGAGATTAGATAGATAAAATAGATTAGATAGATAGATAGATAGATGATATAGATAGTAGATAGAAGATAGATAGTAGAGATTAGATGATAGATAGATAGATAGATAGATAGATGGATGATAGGTAGATAGATGATAGATAGACAGACACACAGATAGCTAGATAAGATAGATAGCTAGCTAGCTAGCTAGATGATAGATAGATAGATAGATAGATAGATAGATAGATAGATAGATAGATAGATAGATAGATAGATAGGTAGGTAGGTAGGTAGGTAGGTAGGTAGGTAGGTAGGTAGGTAGGTAGGTAGGTAGGTAGGTAGGTCGGTAGGTCGGTAGGTCGGTAGGTCGGTAGGTCGGTAGATAGATAGATAGATAGATAGATAGATAGATAGATAGATAGATAGATAGATAGATAGATAGATAGATAGATAGATAGATAGATAGATAGATAGATAGATAGATAGATAGATAGATAGATGAAAGAATGAAAGAAAAAGGGAGAGACAGAGGGAGGGAGGGAATAAAAGGAAGGAAGGAAGGAAATCCTAATGTATTTGCTAAGTTATATGCCAGTCCAATCATTCTGGACTCTTTTGGTAACTTTAATTTTTTTCTGTAGGAAGTTCACCCATTCTTTACCATAGTTTAAGAGTTAACTTCCATTTTTCTAAAAAATAATAAAAAAAAAATATAGCGGTTCAGAGTAATTCTAGCTGCAGAACAGATTTCTACCACCAGGTGGGAAGGGACATGATGTTAAGACAGAAACCGAGAGCTTAAGAGGAAAAGACATTACCTTATCCCTTACTACAAATTAATAGACCTGCTAACCCTCTCTCTGACTGACCACGCCATCTGGCCCTTTGTAATGGTTATTATGGCTCTTTCATGTTCCCAACACTCTCCTCTGAATAGCGTGTTTCTGTGTGCCTCTATAAGATGTGCGTGTATATGTGTGTTTGTCTCTGTATGAATATGTCCGCGTGTGTGTGCCTATGTGTATACATACTGTATATCTCGGACACGATAAACAAAGCCAATTGGAAGCAGCATGAATAATTTAATTGCTCAGTGGGGATTGGCCAGAGATGAGAAGAACGGCTTCAGCATCCCCCAAATTAATAAAAAGGCTTTTATGGAACCATAAAAACAGGCATAATTCAATCATTTTCAAAAGGGCATTGACGACAAAGCTTATTAAATGCTCAGTGCAGCTGAGATGCGCGCTGGGACAGAACAGAAAGCACGCTCAGCATCTGTGGAATAAAATAGGCACCCCTGCTTTTTGCTGACAGGAAAAGACCTGACCTGGGCATTGGATAAACTGTATTTACTGACTAAATGTAGATAGTTAGTCCTAATAAAGGAGAATATATATACAAACAGTCCTAACAAAGGGGAAGAGTCCCGTGTTATTTCATCGTGCACATAACGTGGAAGGTTGCAATGCAAGGATGTTTTTCAAGGCAAGGCAAGAATCCATGGATGGAAACTAATCAAAGAGAGAAGTAACCTGGAATTAAGAAGAAACTTCCTGACAGTGAGAAGGAGGAGGTGGAAGGAGGAGGTGGAGGAAGATGGAAGAAGGTGGAAGAGAAGGAGAAGGTGGAGGAAGGAGGAGGAAAAGGAGAAGAGGAAGGTGGAGGAAGGAGGAGGAGGAGGAAGAGGAGGAAGAGGAGGAGGGAGAGGGAGGGAGAGGAAGAGGGAAGAGGAGAGGAAGAGGGGGAGGAGGAGGAGGAGGAGGAAGAAGAAGAAGGAGGAGGAGGAGGAGGAGGAAGGAGGAGGAGGAGGAGGAGGAGGAAGAAGAAGAAGAAGAAGAAGAAGACAGAAGAAGAAGAAGGAAGAAGGAAGAAGGAAGAAGAAGAAGAAGAAGAAGAAGAAGAAGAAGAAGAAGAAGAAGAAAGAAGAAGAAGAAGAAGAAGAAGAAGAAGAAGAAGAAGAAGAAGAAGAAGAAGAAGAAGAAGAAGAAGAAGAAGAAGAAGAAGAAGAAGAAGAAGAAGAAGAAGAAGAAGAAGAAGAAGATCTTTACAGCCTTCGTGCATTCGCACAGCATACCAACTTGGCTACTTTTAACCTTGATTAGCTTTTCTCTCTCTGCGCGCATGTGTGTGTGGCTTTGCAAGTTGTTCCTGTTCAGTTGGATTATGATTCAGTGAACTGTGCCATCCCAGGAAATGAGTTATTCAGGAAGCAAATTAAACATGTGTGAATTTAGCCCAAGGGAATCTAGTACCTCGGCAAGAACCCTTGACACACAATGATTACCAACTCAAATGCCCCAGAAGACAACAGAGAGATGACTATGAGATCAGCTTGTATAGCAAGAATGTTTATTAACCTCATGCTAACCTGTGTTTACATTTGGGATGAAATTACTCTTGGGCATTTACAAAGGTTTCAATGCCTTCTCTTCCTGCTACTTTTTCATTGTTGTCGTTGCGCAAAAGGATCAAACATTGGCTTCCATTTCCCATAACTTCCTTTTCCGACTTCCGTCCCCTGGTTATTTTTAATCAGATCCCCGTGTAGCCAGTTCTGATCAGTGATAGCCCCAATCTATTCTCTCTCTGATCTCTGATTGGTTTACCCAGAATCAATTACCTGTGTGATTAATCCGCAGCTCTTATGCGCTCCTACTCGCTGTCATTGATTTAATCTTTAATTTGAATTAATTCATTAAATTGATTAATTCAAGGCCATTAATTAATTTAATTAAATTTGGTTTCTTAGGCCTGAAGTCCACTCTGATTGGTTGGGACCCGTCTGGAGTGCAAAGGTGTCAGGTTAAATGTATGACATCCTCCGAATGATTACCTGGGATCAAAGCATTGACTTCAGCGGGTAAGATGATCGCTTGCTACCTTTTTTAATTTTAAAAATTAATTCAGCAGGGTACAAGTGCTAGGTTCCCCAAATAAAATCTCTTTAAAAAATAACAACAACATTGAAATACTGCAGCCAATTTTGGTCACCATATCACAAAAAAGATGTTGAGAGTTTGGAAAAAATTCAGAGAAGAGCAACTAAGATGATCCAAGGGCTGGAGACTAAAACATAACAACAACAACAATAATAATAATAATAATAATAATAATAATAATAATAATAATAATAATAATAATAATAATAATAATAATAATAATAATAATAATAATAATAATAATAATAATAATAATAATAATAATAATAATAATAATAATAATAATAATAATAATAATAATAATAATAATAACAGAATAATAATAATAATGGAACAGCCTGCCTCCAGAAGCTGTGAATACTCCAACACTGGAAGTTTTTAAGAAGAGACTGGACAGCCATTTGTCCGAAATGGTGTAGGGTTTCCTGCCTGAGTAAGGACAATTAACCAGTGGAACAGTGGACTAGAAGACCTCCAAGGTCCCTTGCAACTCTGTTATTCTGTTAAAGAAGGGATGGGGGGCAGTTTCAACCTGAAAGCACCTGAAGGCAGAACAAGAAGCAATGGATGGAAAGGAGAAACTTCCTGACAGTGAGGACAATTAACCAGTGGAACAACCTGCCTCCAGAAGCTGTGGGTGCTCCAACACTGGAGATTTTTAAGAAGAGACTAGACATTCACGTGTCTAAGATGGCATAGGTTCTCCTGCTTGAGCAGGGGGCTGGACTAGAAGACCTCCAAGGTCCCTTCCAGCTCTATTCTATATCAAGTTCTTTATAAATATTTTTTGGGGAATTTCATTTTCACGCGTACCCTGAGGAATGCTTGCATTTCATATCAGAGTACAGATAGTCCTCGATTTATGATCACAATTCAGCCCAAAATTTCTGTTGCTGAGACATTTGTTGAGTGAATCTTGCCTCATTTGATGACCTTTCTTTTCCAAGCTGTTAAGTGAATCACTGCAGTTGTTAAGTTAGTGACACGGTGGTTAAGTGAATCTGGCTTCCCCATGAAATGTTGCTTGTCAGAAGGTTGCAAAAGGGGATCACGTGACCCCAGGACACTGGGACCGTCGTAAATATGAACCAGTTTGCCAAGCGTCTGAATTTTGTATAGATTTTATTAGTTTTTATGGGGTTAGGAATAAGGTGGGGTCAGGGTTCCAAATAACATTCCCAATATTTAGCAATCAGCATAATGTCTGGGTTCATGTATTTAACAAACAATAGTAGAAAATAGTTAATAATCATAAACAATATGTTAATTAATCACTCAATCTTGCTAATATATATTCAAAATTACATATCACATTCCTTTCTCTCTAACTCGTCTTTCTAGCCATTGATAGAAATTATCCCACGTTCTAAAGTACACTGAGTCTTCTTTCTCTTTTATCTTTAAAGTCAATCGATCCATTTCTGCACACTCTAGAATTTTCTTAATTAGTCCTTCTTCAGCTGGTAAGTTTTCATTTTTCCAATGTTGGGCAAATACAATTCTTGCTGCCGTTAGTAGGTGTAGTATTAGATATCTGCAATCTTTCTCATAATTAGCTCCTATTATTCCTAACAAAAATAATTCTGGTTTAAAGTCTTATTTGTTTTTTTAGTCATTTTCTAAAGGACTAAATTTCTGGATTTTGATTGCGTGACCTCGGCGATGCTACAACGGTCATAAGCGTGAAAAACAGTCATAAGTCACTTTTATCAGTGCCGTTGTAACTTTCAACGGTCACTAAACGAACTGTTGTAAGTCAAGGATTACCTTCATATTGTAGTTAGAAGCACTTTGCTGTTTCTGTAACACTCGTCATAAGTTAGAGTTCATAGTACAGGCAGTCCTTGACTTGCGACAATAATTGAGCCCCAAATTTATGTTGCTAAGTGAAACATTTGTTAAGTCAACTGTTGTAAAGCCAGGACTGCCTGTACTGGAGATGTAAGTTGAACACCGTTAGGTAACAAAATATACTTCTGTTTTAAGAATTTCCAAACATAGAATATTGGAACCGGAAGACTTGATTCGATGGTACAACTATTAATAAGTTAGTTTTGCTGTAGACACTGATTGATTGAATGTGTCATCAAGTCAAAGTTAACTCTTAGCAACCACGTAGATAGATGTTCTCCATGGTGATTTATCTGTAATCTGGTAATGTTTTATATTTGGGCCCGTTTCCCAGCATTCATTCACAGTGTTTTGTCCTCCTGTTTCTCGATGAGCCTGCATTGTTTTATTTGTAGTTTACACAGACTTACTGTACCCTTGTATGTTCCTCTCCAAGTCTTACAGTCAAATATAGATTTGGGGAAGATATAGATTTAGATAGAAGAGAAAACCTGCATCGTGAAGTTTGGTGAAGATTTGGAAAATTAACTTGGATGCTCAGTGTAAGAGGTGTGAATCAGTCAGACTGGTTCTGGAAAGGAAAGGAAAGATAAAAGAAGGAGAAATGAAATGAAATGAAATGAAATGAAATGAAAGGAAAGGAAAGGAAAGGAAAGGAAAGGAAAGGAAAGGAAAGGAAAGGAAAGGAAAGGAAAGGAAAGGAAAGGAAAGGAAAGGAAAGGCTTGAGAATTATATTTTCTTTTATGAAAAAGATGAATGAGTCTTTTAATTCTACCAACCTTCTATTCCCACCAACCAATTCTACCCTGTTAATAAATGAATTCTTAATTTTTCTTCTGAGGAAGAGGAGAAGGAGGAGGAGGAGGAGGAGAAAGAGGAGGAAGAGGAGGAAGAGAAGCAGAACGAGAAGGAGAAGGACACAGAGAAGGATTTCAACCTAGATTTTTTATCTTAACATTATCAAGCCTACATTTAATGGTGTTCCTGTTTTAGCAACATATGGTGATGATCCTCTCAGCCTTTCATGGTGAAGTAATGGTTAGCATTGACGGACAGCTTTCAATAGATACTTTGATCCTTTAAGGTGTCTCCATTTCCAATGGAAACCCACCCAAAAATAAAATAGGTGGGTTAAAATGAGCTTTAGTCAAAGCTCAACACCTAAACAGGTTTGTTTGTTTGTTTTTTTAGCCAAAGAAAGAGACACAATAGAGGGCAAAGTATATTTAGGTCAAGGAAACTGAACAAAAACCAAAGGCAAAAGTTAGAATTTGGTCATTAATGTGCTGGAACTAAAGTACACAAGAAAGATTTGAACTTTTAGGGAAGTTGGATTTGATTTTGGATCAGTTGTCTAGAACATCTTTAAAAGTGTAATACATGTTTCATGTTTGGTGGACTTGCAAAGAGGTACAGGTTTATTGGCAGAGGGTTTGGAATTGGATAACAGAAATGACGGGCCAAAAAACTCAATATAAACCAGAGATGCTACTACTTGGCATATTAGGAAAAAATATAAACAAAGATGATATATACCTAATTATTCATGTAATAACGGCGGCAAGAATTTTGTTTGCCCAAAATTGGAAAACAAATGAAGTGCCTAGTGGAGATGCGTTAATAAGGAAAATTTTGTATTGCGCAGAATTGGATAAGATGACTAAAGAATTAAATAATCAGGAGGAAACAGAATACTATTTAAGCTGGAATAAATTTTACAAATGGAAGGAAAAAAAAGAAGGAAGGTCATTAGAAGGGATGTAAATAGAGGAAGAATATCTGAAATGTATAAAGTATATGTATAATACGGAATGTCTAGACAAAGATGTAGGTCAAAGATGATACACTATGTTCAATGTTTTTTAATCTTTTTTTTTCTTTTTTCTTTTGTATTCAACAAAAAATATTTTTTTTTTTTAAAAAAAAAGTGTAATACAGAAGTGGGTCAAAATTTGCATGTATTCATCAAAAATGCATTTGGAATTTTTTTTTTCCTCGTGATGATACAGAGCCCATTCTTGTACTACGAAACCAGCATGTTTGCCAGATCTTGGCAGCGGCAAAGACTTGTGTCTAATAAAATAAAAGCCTGCCTCATAGGGCTGGACAGCTCTTTGGAATTGAAGATCAAAAGGTGCTTGAGAGCACGTGGGGATCTGAATGTTGCCTATCTGCAACCTCTTGAAACTGTTCTGCCTTTCCTACTGACATGTGGATCTGGGAAAATTCTTGTCTGGTCTAAGAAGCTGCAGACTTCGTGTATTCCAAATCATCCTAGGGTACTCTCTTTCTATGTTTATATAACCTCATGTGCTCCAACAACTTTGGAGTTGTCTCACTATATATATATGCAAGTTTCAAAGTTTCAGTTGCTTCTTTATATGTGTTTGGGGGAGGAGGTGGGAGGGGGAGGGAGAGGGAGAGGAGGAGGAAGAGAGGGATGGGAGGGAAAGGCGGAGGAGGAGGAGGAGGGGGGAGAGGAGGAGGAAGAAGAGAAACATGGAAGGAAAGGAGAAGACGATGGAAGGGAAAGGAGAAGGAGGATTGGGTGGAGGAGAGAGAGGAGGAGGAGATTGGGGGAAGAGGAGGAAGAGAAGGAGGAAGATGGGAGGGAAAGGTGAAGGATGCGAGGGGAGGAGAGGAGGAAGATGGAAGGGAAAGGAGAAGGAGAAGAAAGAGGAGGAGGAGAAGGATGCGAGGGAAACAAGAAAGAGGAGGAGGAGGAGGATGGGGAGAGGAGGAGGAAGAGAAGGAGAAAGATGGGAGGGAAAGGAGGAGGAGAAGGAGAAGAAAGAGGAGGAGGATGGGAGGGAAAGGAGAAAGAGAAAAAAGAGGAGGAGGGTGGGGGAGAGGAGGAGGAAGAGAAGGAGAAAGATGGGAGGGAAAGGAGGAGGAGAAGGAGAAGAAAGAGGAGGAGGATGGGAGGGAAAGGAGAAAGGAGAAGGAGGAAGAGGAGGAGGAGGATGGGGGAAAGGAGGAGGAAGGAGAAAGATGGGAGGGAAAGGAGAAGGAGGAGGATGGGAGGGAAAGGAGAAAGAGAAAAAAGAGGAGGAGGATGGGGAGAGGAGGAGAAAGAGAAGGAGAAAGGTGGGAGGCAAAGGAGAGGAGGAGGAGGAGGAGGAGGAGGAGGAAGAGACAGCATTATCAGATGCATATATGGGAAATTATTTTAATGTCTTCCATCACAACTTGAAAAGCAAAACATCCAAGTGCCTGCCAAACTATCCTTTGGTTGATAACAATTTCCTTTTAAAAAGAATAAATCAATCAATCAACCACTTGCTGTAGAAGAAATCAACTACATCATTGATATATTTCATAAACAGAACAGATCCACTTGATCACGTCCCCCACATAGTTTTGAAAAGACGGATTCGACAGCTTGTCAGCCAATCCAATTTGTGCTTTCAGCACCTTTCCCTTCCGTCTCTGGGAAGGATCCAGACCCTCGAAAATATATCTATGCCTCTTAAAATATACATTAAAAAGAAGAAGAAGAAGAAGAATAGATAAGAATATATCAAATATATCCAGAAGAAGAAAAGATGGGGTCTTGAAGAGTCACCAGCTCCCGCCTTCTAATTATGGAGAAATGTCCTTTTTCCCCCCTTCTTGTCCTATACGCAGGCTTTGTCATTTCACCTACCGGCACAAATGGCATAAAACAGCTGGATCAACCATTTTCAGATGCTTTCGCATTAAAATTGAAGTGGTGCACTCTTTCGCCAAGAGACTTCCCTAAACCTAGCGTGCCTTGCATGAAATCAGCTCGCCTGCATGAGGTTGAAGCCAATGAATTCTAATAACGTGGCGTGGGTTTTTTGCTAAAAATATTCCACCATAATGGAGCTGTTTGAGGTGCTTCTTGCTCAGCTGTTAAAATACGGGCTCCTGTGACTCTCCATCTGTCAGTGGAAGTTGCCACAGAACTTTCTCCCTGCACCAGATTTGAAACCTCCTCAAGCTACCGGGAGCAACATAATGTTGCAATTAAGTCATGCCCGCATTGCTGGGCTCCGCTTCTGCAGACACAGTGGCTTTCTGCAGGCACGGGGTTGCGGATCTGTTGCCATCCAGATGTCAACATTGTGGACCGGTGTTCATCTTGGGCTGCGGCAATGTTTGTCTAGCTGGGCAGACGGCTCGGGAAAAATGTTTGCAAGCAGATGCATTAACAGAGGGATAGAATCAAGATCACGTGAAGGGTTAATACCACTTTATAACATCTTGGTAAGGCCACACTTGGAATACTGCATCTAGTTTTGGTCACCACAATGTAAAAAAAGATGTTGAGACTCTAGAAAGAGTGCAGAGAAGAGCAACAAAGATGATTAGAGGACTGGAGGCTAAAACATATAAAGAACGGTTGCTGGAATTGAGTATGTCTAGTTTAATGAAGAGAAGGACGAGGGGGGACATGATAGCAGTCTTCCAGTATCTCAGGAGTTGCCACAAAGAAGAGGGAGTCAAACTCTTCTCCAAAACGCCTGAAGGCAGGACAAGAAGCAACGGATGAAAACTAATCAAGGAGAGAAGCAACCTAGAACTAAGGAGAAACTTCCTGACAGTTAGAACAATTAACCAGTGGAACAACCTGCCTCCAGAAGTTGTGAATGCTGCAATACTGGAGGTTTTCTTTGTAAGTGAATTATTATTAATAATAATAATAACAACAACAACAACAACAACAACAATAATGATGATGATGATGATAATGATAATGATAATAATAATAGTTGGAAGGGACCTTGGAGGTCATCTAGTCTAACCCCCTGCTCAGGCAGGAAACCCTATACCATTTCAGACAAATGGCTGTCCAGTCTCTTCTTAAAAACTTCCAGTGTTGGAGAATTCACAGCTTCTAAAGGCAGGTTGTTCCACTAGTTAATTGTTCTAACTCTCAGGAAATTTCTCCTTAGTTCTAAGTTCCTTCTCTGCTTGGTTAGTTTCCATCTGTTGCTTCTTGTCCTGCCTTCAGGTGCTTTGGAGAATAGCTTGACTCCCTCTTCTTTATAGCAACCCCTGAGATATTGGAAGACTGCTATCATGTCACCCCTCGTCCTTCTCTCCAGTGATGGAGCACCCACAACTTCTGAAGGGAAGCCGTTCCATTGATTGATTGTTCTCACTGTCAGGAAATTCCTCCTTAGACTTATATATTGCTTCACGGTGCTTTACAGCCCTCTTTAAGCGGTTGACAGAGTCAGCCTGTTGCCCCCAGTAATCTGGGTCCTCATTTTACCGACCTCAGAAGGATGGGAGGCTGAGTCAAACTGGAGCCGGTCAGGATCAAACTACTGGCAGTGAGCGGAGTCAGCTTGCAATACTGCCTTCTAACCACTGGGCCACCCCAAAAGCCATAAAAGTCATCATAACAGACATCAGCCCAAGCTTTGTATTTTCCAAAGCTGAGTGACTACCTTAGGAGTCTGGATCCAGGATGGAGAATTGGGGCAGTATAAACTTTGGTGTGGTTTTTTTTTTTTTAAATTCTTTAGCGCAGCGTGAGTGAACGAGACTGTCAAGTTTATGAGTAGCCAGCTTTGGCATTCTCCCCAAACGAGGTCCAAGAGAAAATGCAGAGTGCCCATTGCACTCTATGAATATGCAAGTAGGCATTACGAGAGCTACTCTCCTGAATGCGGCAGCCGAGACACTGAGAGCTTCAGTGGATGGGTTTTCTGCCATCTGCCACCTGTTTCTGAAGGATAACGGTCGGCTGGTGTATCACGAGGCTTATTCTAAATGCAAGCGCGCTGTCTTACTTTCTTAAATTATGCAGCTGAGATGAGTGCATCTTTTGCTTTCTTTCAATTGATACCAAAGCCAATCTGGGCAAATGGAGGAGAGCCATAAAGGCACTTCTGATGCCAAAAAAAATAAAAAAATACCTGCTAAATTTTGCTGTGCGCTATTCCAGGAGGCAAAAAGCCAGCCTGACCCGTCACATGACTTCCACCTCTGTCCATTGTAAACTTTGGTTTGAATCGTAGAATCATGGGGTTGCAGGGCACCTTGGAGGTCATCAAGTCCTACCTCCCCACCCAAGGCAGAAGTCCTTGTACTGTGTCAAACAAATGGTTGTCCAATCTCTTTCGTGAAACTCTCCAGTGATGGAGCGCCCACAACTCCGGGAGTCAAGCTGTTCCATTGATTAATGTCAGAAAAAGATGACCAGAGATAGGGGGAGGAGTCGAGCGGGGCATTAGTTTAGAATCTCTACATAGTCACAGCCTTTCTTATGGTCCAAGAAGGCTGAGCGCCAAACAATTGAGGCCTTTGAACTATGGTGCTGGAGAAGACTCCTGCGAGTCCCCTGGACTGCAAGGCAATCAAACTGGTCAGTCCTAGAGGAGATCAACCCCCTGACTGCTCTTTAGAAGGCCAGATCCTGAAGTTGAAACTCAAGTACTTTGGCCACCTGATGAGAAGGAAGGACTCACTGGAGAAGAGCCTAATGCTGGGAAAGATCGAGGGCAATAGAAGAAGGGGACGACAGAGAATGAGGTGGCTGCATGGAGTCACTGAAGCAGTAGGCGTGAGCTTCAATGGACTCCAGAAGATGGCAGAGGACAGGAAGACCTGGAGGAACGTTGTCCATGGGGTCGCGATGGGTCGGATATGACTTCTCAACTAACAACAACATAGTCACAAGAGAATGAAGTCCAACCCCCCTTGAATGCTGTTGAATCTTATCTATTTTTCCTCAGGTGCATATTGTTACTTGAGAAAATTCCTGTGTATGGGCTTGAGCAATAAAACAATAAAGTGAAACCTATTAATCCTTCTTATTGTCAGGAAGTTCCTTCCAGGATGGATCTGCCTCTGAGGAGCTTTCCCCCGTTGCTTCTTGTCCGGCCAAGAAGTGCTACGGAGAATAGATCAACATCTTCTTCCCCGAGACACCCTTCAAGAGTTGGAAGATCGCTATTAGATCTTTCTTAAGCCTTCTCTTCATTAGGTTAGACATACTTAAAAACAGTGACTGTGAGAGGGACCTTGGAGTCCTAGTGGATGATCACTTGACCATGAGCCAGCAGTGTGCAGCAGCAGCAGCCAAAAAAGCTAATACAATCCTGGGTTGTATAAACAGAGGCATAGAATCAAGATCATGTGAAGTATTAGTATCGCTTTATAAAACCCTAGTGAGACCACCCCTGGAATATTGCAGCTGAATTTGGTCACCATATCACAAAAAAGATGTTGAGAGTTTGGGGGAAAAAATTCAGAGAAGAGCAACTAAGATGATCAAATTCTAGCCGTGGAATTCTGGGTGTTGAAGTCCACAAGTCTTAATTGCCAAGTTTCGAGACACCTGATATTAGGAATTGTAGATCATGAGAGAGATGAGATTCTGCTGAAAGTCAAGACATCTTCACCCATCCCTTTACCTTCAAAGTTCAAGAACATCCTACTCAACCCAAGAAGAGTTCTTCAAAGATCATTTCTCTTGAGAAAATAGAAATATCACTATTAAATGAGAACTAGTGTTTTTTTTAAGGTTAATCTTTCCCTTCTTTCTAAGCCAAATTCTTGATTCTTTTAAGGACCTAAGTGGTTATGGACCTAATTATTCCCAGGAATCTGTTTAGCTCTGTGATCACCTCCAGAGGCTTCTGGATGTTCTTGGAATGTCTTCTTCAAAGGAGCACTACTGACAACCACAGTAATGTTAAGTAGAGCTGTTTCTATAGCTGGGCAATAGATGTTATTTTGTCCTATCCAGGGGAAAAAACAAACATTTTGTTTTATTTCTCTATCTTTCCAGTTTTGTTCTGTTGAAAGAAAAAATCTTCATCAGGGTCCAGTCCAAGCCGGGAATAAACAAAATGAAGACTGCTTTAGAAAGAAGGTTGTAGTTTATTGAAGAGCAGAGCCAGACAGAAAGATGGCTCTAGGGAAGCTGACCACACGTAGCTGGAAGTGGTGGGTTTTTATACCTTCCTGGGCTTTTGTGTTTGGAGTTGTTTCTGTTTAAAGCTTTGCATTTCCTGTGACCTGAGTCTGAGTGTGGTTAATCCTATTATGTTTCCTGTCCTTAGAGTTTGGGTGGGGGTATGTAGATTTTAGGGGTCTTTGTCTTCCTAATTTCATCAGCTTCTAGCTTCCTGGCTCCAACTTTTCTGAAAGGATTATCACATCTGCATTTCTAAAAGCTGGCCTCTGCCTAGCTTCTGCTTGGGGCTATTAAGAAAAACTGGGCTTGCTTTTCTGCCTTTAAGATCCTTTGGGGAAATATATTCTGCCTTTTTAATATTCCCCCAAATATTTCTTTCTCTGGATTCTTCCCACAGTTCTTTTAAGGTACCACATTTCATTGTTGCTTTTATTTTACTCCTGCTGCAGTTTCTTTTTCTTTTTTTTAAACTTCTTTCATGCCCTTAGTAACATTCTTAGCACCCCAAACAAATGTCAGTAGCTGGACAAATTAGAAATGCAATAAATACGTAGACTTTTAATCAGGTCTTCTGCAGTGTTGTGCATTTGGTTGGCATGGGGAGAAAGAGACAGTAGATTGTAGCACCACATAAATAAGAAATAGAGGCTTCTAAAATGCATCCGACACACCATGGTGTCTCACTTCATGCAATGCTAAGCAGAGAAAGTTCATAAAAAGTTTGCTGGAAATCTCCCCGGTGGGTTTTGTAGCTCGTTGTTTGTATATTTCTACTTTCTCACTGGCTTTGCAAGAATTTTGCCCATTGTTACAATCCTCAGAAAAATAAAATAAAACAATCTTCTTTCGAAAAGAGAGAGAGAGAGAGAGAGAGACACACAGAGAGAGAGAGAGAGAGAGAGAGAGAGAGAGAGAGAGAGAGAGAGAGAGAGAGATTTTAATCTGTCCTCACAAAGCGGAATTTAAAGCTGTCAACGAGGTTAGTTCTGAATGGGACTTAACACAAAATGGAATGGAAATGAAAGGGGTGAAATCTGAATCAACAATAAAGTGAAATGTTGTTTTGAATCAAGGTGACAAGTTCAAATCTCAAGGGACATTGTCTCTAGTGGCTATGGACAATCAGAATTCCCCGAGTGGGTGGACACTATTTTCTCCTACAAAGTAGATGGGGACAAAGAATAACAGGATTGGAAGGGACCTTGGTGGTCCAACTGCTCAAGCAGGAGACCCTCTACCATTTCAGACAAGTGACTGTCCAGTCTCTTCCTAAAAGCCTCCAGTGAAGGAGCACCCACAACTTCTGAAGGCAATTTGTTCTACTGGTTGATTGATCTCACTGTTAGGAAATTTCTCTTTAGTTTAGAACCTAGTTCTAACTAAGTTAGAACCTAGTCTAGGATCTGGTAAATGAACCCTCTGAAGAACAGAATAACAGAGCTGAATGGTGCCTTGGAGATCTTCTAGTCCAACCCCCTGTTCAAGCAGGAGATCCTATACCATTTCAGACAAATCTCTTCCTGAAAACCTCCAGTGATGGAGCATCCACAACTTCTGGAGGAAAATCATTCCACTGGTTAATTGTTCTAACTATCAGGAAATTTCTCCTTAGTTCTCCTTGATTAGTTTCCATCCATTGCTTCTTGTTTTGCCCTCAGGTGCTTTGGAGAATAGATTGACACCCCCCTCGTTGTGGCAGCCCCTCAAATATGGGAAGACTGCTATCATGTTACCACCGTCCTTCTTTTCATTAAACTAAACATACCCAATTACTGCAACCGTTCATCATAGGCTTTAGCTTCCAGACCCCATATCATCTTTGTCGCTCTTATCTGCTCTCTTTCTAGAGCAGGGGTGTCAAACTGCTGGCCCACAAGCTGGATGCGTCATGGTGAAACCGCACCCACCACATTGCCAGCAAAGGGGAAAAAAAGTTGTGATACGTCGCGACATGTCACATGACGTTGCGGGTTTGACAGCTCTGTACTAGAGTTTCAACATTTTTTTATATTGTCAAGTGTGGTCTTACACAGCATTATAAAGTGGTAGTAGCACTTCACTTGATCTTGATTTTATCTCTCTGTTAATGCAGCCTATGACTGCATTGGCTTTTTTGGTGGCTGCATCACACCTTTGGCTCATATTTTAAGTGAGTGTGCACTAGGACTCCAAGATTCCTCTCACAGTTACTACTAGTGAGCCAGGAACCATCTATTCCATACATTTATAATTGCAAAGTACTTTCATGGTCTTAAGGAACCAATTACAAATTATACAAACTTTAGCTCTCCATAAAAAATTAGTGTTGAGCCAACATTCATTTAAAATCTGATATATGGCCCAGCTTGCAAAGTCTGGCATGATCTTCAAGTCAAGGGAAATGCTGTTCTTCTAGTCTAGGACCAAAACATTCTGAGCATGTGAGACAGGGCTGAGTTAGTCCTTCAGGACCGGAAAAATGTAAGGTATGAATAATAAAATGAAGATCAATATGAATAAAGCTGCTTTGATAAATATGAATTCCAGCAGTGGTTAAAATTTGGCATTCACAATAGAATAGAATAGAATAGAATAGAACAAGCAATAGGATATAGAATAGAATAGAATAGAATGGAATAGAATAGAATAGAATAGAATAGAATAGAATAGAATAGAATAGAATAGAATAGAATAGAATAGAATAGAATAGAATAGAATAGAATAGAATAGAATAGAATAGAATAGAATAGAATAGAATAGAATAGAATAGAATTAAGGTCCCCAAAGAAGATGAGGTAGGTCCTAAATAGAATAGAATAGAACGGAATAGAACGGAATAGAACGGAGTAGAATAGAATAGAATAGAAATAGAAATAGAAATAGAATAGAAATAGAAATAGAATAGAAATAGAATAGAATAGAATAGAATAGAATAGAATAGAATAGAATAGAATAGAATAGAATAGAATAGAATAGAATAGAATAGAATAGAATAGAATAGAATAGAATGGAATGGAATGGAATGGAATGGAATGGAATGGATTAGAATTAGAATTAGAATTAGAATTAGAATTAGAATTAGAATTAGAATTAGAATTAGAATTAGAATTAGTAATAGAAATAGAAATAGAAATAGAATGGAATGGAATGGAATGGAATGGAATAGAATAGAATAGAATAGAATAGAATAGAATAGAATAGAATAGAATAGAATAGAATAGAATAGAATAGAATAGAATAGAATAGAATAGAATTAAGGTCCCCAAAGAAGATGTAGGTCCTAAATAGAATAGAATAGAACGGAATAGAACGGAGTAGAATAGAATAGAAATAGAATAGAATAGAATAGAATAGAATAGAATAGAATAGAATAGAATAGAATAGAATGGAATGGAATGGAGTGGAGTGGAGTGGAGTGGAGTGGAGTGGAGTGGAGTGGAGTGGAGTGGAGTGGAGTGGAGTGGAGTAGAATAACAGAGTTTGAAGGGACCTTGGAGGTCTTCTAGTCCAACCCCCTGCTCAGACAGGAAACCTTATGCCATCTCAAAAAAAGGGTTGTCCAATCTCTTCTTAAACATTTCCAGTGTTGGAGCATTCACAACTTTTTTAGGCAAGTTGTTCCACTGATTAATTGTTCTGTCAGGAAATACTTGTTTTGTGGGGTTCTAGGTGCCCTCTGAGCTTCAGTATTTTCTTGCAAATGTTTCATTACTCAACTCGGCATGTGAGTAGGTCATCTGTGCCCATGCTGTAGCCCATTCTATGCTGGGCAAAAGGTTGAACAACATGTTCCTTCCCATGTACCTTCTGGCTCTATGTTCCTGGATCAAGATCATTAACATATTAGAAGTTGAATCTCACTGAACCATAAGAAATATGGAAGTGGATCTTTGGGATAAGAGAGCCAGTTTGATCTAGTAGTTAAGGCACTAGACTAGAACGTGGGAGAGTGTGAGTTCTAATTCCACCTTAGCCATAAAAGCCAACTGGGTGACTTTGGGCCAATCACCAGAAGATGCTGAGTTCCAGACCAGTCTAGCAATGAAAGCCAGCTGGGTGACTTTGAGCCTATTACCAGGAGGCTGTGAGTTCTAGTGCCACAGTAGACATGAAAGTCAGCTAGGTGACTTTGGGCTAATCACCAGGAGACAGTGAGTTTTAGTCCCACCTTAGGCATGAAAGCTGGATGGGTGACTCTGGGTCAATCACCAGGGGACAGTGAGTTGTAGTCCCACCTTAGCCATGGAAGCCGGCTGTGTGACTCTGGGTCAATCACCAGGAGACGGTGAGTTCTAGTCCCACCTTAGGCATGAAAGCTGGATGGTGACTCTGGGTCAATCACCAGGAGACAGTGAGTTGTAGTCCCACCTTAGCCATGGAAGCCGGCTGGGTGACTCTGGGTCAATCACCAGGAGACAGTGAGTTGTAGTCCCACCTTAGCCATGGAAGCCGGCTGGGTGACTCTGGGTCAATCACCAGGAGACCATGAGTTCTAGTCCCACCTTAGGCATGAAAGTTGGATGGTGACTCTGAGTCAATCAACAGGAGATGGTGAGTTGTAGTCCCACCTTAGCAATGGAAGCCAGCTGGGTGACTCTGGATCAATCACCAGGAGATGATGAGTTGCAGTCCCACCTTAGCCATGGAAGCTGGCCGGGTGACTGGATCAATCACCAGGAGATGATGAGTTGTAGTCCCACATTAGCCATGGAAGCTGGCCGGGTGACTTTGAGCCAATCACCAGGTGAGGGTGACTTCTAGTCCCACCCTAGCCATGGAAGCTGGCTGGGTGGCTTGAAGCCAATCACACTCTCTCAGTCCAAATCACATTGTTGTTGTGAAGAAAATAGGAGGAGGAGGACTTATTTGTACAAATAATAAAGGCAGGATACAAACAAACAAATAATGTTATTTCGCATAAGCTGACGGTTGTGATGAGGGCATTTCCAAGGAGCAAACTAAAGCTGAACGAGAAGACAAAAAGAAGTTTCTGAGATATTCTGTTACTTTCTTTTCGAGCGGAGTTTTGTCATTAGCATGAAAAAGTTCATGGGGCTCTAATAAGGGGGAAATTAGCCTATATTTCAGTGGGGTGTTCAGAGATTTCCTTTGCACGCTTAGAATCAGCGGTGGAGCTGTTGAACTCAGCTTCTCTTTCCTCCCCTGTGAGACGGGGCTCCCTGGAAGCTGTTGCAAGACGTATCTGCTACTACGGGATTGGCAAGGGAAATTGAAAATAAGAGCACTCTTTAGTTAAAGGCTGGCAATTTCCTGCTTTCCCAATCGCCAGCAAATAAAATAAAAAAAATTTCCCTGTGTTTGGCAAATGTTTCTTCTATTTCCCAACACTCTGCGTGAAGTTGCTTTTGTAGTCTAATTGGCCCTGTGGATTTCACTGCTACAATTTCAGATGGACCCGAATGGACTCAGGTTGAAATCCATACCTATTTATCCAGAGAGAAGGCCAATTTAAATCAATGGGACTGATTTCGAGGTGCACAGTTGTTTTGCAGACCCCTCTCTCCTCCCCAAGTGTAGGTGATACCTTTCAAATACATTTTTGCCTGTCTCTATCTCTACCTGTCTCTATATTGCTCTCTAATCATAGATAGATAGATAGATAGATAGATAGATAGATAGATAGATAGATAGATAGATAGATAGATAGATAGATAGATAGATAGATAGATAGATAGATAGATAGATAGATAGATAGATAGATAGATAATAGGTGATATATGATAGATGGTAGATGATTGATGATAGATAGATAGATAGATAGATAGATAGATAGATAGATAGATAGATAGATAGATAGATAGATAGATAGATAGATAGATAGATAGGTAGAGATAGAGATAGAGAGATAGAGAGATGATAAATAGATAGATAGATAGATAGATAGATAGATAGATAGATAGATAGATAGATAGATAGATAGATAGATAGATAGATAGATAGATAGATAGATAGATAGATGGATGGATGGATGGATGGATGGATGGATGGATGGATGGATGGATGGATGGATGATAGACACACACAGATAGCTAGATAAGATAGCTAGACAGATAGAGATGATAGATAGATAGATAAATAGATAGATAGAGATATAGAGATAGATAGATGATAAACAGATAGATTAGATAGATGATAAACAGATAGATAGATAGATAGATAGATAGATAGATAGATAGATAGATAGATGATAGATAGATAGATAGATAGATAGATAGATAGATAGATAGATAGATAGATAGATAGATAGATAGATAGATAGATAGATAGATAGATAGATAGATAGATAGATAGATAGATGTCTTCTGACATAGAGGCAAAATCTACTTTCTGAAAAGTTGCCTTTCCTCTCCCAAACGGGTCACAGGGGGTCCTTGACTTACAACTGCTTATTTTGAGACTGTTCAAAGTTGGAACGGCACTTCAAAGGTTGACCTATGACTGCTCCTTACAACCATCGCAGCATCCCCAAGGTCACAGGATCAAAATCCTGGTGCTTGGCAACTGGTACTGTATATATTTATGATGGATGTAACATCCTGGGGTCACCCTTCAGAACCTTTCCTAGTCAGCTATGAGTGAGCAAAGCCAGATTCATTTAATGACTGCATGGTTCACTTAACAACTGCCTTTCTTAGCAACATAAATTCTCAATTGTGGTGCTAAGTTGAGGACTACGTGCAATAGCCTTCTCTCTTAGCTTCAGGATGCTTGAGAATTTATTTTGCCTTTTTTTAGTCGTATGTTGGTATTATCGCTAGAGGCGACAGCATGTTACCAATGCTCTTTTGTTTCCTGTAACTCATTCTTCTTTTACTTGATAGTAAAGAAGGAGGTTGGGGCCGTAATGGCTCAGGAGTTAAAGATGATGAGCTTGTCGGCTGGAAAACCGACAGCCTGAGTTCGAGTCCTGAGCGCCACACAACGGGGTGAGCTCCCGTCCTCGCCTCAGCTCCTGCCCACCTAGCAGTTCAATAGCATACAGATGCGAGTAGATAAATGGGCACCACTTTGGTGGGAGGGTAACAACGTTCTGTACATCTCAGTGTAGAGTCATGCTGGCCACATAGCCATGAAAACTGTCTTCGGACAATACTGGATCCCTGGGTAAGAAACGGAGGTGAGCACCACATCCGAGAGCTGGACACAACTGGACAGGGAAAACCTTTGTCACGGCCCCCTCAGAAGCTGGTTTGGAGGAGGAGGAGGAAGAGTTGGAACTGGGACCATCCAACAGAGAAGGCATGCCTGAGGCTGATGACAATGCTGGCCTGGGCCCCTCAGACATTAGGGGAGGTGGTCAGCCAGATGGAGAGCTGCCTGTCTGCACAGACCCCGGGGGGAGGATCCGCTCCTGACCAGGAGTGGTGCTGATAGGCAGCCAATCCACTCTGATGAGAAATAGCTACCTCCTCCACTGATCAGGTGGCCAAACTCAAATACTTTGGCCACCTAATGAGAAGGAAGGACTCACTGGAGAAGAGCCTAATGCTGGGAAAGATTGAGGGCAATAGAAGAAGGGGACGACAGAGAATGAAGTGGCTGGATAGAGTCACTGAAGCAGGAGGCGTGAGCTTAAATGGACTCCAGAAGATGGTAGAGGACAGGAAGGCCTGGAGGAACGTTGTCCATGGGGTCGCGATGGGTCGGACACGACTTCACAACTAACAACAAACACTGATCCAAGGGCACAGAGAATGGAGCAGAGGCAAGCCCAGAGAAGGGCTGCAAGGACTACTCAGGAGGAGATCACCCCCACCCTTCTTCACAAGGAACACCTGGAGGGGAGTAACTTAAGCAGAAGCTGTGGGGACTTAGTCTTTGCCAGGAACAATTGTTTACTTTGGCTTACACTCCCCCGGCTTTTACTCATCCTTGTTGCTGTTTGCCTTGCCTCACTTGGAAGATTGCTCTTCGCCTTTTGTTTCGGACCTGGCCCTTCTCTGGTGGCTACGTTTGGCCTTTGCTTCCATGAGGATTTGGAACTGCTTCTTTTCTGGGACCTGTTTCTTGTCCTGAAGGCTGCCCTGGTCTTGTGCCTGGACCCTGCCTGGTGGATTTAGTCTTGGAATCCTGGACCTTGCCCAGTGAGCATGCTCCTACTCTGGGGGCTGTTGTTTGGGGGACTGAGGGTTGGCTGCCTTCAGGGTAGTGTGAAGGTGGAGGGCTGTTGGCTGGAACATTGTTTAAGAGAAATAAAAGATCTCTCTAGAGCCTGCATTGTCTGGACCTCCTAGGTCATATCAACCTTTATCTTTCTCTTTTTAAAGGAGGAGGAGGAGATATTGCAAAATGAAAGTAAAGTTTTCCTCCAGCTAAATCATCGCCTGGAGACTTTCTGACTACAAAAAAAAGCTGTTTTCTAGACAACAACATGAAACTCTTTTGCCGTTGATTTCTCTCTGACCTTGTTGCTTGAGATTTCCTGCTGGACCTTCCTTCCTAGTATGAACCAGTTCAGAACCTGAAAATAGATGCTAACTAAAGGCTGAAGGAAAACAACAACTTCTGAAGTTTCATTGGATCCTACATTGCCTTCCATTTCCCTTTTCTTATGAAGTGGAGCCACTTTACCACTCTGGATGTTATTAACGATTGATCATACTATTCAACACTTCTTCTTGGGCCCAAGGGCCTGATAAAGAAACTACTGACAAAATGGATGTTAGGCCCAAGAACCAAGAATGACGCATGGAGTTACTTCGGAGTAATTTCTTCATTGTTGTTTGCCTACAGACAGAATCTTGCCAGATTAAAGCAATTATCTGCAGAACTCTAGATATACTTTGTGAATTGTTAAAGAGGGACCCCTCTTTATTCTACAGAACAGAATAACGGAATTGAAAGGGACCTTGGAAGTCTTCTAGTCCAGCCCCCTGCTCAGGCAGGACAACCATTTCAGACAAAGGGTTGTCCAATCTCTTCTTAAAAACATCTAGTGTTGGAGCACCTACAACTTCTGGAGGCAAGTTGGTCCACTGATGAATTGGGAAATTTCTCCTTAGAGGTTGCTTCTCTCCTTGATTAGTTTTCATCCGTTGCTTCTTGTCCTGCCTTCAGGTGCTTTGGAGAATAGCTTGACTCCCTCTTTTTTGTGGCAACCCTTTAGATATTGGAACACTGCTATCATGTCACCCCTACTTCTTCTTTTCATTAGACTGGACATACCCAATTCCAGCAACTGTTCCTTATATGTTTTAGCCTCCAGTCCCCTAATCATCTCTGCACTCATTCTAGAGTCTCAACATCTGTTTTTACACTGTGGTGACCAAAACTGAATGCAGTATTCCAAATTTGGTCTTACCAAGCCATTATGAAGTTGTATTCGAATAATAATGATAATAAAGTTGGAAGGGACCTTGGAGGTCATCTAGTCCAACCCCTGCTCAGGCAGGAAACCCTATACTATTTCAGACAAATGGCTGTCCAATCTCTGCTTAAAAACTTCCAGTGTTGAAGCATTCACAACTTCTGGAGGCAAGTTGTTCCACTGATGAATTCTTGTAACTCAGGAAGTTTCTCCTTAGTTCTAGGTTGCTTCTCCCCTTGATTAGTTTCCATCCGATGCTTCTTGTCCTGCCTTCAGGTGCTTTGGAGAATAGCTTGACTCTCTCTTCTTTGTGGCAGCCCCTGGGATATTGGAAGACTGCTATCATGTCACCCCTCGTCCTTCTCTTCATTAAACTAGACATGAATTCACCTTCTTCCTACCAGTCATTCCAAGCTTTGCTGGCTCTTCACTCTCTGGGAAGTTTCCTCTGCCTTTTGAGAGTGTAGAGTACATTCCACAACAGTCTACACTTCACAAAATTATTGTATTTCTCCCCCCTTCCCGGTATTTTGGCAACCCAGCACTGACTGCATAAGCACAATTAAGGTCATTGGAGCTAGCAAATGTCAAGGAACTGCAAAGTGTAAAAATGCAGGTTAAAGAAAAGATGGTTCTAAAATGGTTAAGGCAAGAGAGGAATAGGCAGCTTAATTAATTAAAAAAATAATATTTATTTCTCAAAGCGTTACCTAGTGCTTGCATACACAGCGGTGAACGCTCCAACACTGGAAGTCTTTAAGAAGAGACTGGACAGCCATTTGTCTGAAATGGTATATAGGGTTTCCTGCCTGAGCAGGGGGTTGGACTAGAACACCTCCAAAGTCCCTTCCAACTTCTTTATTATTATTACTACATGCCTGGAAGCACATACATTCATACACACCCTACGCAATGTTACAACCATCCCCCTTAGCGAGCTGGGAAAACCCATCACAGCAGCAGCATTAAGCCCAAATGATCCTATCAGTTGAGGAAAATTAAAAAAAAAATAAAGTATATCTCTGGAAAAAGTGCTCGGAAAGGGTTATCCAGGGAGTGAATTTCTTTAGCACAGAGAGGGAGTGATGTTGTTTTGGCTTCTTTTGAAAAAAAAATAATAAAAGCTGGGAAAGTGAGTGTGTTGGAAATATTAAACTATGGCAAGTTCTTCAGGGAGAGATTCCTGGTGGATTGAGCAAGGAGTAACATTTCTCCATTAGATCAAAGATGAGAGAAAATAAAAATCTATGCTAAAAAATCCATGCTGTTTGAAAACAAACCAACAGAAGGCTTTAATGCTTCCCAAGTCCTTCCAATTCTGAATCATTTTGGAATCAATCCCTGCAGCTTTCTCAAAAAACAGCAGCTGAAGAGTTCAAGGCCTGAAAGCCCTTTGTCCAACTGGGGTAGTCCTTGACTTACAACAGTCCATTTAGTGACAGTTCAAAGCTACAACGGCACGGAAAAAAAGTGACTTAGGACCATTTTCACACGTACGACCATTGCAGCATCCCCACGGTCAGGTGATCGAAATTCACACGCTTGGCCAACTGACTCCTATTTATGACGGTCGCGGGTTCCTGGGTCATGTGATCGCCTTTTGGGAGTCAATGGGGAAACCAGTTTCACTTAACAACCGTATTACTAATTGAACAACTGCACTGAACAAATGGGGCGAGAAAAGTCGTAAATGAATCAAGATCATGTGAAGTATTAGTATCGCTTTATAAAACACCTGGAATACTGCAACCAATTTTGGTCACCGTACTACAAAAAAGATGTTGACACCTTGGAAAAAGTTCAGAGAAGAGCAACTAAGATAATCCAAGACCTGGAGACTAAAACATATGAAGAACGGCTGCAGGACTTGGGTTTGTCTAAAGAAAATAAGAAATAGGGGTGATGTGATAGCAGTATTCCAGTATTTGAGGGGCTGCCACCAAGAAGAGGGGGTCAAATTATTCTCCAAAGGACCAGAGGGCAGGACAAGAAACAATGGTTGGAAACTGATCAAAGAGAGAAGCAACCTGGAATTAAGGAGAAACTTCCTAACAGTGAGGACAATTAACCAGTGGAACAGAAGTTGCCTTCTGAAATCGTGGGCGCCCCATCCCTGGAGGTTTTTAAGAAGAGACTGGACAATCACCTGTCTGAAATGGCATAGGTCCTCCTGCTTGAGCAGGGGGCTGGACTAGAAGACCTCCAAGGTCCCTTCCAGCTCTATTCTATTCTAACTCTAAAGCTTCCTCCTTCCGTTATGTATTCAAGATAGACAGTATAATATAAATAATATTTATATGTTACTTATATGTAAGGGTGTAGTAGGTTTATACATATGTTGCATAGAGTATGTTTTAAATGTGTGTTATGTATGGGTACACTTTGAGAGGAAGCAACTAAATTTAATTTTTAATGTGTGCCATTGTGCCCACAGGGGGAAAAAATGACAATAAGGGTTATCTAATCTAAAACAGGGGCAAAACTCACTTTACAAATTTCCCACTGAGCAACACATACATAAGTCATAAGTCAAGGACGACCTGCATTTAATTTTAAGCACTATAAAGACCTTTCAAATATTTCATTCAGATCCATCCTTTTTTTTTTTTTTAAGGTAATACTTCATACCATAATTTGGGGATAATCTCTCTCTCTCTTTTTTTTTTTTGTTCAGTTGATTTAGTTGGGATTTTATCCCTGCTTTCCTTCAGTGGCAAAGGCATCGCTTTTAATTTTTAATTTTAATTTTTCACCAGGAAGAAAGGACTTTGAAAGGACTTTGTCTGCCAGCTGACATTGGTGGAGGTACAACTTGGTTAGCCCATGGTTAATGCACCTGGCTAGAACCTGGGAGACTCCAGTCTCTAGAGTTCTAGTCCCACTTTAGGCATGAGAGCCAGCTGGGTGACTTTGACCCAATCACCAGGCGATGGTGAGTTCTAGTCCCGCCTTAGGCATGAAAGCCAGCTGGGTGACTTTGAGCCAATCACCAGGTGATGGTGAGTTCTAGTCCCATCTTAGACATGAAAGCCAGCTGGGTGACTTTGAGCTAATCACCAGGTGATGGTGAGTTCTAGTCCCATCTTAGGCATGAATGGCAGCTGGGTAACTTTGACCCAATCACCAGGCGATGGTGAGTTCTAGTCCCGCCTTAGGCATGAAAGCCAACTGGATGACTTTGAGCCAATCACCAGGCGATGGTGAGTTCTAGTCCCACCTTAGGCATGAAAGCCAGCTGGGTGACTTTGAGCCAATCACCAGGCGATGGTGAGTTCTAGTCCCATCTTAGACATGAAAGCCAGCTGGATGACTTTGAGCTAATCACCAGGTGATGGTGAGTTCTAGTCCCACCTTAGGCATGAAAGGCAGCTGGGTAACTTTGACCCAATCACCAGGCGATGGTGAGTTCTAGTCCCGCCTTAGGCATGAAAGCCAGCTGGGTGACTTTGAGCCAATCACCAGGCGATGGTGAGTTCTAGTCCCACCTTAGGCATGAAAGCCAGCTGGGTGACTTTGAGCCAATCACCAGGTGATGGTGAGGTCTAGTCCCGCCTTAGGCATGAAAGCCAACTGGATGACTTTGAGCCAATCACCAGGCGATGGTGAGTTCTAGTCCCACCTTAGGCATGAAAGCCAGCTGGGTGACTTTGGGCCAATCACCAGGCGATGGTGAGTTCTAGTCCCACCTTAGGCATGAAAGCCAGCTGGGTGATTTTGAGCCAATCACCAGGCGATGGTGAGTTCTAGTCCTGCCTTAGGCATGAAAGCCAACTGGATGACTTTGAGCCAATCACCAGGTAATGGTGAGTTCTAATCTTCAAAAACCAGTGGAATAGCTTGCCTCCAGAAGTTGTAGATGTGACACTCGCTAGCACTGCCCAGTTTTTGCCATGTGGCGCCCCATTTGCGTAGTGGCATCGGCGCTAGTGCGAGTGGGGGTGTGAGCGCGCACGGGCACAGACATGTGCACGCACTTACCAGCCTGCTCCGCGGCCCACAGGTTGCGGACCCCTGGACTAGAAGACCTCCAAGGTTCCTTCCAATTCTATTATTACTCTATGTTCTAAATGTTTTCCATCTCTCCAGTTAGCAGGTTTCCCTTGCGGTGAGTTTTCTTCCAACTGATAACATGAACAGAAGTTTGCTATTGTCCTTAATTGTTCTTAGTTTTATTTTTATTTTTTTTCCTTTGAAGTATCCAAATTCTGAGAGTGAAGCAAACCACAGATCTGTGCTCATTCTACCTCTGGAAAAAAAAATCAGCATTTGTTTATCTGACACTCTTACAAGTGTAAACAGCTGTACCTTCCAGGGTCGTCAAGATGTTACAAGTGTAAAAACAGCCGCTGTGCATAATATCCATACTGGTGGTCTACAGGTGCTCCAGCAATTTTTCTCCCCTGTTAACTCCAAAAGCAGGTGAATAGAAGCGGAGGCTGAATGCCGTTGAATGGGAAGCCCGTTGAGAGCCCCAGGAGTTTGCTTCCTTCACAAGTCACAATGTTAAGCCTCACAATGTTTGGGTTGACTGGGTTGTGTTGTGTTGCTTTGCACTTGAATTGCTTGCGGAAGGGGAAGTAGAAAGGAGAGGAGGAGGGGGGGATGGGGAGAGGGAGGGGCAGGGCAGGGGGAGGGGGAGGGGGAGACTATGGGGTCCTTGATGCTCTCTAAGCCTTGGTGGTGTTCTTGCAGATATTTCTTTACCAAAGTAGGTATATCCATCAGTGGCTAGAAGGAGTGGGGTGAGAGGAGGAGGAGGAGGAGGAGGGAGGAGGAGGGCAAATCAAAGAGTTTTACAGACACATACACAAATCACACATTCCATTTTTCATTCCTTCTTTTATTTTCCTTCCTTCGTCCTTTCCTCCTTCTTTTCCTTCCTTCCTTCCTTCCTTCCTTCCTTCCTTCCTTCCTTCCTTCCTTCCTTCCTTCCTTCCTTCCTTCCTTCCTTCCTTCCTCCCTCCCTCCCTCCCTCCCTTCCTCCCTCATTTCCTATTTCTTATAAAACAATTGTAATTGAGCAATCTTATTTTTATCTTTCCCAAGCCTCCTTCCCTTTCCTGTAGACCAAACCTTGCAAATCATGCCCAATCTAATAATAGAAGTTTAATAATGCCTCCAGATCCTGAACCTTTCTCCACCTCTTCAAGACTTTTAGGCTCTACGGAGGCCTAATGTCTTGTTAAAAACTCCTTTAAAAAAAACTTATTAATTTTGCAGTGACAGAGGGCTGATTAGCTTCTAAATTGCCGTGTTCCTATTTTTAGAGTGGCAATGCCCCTTATCATTCACACATACTTTAATTCCAGGATATTGATTTGTCTCCGTGTAATGCTGACTTTTCTTTCTTTGGTTCCCCTAAATTTTCTGTCGTTGTTTGAAGAACACCCACCTTTGTCTTTCCTTTTTATTCTCTGTCCTTCTCCTTTTATAGCTTCCTTCATTAGCTGTTCATGATGGAAGTCTGTGGAGATTCTCCGTCATCCAGGTTGTGGTTGTCCCAAAGATGCTTTTTTACAGGAGGCAACTGGACTTTCTTGTTTTTCTTTGAAGATGTTTCACTTCTCATCCAAGAAGCTTCTTCAGCTCTAACTGGATGGTGGGGAATGGAAGGATTTATACTCCTTGCAGACAGCTGGTCATTTGCATTCTTTTTGAGGGTCGTTGAGGCCACTTGGAGGTTTATCTGTGTCCTCAAGGTCACCTGAGTGGTGCAAATGGGTGTGGAACATCCTGCAGCCAAGAAGACTCGTCTCCCATTTGCACCACTCAGGTGATCCTGAGGACACAGATAAACCTCCAAATGGTTGGAATGGACCTTGGAAGTCTTCTAGTCCAACCCTCTGCTCAAGCAGGAGATCCTATAACATTCTGAACAAATAGCTATCCAGTCTCTTCTTAAAAGCCTCCAGTGATGGGGCACCCACAACTTCTGGAGGCAAGCCGTCCCACTGGTTAATTGTTCTCACTGTCAGGAAATTTCTCCTTAGTTCTAGGTTGCTTCTCTCCTTGATTAGTTTCCATCCTTTGCTTCTTGTCCTGCTTTCACCTGCTTTGGAGAACAGGTTGACTTCTCTTCTTTTGTGATAGCCCCTGAGATATTGGAGGACTGCTATCATGTCACCCCTCATCCCTCTCTTCATTAGACTAGACACATCCAGGTCCTGCTACCGTCCATCATATATTTTAGCCTCCAGCCTTCTTACAATCTTTGTTTCACATCCAGACTTTTGCTCTGTGTGACCGTCATAATGTCATGGTTCCGACAGATGAAACTCTTCAAAAGAACTTCGAGGCATTGTTTACCTTAAAGAACCTTTATTTTGAGTAGCGTAACATCGGCACTGCATAATCGAAGCCAAAAACTGAATTCCCCTCCCCTGAGCACATAGTATCAAAGCACAATTCCCTCCTCCAATTAACAGTCATAAATCACATTCCCCAATTAGCTTGAAGCGCGGGCTTCCTCTCCAGTTCTCCAGCCCGCCAATTCTTTTATCAGCTCTGGTTACAATAACCTTGTTTCTCACACTAGGTCTAGAGTTGTTACGTCTAGCTGGACTCTCGTTCACATCCCCCCTCCCCAGCATTATCTAACTCTAAAAGCAAAAGGTAAAAGATGGCTACATTTCCATCTGTTGTCAATGCAAAAACATCCGATGTTAGCAGCATTGACAGTTTGTTTCAAATCCAGACTTTTGCTCTGTGTGACTATTCTGTACTTAGGAAGGTAGACATTGAAGAGACTTATAAGTAACAACAAGGTTTATTCATCACACACAGAAAACAGAACAGAAAATGAAACTGGCTCCGCCCTTTTATACAAGGAGCCCGGGGTAACTGTTAACCAATCGTTGCACAATTTTCTCCCACGCTAAGCAAGCATGCCCGGGTCTCCAGACATCCAGTCTCCATAGCAGCCACGTGGCCGCTAGCTTCGCCTGGTGCCCACCCTGCACCTGCTGTCTTAGCAACTCAGTACATTACACCCCTCCCCCCCCGGGTTGGAAGCATAATGCACCCTAATAATTTCGGCTCCCCCATGGAGGCTCTCCAAAATCACTCCTACTAACCTCGGCCGGTCAGGGACCTCTTAGGATGTGGCGATGCCACCATAGTGCAGGCATTGCACCCACTAGCAAGGTTGTTCGTTTGAGCGAATTCTGAACGCTAGGCTAGCAAGGTTGTTCCTTTGAGCTTATCCTGAACACTAGGCTAGCGCAGACAGAACTCTCACGTATTCCTGTAGGAATTTTGGCGGCCCTCTGGCCCTTTCCGATCTCCTCGGAGCTGCAGCTGATGCCTGGTCTGCAAGCTTGCTTGCCGGGCTCGGCAGACCGGGGCTTGGGGATCCGTGAATTGCGGTCAGGAGTGGGGCATGCAAGCTGGCCAGTTGGCCCAGCTCTGCGTGCCGGTTTGGGGTGGAATTCCCCGGAGGGATGGTATTCCCCTGAGGGGTGGTATTCCCCTGGTTAACGTTCCACTGTGGGGTGGAATTCCCCTGAGTAGCGGCCCGCTGTGGGGTGGAATTCCCCTGATCGGCATAATTAGCTGGTTGGAAGTCCCTTTGTAGAGTAGAACTTCCCTGGTCAGCATTAGACTGCAGTTGGGAGCAACCTGCTGTCTTAGCAACTCAGTACATTACAGTGACCATCATAGATTCAATGACAGCTGAGCATTCCTTTTCAAGAACTCACGTGAAACCTTGAGGAGAGCTTGTTTTACTTGATCCCTCTTTGGCAGACTTCACAAGGGGGAACAGTGTTAATTTTCTTGTCTTGGTAATTGACCGAGGGACACTTCCTCTTGCTTTCCTATCTTTTCAGGAGCCACCCTGAGCCTCGGAAAGGAAGCAGGGCTATCCGTCGTAGGCCAGCCAATGATTAATTCTGGCATTTGGAGCTGAGCATCTACGGAGGCTGCTTCCCAGAGGTACCGCTTAGCAAATTCCATCAAAAGTTGCTTTGCCAAACAGAAAGAGAACACAGAGGGTGAGCTGCCTGTTGTAGTACTTTGATAATCAAATCGTTAGTTTTGCAGCCTTGAGGGAAAGCGTTGTGCAGCAGGATTCAACATATAGTTTAATTTCCTTATCTGATTGTTCCCTGCACATGAATGGGCTCCCATTTCCTGCTCTCTTTCAAATTCCCTTACACAATTCAAACGCTCGGGCAGCGTTCCTGGGACTGTTGGATTTGATATCTTGACGATGAGAGAATTATTATTAGTATTTTTTCTTATTTTACCTTAGCATGTATATTTCTAAGAGTTGATTCAGCCGTGGATTGTAGCCTCAACTTCCTCATACATTTTGGGATTCTCTTCCGAAGCGCTTTTGCTTTTTTTTGTTTTTCTGATTTCAGTCTTCGGGCTGGTCCTGAGATTAAATTCAAGTTTCCCTTTTGGTCTGTAATTCAGGCAAGTGGCTATTTTTTGCCACCTCTAATCTGGAATTTGCCAAGTATAACTCAGCAGCCAAGTATATCAATAGAAGAGAATATTTGTAGCTCGGGGTTAAACTGTGGGATCCTTGGTAAATCTCTGAGCTTGGTTGTTTTCTTGCAGACGTTACATTATCTAACCAAATAACATGATCAGTACTAGAAGGGTCAGGGTTAGAGTGGGCAAACCCCACTCCCTTCTAGCACTGATGATGTTACCTAGTTGGGTAATGAAATGTCTGCAACAACCAGGCTCAGAGAGCACAAAGCACATTACAGTCCCATATTTGAGGAGCTGTCACAGACAGGAGGGAGTCAAGCTACTCTCCAAAGCCCCCGAAGGCCAGACAAGGAACATTGGATGGAAACTAATCAAGCATAAAAGCAACCTGGATTTAAGGAGAAATTTCCTAACCATGAGAACAATCAGCTGGTGGAATGGCTTGCTTTTCTGGGTGCTTCATCGCTGGAGGGTTCCAATAAGAGATTGGACAGCCCCTTGTAAAAATTGTGTAGGATCTTCTTCTGAGCAGCGAGTTGGACTACAGTAGATAACCTACGAGGTGCTTTCCAATTCTGCTATTCTGTATTCTGAATTCAGTCCTCCTCCTTCTCCTCCTGCTGTTCCTGCTCCTCTTGCTCCTCCTCCCCTCCCTCTCCTCTTCTTCCTGCTCCTCTTGCTCCTCCTCCCCTTCTTCTTCCTGCTCCTCTTCCTGCTGCTCCTCCCCTTCCTTCTCCTCCTGCTCCTGCTCTTCTTGCTCCTCTTGCTCCTCTTCCCCCTCTTCTTCCTGCTCCTCATCCTCCTGCTGCTTCATCCTCTCTCCTTCTCCTCCCCCCCTCTTCCTCCCCCAGCTACTCCTCTTCCATCCCCCTCCCTTTCCTGCTCTTCCTCCTCCTCCCTCTCCTCCTCCCCTCCCTCTTCTCTTCCTTCCTCCCTCCTTCTCCTCCCTCCTTCTCCTCCCTCATCCTCCTCCCTCATCCTCCCTCCTCTTCTCCTCCTCCTCCTCTTTCTCCTCCTCCTTCCTCCTCCTGCATGCCTTCTCCTTCCTCCTTCTCCTCTTACTCTTCTTCCTCTTCATTCTCCTCCTCCTCCTCCATCCCTTCTCCCTCCTGCTCCTCCTTCTGCTCCTCCTCCCTCCACCTCTTCCTTCTCCTCCTTCGTCTTTCTTCTCCTCCTCCTCAATCCCTTCTCCCTCCTGCTCCTCCCTCCTCCTCCTCTTCCTCCTCCTCCTTCCTCCTCCTCCTCCTTCCTCCTCCTTCCTTCTCCTCCTCCATCTTTCCTTCTCCTCCCTCCTCCTCCTCCCGTTCTTCCTGCTTCTCCCTCTCCTCCTCCCCTTCCTATTCTCTTCCTCTTTCTCCTCCTGCTCTTCCAGCTCCTCCTGCCCTCCCCCTCCTCTTCTTCCTGCTCCTCTTGCTCCTCCTCCTCCTCTTCCTGCTGCTCCTCCCCTTCCTTCTCCTGCTCTCCTTGCTCCTCTTGCTCCTCCCCCTCTTCTTCCTGCTCCTCATCCTCCTGCTGCTCATCCTCCTCCTTCTCCTCCTCCTTCTCCTCCCCCTCCTCTTCCTCCCCCTGCTACTCCTCTTCCTCATCCCCCTCCCTTTCCTGCTCTTCCTCCTCCTCCCTCTCCTCCTCCCCTCCCTCTTCTCTTCCTCCCTCCCTCCTTCTCATCCCTCCTTCTCCTTCCTCCTCCTCCTCCCTCATCCTCCCTCCTCCTTCTTCTCCTCCTCCTCTTTCTCCTCCTCCCTCATCCTCCTGCATGCCTTCTCCTTCCTCCTTATCCTCCTCCTCTTCCTTCTCCTCTTCCTTTTCCTCCTCCTTCTCCTCCTCCTCTCCATCCCTTCTCCCTCCTGCTCCTCCTCCTGCTCCTCCCCCTCCACCTCTTCCTTCTCCTCTTCCTCTTTCTTCTCCTCCTACTCCTCCATCCCTTCTCCGTCCTGCTCCTCCCTCCTCCCTCCTCTCTCCCCTCCTCCTCTTCCTCCTCCTCCTCCTCCTCCTCCTCCTTCCTCTTCCTCCTTCCTTCTCCTCCTCCATCTTTCCTTCTCCTCCCTCCTCCTCCTCCCATTCTTCCTGCTCCTCCCTCTCCTCCTCCCCTTCCTATTCTCTTCCTCCTCCTCCTGCTCTTCCAGCTCCTCCTGCTCCTGCTCCTCCTGCTCCTCCTCCACCACCACCTGAAGAAGCCATGGTTGATCACCAGGTTCTCTGCAACAACAATGAATGAATATATGCAGTTGGCATGGGCAATGGTGTCCCCCCACTAATCAGAACTGCTTTCTAACTTATTCACCCATTGTTATAAGTAGGAAGGGGTCCCGTGCCTTTGGCAGCTACTCAGGAAAGTTTGCTGAGGTTATGTCTGTAAACAGGTTGATGCCCTCAGTTATCATCCTTGATAAGACAACACGGATGTAGGCCTCTTCCAGTGAGGGCTGATTACCAATACATTCATTGCAAGATATCAACTTCTGTGAGCTGTGTAATATACATTAGAATTAAAATTAGAATAACAGAGTTGGAAAAGTCCTTGTAGGTCATCTAGTCCCACTCCCTGCCCAAGCAGGAGACTCTACACCATTTCTGATAGATGGCAGTCCAGTCTCTTCTTGAAAGCCTTCAGTGATGAAGCTCCCACAACTTCTGAAGGCAAACTGTTCCATTGGTGGATTGTTCTCCCTGTCAGAAAATTTATCTTTATTTCTAGGCTGAATCTCTCCTTGATCAATTTCCATCCATTGTTTCTTATCTGTCCTTCAGGTGCTTTGGAAAATAGAATAGAATAGAATAGAATAGAATAGAATAGAATAGAATAGAATAGAATAGAATAGAATAGAATAGAATAGAATAGAATAGAATAGAATAGAATAGAATAGAATAGAATAGAATAGAATAGAATAGAATAGAAGCTGGAAGGGACCTTGGAGGTCTTCTAGTCCAGTCCCCCCGCTCAAGTAGGAGAACCTATACCATTCCAGACAAGTGACTGTCTAATCTCTTCTTAAAAACTTCCAATGATGGAGCAGCCACGATTTCTGAAGGCAAGCTGTGCCACTGGTTAATTGTCCTCACTGTCAGGAAGTTTCTCCTTAATTCCAGGTTACTTCTCTCTTTGATCAGTTTCCAACCATTGTTTCTTGTCCTGCCTTCTGGTGCTTTGGATAATAATTTGATCCCCTCTTCTTTGTGGAAGCCCCTCAAATACTGGAATACTGCTATCATGTCCCCCCTGTTTCTTCTTTTCTTTAGACTAGTCAAACCCAAGTCCTGCAGCCGTTCTTCGTATGTTTTAGTCTCCAGGCCTTTGATCATCCTAGTTGCCCTTCTCTGAATTTTTTGCAGAGTCTCAACATCTTTTTTGTAGTATGGTGACCAAAATTGGTTGCAGTATTCCAGGTGTGGTCTTACTAGGGTTTTATAAAGCGGTACTAATACTTCATGTGATCTTGATTCTATGCCTCTGTTTATACAACCCAGAATTGTATTAGCTTTTTTGGCTGCTGCTGCACACCGCTGGCTCATAGTCAAGTGATCGTCCACTAGGACTCCAAGATCCCTCTCACAGTTACTGTTTTTGAGCCAGATCTCACCTAATCTGTACGTATAGCTTTTATTTTTCCTACCTAAATGTAAAACTTTACTTTTTCCACATTAAAATTCATTTTGTTGGATAGGGCCCATTGTTCAAGTTTATCAAGATCTTTTTGGATCCTGAGCTTGTCTTCTGGGGTGTTGGCTGTTCATGCCAGTTTAGTGTCATCTGCAAATTTGATGAGTTCCCCTTCTATTCCCTCATCTAAGTCATTTATGAAGATATTAAAGAATACTGGGCCTAAGATGGAGCCTTGTGGTACCCTACTGCTTACTTCACTCCATGTGGATGTAGTGCCATTGAGGACTACTCACTGAGTACGGTTTGTCAGCCAGCTACAAATCCATCTGGTGGTGATGTTGTCTATTCTGCCTCTTTCTAGCTTACCAAGAAGTAGGTTGTTGTCTACTTTGTCAAATGCCTTACTGAAATCTAAGTGTACTACGTCAACGGCATTTCGCTGGTCTACTAATTTAGTCACTTTATCAAACAATGAAATAAGATTGGTTTGGCATGATCTGTTTTTAACAAACCCGTGCTGGCTACTAGTTATAACTTTGTTTGCTTCTAGTTGTTCGCAGATCTGTTTTTGTATTATCTTTTCCAGGATCTTCCCAGGTATTGATGTTAGGCTGATTGGTCTGTAGCTTCCTGGGTCTGTTTTTCCCCCCTTTCTTGAAGATGGGAACCACATCAGCCATTTTCCAATACTCAGGTACTTCCCTGGTGCTCCAGGATTTATGAAAGATGTGGTGCAATGGTTCTCAGATCTGCCAGCTCCTTCAGAACTCAGGGATGTAATCTGTCGGGTCCCTGTGATTTATATTTGTCAAGGTCGGATAGGTGTTCTTTTACCATTTTCTTGCTTATTTTAATTTTTGTTTCTAATTTGTCTTTTGCAGTAGTTTTTGGTATGTTGGGCTATAATTTCTTTTTGTGTGAAGACTAATGCAAAGAATGAATTAAGCAGCTCTGCTTTCTCCCTGTTGCCTGTTACTTCCTTGCTATCTTCTCTCTTTAGTGGACCTACAGTTTCCTTGACTTTTTTCTTGTTATTAATATGTTGGAAGAAACTTTTTAAATTGTCCTTGATTTCTGTTGCAAGTCTTTGTTCATTCTGAGCCTTTGCTTTCCTGACTTCGCCTTTGCATGTTCTGGCTGTCTGCTGATAATCAGCCTTAGTTATTTGTCCCTCTTTCCATTTTTTGTACTTGTCCTTTTTGTCACTCAGTTTGTCAGAGAGATCTTTGTGCAGCCATGCTGGTTTCTTCTTGAATTTCTTGTTTTTCTTTTTCACTGGTATTGTGCTGGACTGGGCTTTTATGACAATATTTTTCAGAGTTTTCCTCACTTCTTGAGTTGTTTTCCCCTTTAGGATTTTCATTCATGGGATCTTTCCTAGGTTCTCTCTGAGTTTGTTAAAATCAGCTCTTTTGAAGTTTAAGACACTAGTTGGATTATTTTCTATTGCCTGTGTTTGCATTATATTGAATTCCAGTATGACATGGTCACTTTCCCCCAAGGTTCCGGCAACTTCAACTCCCTCTATCATTTTTCTTTATGAGTAAGAATTAGGTCCAGTATAGCTTTACTTCTAGTTCCCTCCTACATCTTTTGGATGACAGTTGTCAGCTAGGTTGGTTAGGAATCTGTTTGATCTCCCACTCGTTGCAGAGTTTGTCTCCCAGTTGATATCTGGATAGTTGAAGTCACCCATTACTACTGTGGTATGCTTCCTACACACATTTGTTAACTGGTTGGCAAAGAGTTCATCTATTTTTTTCTGATTGGTTGGATAGCCTGTAATATACACCTATGGCAATGTCACTCTTTCCCCCTTTTATATTGACCCATATACATTCTGGAGGGATTTTATCTTTGATCACGTGCATTTCTGTAGATATGTAGCATTCTCTTACATATAGTGCAACTCCCCCTCCTCTTTTTGTAGATCTGTTTCTTTTGAACAATTTGTATCTTTCCATCAATACATTCCAGGCTGACCCCTTCCTCTCTGTGACAGCCCCTCAAATATTGGAAGACTGCTGTCTTGTCTCCCCTGGTCCTTCTCTTCACTAGGCTAGCCATGCCCAGTTCCTGTAACTGTTCTTCATATGTTTTAGCCTCCAGGCCCCTAATCAATACAAGTAGTTCTCAAATTGCAACAGTTCCTTTAGTGTTCATTCAAAGTTACAACGGCACTGAAAAAAAAATGAGTGATGTTTTTTCACACTTATGACCATTGCAACATCTTTATGACAGTCGCATCCCGCATGTGATCCCCTTTTACGACCTTGCTGGGTGCAGATAGGATCCCTGGCAAATGGCGAATTCAGTTCCCCCTATAAAACAATAGAGTCATTCCAGTTTTTAAACAGAGATACAGGAAATGATGGGATGTTTTAAGGTCTCCTCTGTGTGTTTCGTAGCAGACAAAATGGAAAAGCATCCAGAAAGCCAAATCTTTTTTTTCCATAACCAGATCTTGGATTGATGTCCTTTTATTACAGGGAGACGCGGCCTTAACCAGCAACAACTTAAAACCAGGTGCCCAACAATCTAACCAGCAAATGGTCAAAACTGGGCCATGAAGAGGTCACTATCAGTCCCAAAGGTGCTTTTTCAAAAGGCAACTGGACTTTGCTTTTTTTCTTTGAAGGCGTTTTGCTTCATATCCAAAAAGCTGCTTCGGTTCTGCAAAAGCTTCTTGGTCTTCTTCAGTGTTCCAGAGTTACATGATCCCTTCTTGAGACTTTCTGACAAGCAAAGTCAATGGGGAAGCCAGATTCACTTAACAAACATGATACTACATTAACAGCTGCAGTGGTTCATTTAACAAATGTGGCAAGGAAAGTTGTAAAATGGGGCAAAACTCACTGAACAAATTGGAGATGGTTACCAGCATCAAATTCCTGGGTGTGCAGCTAATGAGTAGGCTGACTTGGTCGCTCAACAGCGAGACACTGGTGAAGCGGGCACAGCAGCGCCTGCATTTTCTGTGTCGCATGAGAAAAGCACATCTTCCTTCCCCTGTCCTCACCACTTTCTACAGAGAGACGATCGAGAGCATCCTGTCATACAGCATCACAGTCTGGTTTGGAAGCATCACTGCTTCAGACAGGAAGGCGGTGCAGAGAGTGGTGAGGATGGCCAAAAAGATCATTGGCTGTTCCCTCCTTCCCATCCAGGACATAGCACAGAAACGTTGCTTGAGCAGGGTCCATAAGATTATCTGGGACACTACACATCCTCTTCACGACCTGTTTTCCTTTTTACCTTCTGGGAGGAGAGGGCTTCGTGGTATCCGTAGCAGAACATCCAGATTCAGCCACAGTTTCGTTCCATACAGCATTAACCTTGTGAACTCTCAAGCTTCCTTCTTCCGTTATATATTCAAGATGGACAGTCTTTAATATTTATTTGCTATGTATATGTAGGGGTGTGGGTCTATACATATGTTGTACATAGTATGTTTAGGTGTGTTTCATGTATGTGTTTCACTTTGATAGCGGGCAACTGAATTTCATTTTTGATGTGTGCCGTTGTGCCCACAGTAAAAAAATGACAATAAAGGTTATCTTATCTTATCTATTTTATCTTATCTTCTCACTCAGCAACATAAATTCCGGGCTCTATTCTGGTCTATTGAGGACTGCTTGTAGAAGGCTATGCACTTCGTTATGGCAAAGAGTGAGATATAAGAGATGTATAAAATCAGGAGGGGTTGGAGGCCAACTGCTGAAACTTTGGATCTGGTTAATCTGATCATGATCTTCTAATCTAACTCTTCGTCTGCTCCAACTTTCTGCTCGACTTCCAAGTTCCGGATTTAGCGAGATCTTTGTCAGATGCTGCCAGATAAAAGGAACAGAGGGGGGGGGGAAACATAGAGTGAAAAGCATCTGTTTCTTCCCACCATTTCGTAATAAAATGAAGTTTGCCATATTGACAGGCCAAGCTGCAGAGAGGAAGAGCGGAAGGAATAAATTCAGGAAAATAAGTATCTCCGAACTGGTTGCACCTTTAAAAACTGACATTATGCTAGGGAACCGCAGACAACACCTTGTCAAAAAATCGAAGAACCAGAATCACCCCGATTGTCATATCTGACAGAGCTGTGTAATGAGCTCAAAAATGCTGAAATTGTTAAAAAAGGTTTTTTTCCCCCTCCCCATTACTTTTGGGTGATGACAGGTGTGCGAGTGTGTGTATCTTTATAAAAATATACAAACCTGCACAAACACACAGACATACATAATGCATACATACATACATACATACATACATGCATACATAGACAATACAGATAGATAGACAGACAGACAGACAGACAGACAGACAGACAGACAGATGGATAAATGGATAAATGGATAAATGGATAAATGGATAAATGGATAAATGGATAATAGATAGATAGACAGATAGATAGACAGACAGACAGACAGACAGACAGACAGACAGACAGACAGACAGACAGACAAAGAGAGATAGAGATGGAGATGGGGATGGAGATAGAGATAGAGAGATAGATAAACAGATGATCAATGAGATAGAGATATAGACAGACATAGAGTTGATAGATAGATAGATAGATAGATAGATAGATAGATAGATAGATAGATAGATAGATAGATAGATAGAGAGATAGAGACAGACAGATAGACAGACAGATAGACAGACAGATAGACAGACAGACAGAAAGACAGACAGACAAAGAGAGATAGAGATGGAGATGGAGATGGAGATGGAGATGGAGACGGAGAGATAGATAAACAGATGATCAATGAGATAGAGATATAGACAGACACAGAGGTGATAGAGAGATAGAGAGATAGACAGACAGACAGACAGACAGACAGACACAGACAGACAGACAGACAGACAGACAGACAGACAGATAACAGAGACACAGACAGAGAAAAAGAAAAAAATGAGATATACTGGCTGCATACAAAATTCAAAAATCTTATTACTCTGACTAGTGTCAAAGCTATGGATATAGAGTTTTGCTACTCATTATCTTGCAACTGGAAGACCAAAGAGCAAGATTGTTATACTGCAGTCACAGACATGAATCCAAAGACATTCCTGATTTGTCATTCTAGGGGAGTCTTGCCCAGGAAGACCTGATTGCCTCCACTTTCTGATTCAGCTAGATTGTTTTTTCTCTTGCCTCTCTTAGAGGGCAAGGCAAGATGCAATGGGTGGGAGCTTGTAAAAAAGAGAAGCAACCTAGAACTAAGGAGAAATTTCCTGACAGTTAAAACAATTAAACAATAGAATGGCTTGCCTTCAGAAGTTGTGGGTGCTCCATCATTGAAGGTTTTCAAAGATAGACTGGACCACCATTTGTCCAGAGTAGTATAGGGTCTCCTGCTGGAGTAGAGAGTTGGACTAGAAGACTTCCAAAGTCTTTTCCATATGAATGTATGATTCTATATTCTATGTTCCTCTTAAGGGCTCTTATATATCTTGTATATCTGCCTTTATTGAGTTGAAGGATCCATCAGCATGAGGAAATCCCTTGAGAAGGAAAGCAATAGGATATGAAATACTTTCCACATCTTTTCCAAAGATGAGGAACTTGGAAACTTTGGTGGAAGAAACCAACCAGATTCTTTATTACTAACTTGAAGGATTCCCAACAACAGTTGTTGAATGGTAGATTTTAATGCTGGTTACAAACTTTATAATCACTCAAATCTTAGCATGCCTAAGGAACCAGATTTGTTAGCTAATCTGCTAAGAAGTATGTGGGAAGAATATGGATGTTTTTAGTTCTTCAGGATCAATATCCATGAGTATCAGTGCCCCCGATTATTATTATATTCTGCAGGCATCTTCCAGACGTCATGTTCCACTTGACTCTATTTTTTACCAGAGTCTGCAAAACAAAAAAGGCCCAGCTGTCATCACTTGCATCATCTCCAAGTATGCATCATGGCCTCACAAAGACTCTAGAAAGAGTGCAGAGAAGGGCAACAAAGATGATTAGGGGACTGGAGGCTAAAACATATAAGGAACGGTTGCTGGAATTGGGTATGTCTAGTTTAATGAAAAGAAGGACTAGGGGTGACATGATAGCAGTATTCCAATATCTCAGGGGCTGCCCCAAAGAAGAGGGAGTCAAGCTATTCTCCAAGACGCCTGAGGGCAGGACAAGAAGCAACAGATGGAAACTAGTCAAGGAGAGAAGCAACCTGGAACTGAGGAGAAACTTCCTGACAGTTAGAACAATTAACCAGTGGAACAACCTGCCTCCAGAAGCGGTGGATGCTCCAACACTGGAAGTTTTTAAGAAGAGACTGGACAGTCATTTGTCTGAAATGGTGTAGGGATTCCTGCCTGAGCAGGGGGTTGGACTCGATGACCTCCAAGGTCCCTTCCAACTTTATTATTATTATTATTATTATTATTATTATTATTATTATTATTATTATTATTATTATTATTATTATTATTATTATTATTATTATTATTATTATTATTATTATTATTATTATTATTATTAGTATTATTAGTATTATTAGTATTATTAGTATTATTAGTATTATTAGTATTATTAGTATTATTAGTATTAGTAGTAGTAGTAGTAGTAGTAGTATTATTATTAGTAGTAGTATTATTATTAGTAGTAGTATTATTAGTATTATTAGTATTAGTATTAGTATTAGTATTATTAGTATTATTAGTATTATTAGTATTATTAGTATTATTAGTATTATTAGTATTATTAGTATTATTAGTATTAGTATTAGTATTATTAGTATTAGTATTATTAGTATTATTAGTATTATTAGTATTATTAATATTATTGTTGTTGTTGTTGTTGTTGTTACCCTTAAGGAGTTCTTAAAAACTAAAATGTGCTTTGTTTGAAAATGTTAAAAGGGAAAGGGAAAGAGAAATGGAAGGAGAAGGAGAGAAAGAGAAGGAGAGAAGAAGGATGGAAGTGGAGAAGGAGAATTGGAAGGGGTAGGAAGAGAAGGAGGTGAAAGATGGGAGGTGGAGCGGGAGAAGAGGGAGGAGAAAGGGGAGATGGAGAAGTATGGGAAAGGTGAGAATGAGAAGGAGAAAGAAGAAGGAGAAGCATGGGGGAGAGGAGGAGGAGGAGAAGGAGGGAGGAATGAGGAGAAGGAGAAGGAGAAGGAGAAGGAGAAGGAGAAGGAGAAGGAGAAGAAGAAGAAGAAGGAGAAGAAGAAGAAGAAGAAGAAGAAGAAGAAGAAGAAGAAGAAGAAGAAGAAGAAGAAGAAGAAGAAGAAGAAGAAGAAGAAGAAGAAGAAGAAGAAGAGGAAAGGGAAAGGGAAAGAGAAAGAGAAAGAGAAAGAGAAAGAGAAAGAGAAAGAGAAAGAGAAAGAGAAAGAGAAAGAGAAAGAGAAAGAGAAAGATGGGAGGGAGAAGGGGAGAAGGAAAAGGGGGTAAAGCGTGAAAGAGAAAAGGGAAGGTGGAGGGAGCAGAAAGAGACAGAGATAAAAAAAAATAGTTTGTCAGAAAAGAGGGGCACGATGCACAGTACATAATAAGCTCACCAATTGCAACTTCAAATGACTGCATATTTTGGATTGTCTGTCCCTCCATGGCAGCCATTTTGCGTGAGTGCCCATAATATATTCTCAGCCTTTCAACTCTGCCCTCTGACCCACAAATCTTGGCGCCTCTCTCTTTTAAAAGCATGGCTTTATTTAGTGCTTCTCCAGCTGAGGGTTCCCCATTTCTTAAAAGGCACAACCCCAGTCACACGCCCGCCCCGTTGAGCTTGAAAAGACAGTTTCTTCCTTCCATTTAAGTTGGATTTCCAAATTTTGCCTGGAGTCAGAGCACACTTGGCTTAATTAGCATATTTCCACCGATCCATATGTCTTTTCTCTCCATGTGGATTAAATAAGGGGTAGTTTTCCTTTCAAGGAGATGGTGCTAATCCGGTGAATAATAGCAAAAAAATAAAATCCCTCTTCCTCTCTCTTTAAGGGAAATACACTCCCAGACACACGTTCACACCCACCGACACATACAGAGGGAGAAAAATCACTTAATGTTCGTGACTAATTAAATTCTCACTCCAGTCATGATTAATGTAACAAATAATTACAGTTTAGATCTAATATAGATACAACTAATTGTTCTGTCCACAGCACATCATGACTAACAATTAAGCGGAGCTTCTCAAGTGACAGAAGAGAGTTCCACCTCATCTTGGTTTTTGTCTTGCATGGTGGAAAAAAGGCAGCATCTGTTGGCCTTCTTTTCAAAATATCAAATTCTTGCATAGGCAGGAGAGGAGAGGAGAGAGGAGAGGAGAGGAGAGGAGAGGAAATGGGAGAGGAGAGGGGAGGGGAGAAGAGAGGAGAGGAGAGGAGAGGAGAGGAGAGGAAATGGGAGAGGAGAGGAGAGAGGAGAGGAGAGAATATGGAATGGAATGGAACAGAGTGGAACAGAACAAAATGGAACAGAATAGAATAATGAAATTGAAAGGGATCTTTGAGGTCTTCTAGTCCAATCCCCTGCTCAAGCAGGAAACCCCATACCATTTCAGACAAATAGTTGTCCAATCTCTTCTTTAAAATCTCCAGTGTTGGAGCATTCACAACTTCTGGAGGCAGGTTGTTCCACTGATTGATTGTTCTCACTGTCAGGAAATTCCTCCTTAGTTCTCCGCTGCTTCTCTCCTTGTGTAGTTTCCACCCATTTCTTCTTGTCCTGCCTTCAGGTGCTTTGGAGCATAGATTGACCCCCTCTTCTTTGTGGCAGCCCCTTAGAGCCTGGGAAGGGTACCAAATTGGTGATCTGCAAATGCAACGGGTTACTTTGGCTTACGGAAAACATGTTGCCAACATGTGATTTTTCCACCCTCTGTATAATCCACACCAGTCTGTTTGACTTGGTTGTGATTTGGTCATGGATTGCATCACTTGCCAGGGACCAATCACAAGCAACTTTTCCTTCCAGCAGTTGAGTAGAACATGGACGGTGAAAAGGTTGGCACTAGAGAGAAGAGATGTAGCTTAGCTTACCCCCGATTAATTAGTTTTTACTTAGATCAGCGAGGCTGTATTCCATTTTCTGTTTTCAGTGGAGATATTCATGAGCCCCATCTTCATACGGAAGAGGAAATATCAAACACAAGTCACAGAGTTGGGTCAAAACTGAAGCTTCCAAACTTTCAGCTCTGAAGACCTTCTATTGCCAGGTAAAGGAGGGTTTGAACAAGATGTTGGTTTCATGTCCACACAAATGCTACCAGGAACAATCCCTTTTCATACTGTTTTTCTTTTTCCTCCTCCAGGCATTTTACTTTTCAGGTGAGAACAGAACCTGGCAGATAATTTTATTCTTACCTGAAATTATTTCCGGTATTTTTATATAAAAGGATCAGTGAAGTCTACGCTACTGGGCTGGAACATCTGACGTAGTGACGTTAGGCATTCTGCTAGAATTCAGTGATTCAATTCTGGAAAAAGGGCTACATTTTAGGGGATCAAGAGATCCTAGTGCAATGATGGGCTTGGAGATTTTTCAAGCCTTAGTAGCAAACAGTACATAATGCTATTGATCTAAAGGGTAGAATATGGATTGGTTAAGAATAGAACCGAGCTGTAGCTCTTAGCTGATCTTGAAAAGCTAAGCAAGGGTAGATTCCAGATAGGAGAGCTGGATGGGAAACTACTTGGAAGAGGAAGGAAGGAAGGAAAGCAGGAAGGGGCAGGCAGGAAAGCAGGAGGGAGGGAGGGAGGGAGGGAGGAGGAAGAAGAAGAAGAAAGAAAGAAAGAAAGAAAAGAAAGAAAGAAAGAAAGAAAGAAAGAAAGAAAGAAAGAAAGAAAGAAAGAAAGAAAGAAAGAAAGAAAGAAAGAAAGAAAGAAAGAAAGAGGGGGAAGGGAGGAAGGGAGGAAGGGGGAAGGAAGGAAGGGGGAAGGGAGGAAGGGGGAAGGGAGGAAGGAAGGGAGGAAGTGGGAAGGAAGAAAGGAAGGAAGTGGGAAGGGAGGAAGGAAGGAAGTGGGAAGGGAGGAAGAAAGGAAGGAAGGAAGGAGGAAGGAAGGAAGGAGACAGGGAGGGGGGACGGAAGGAAGGAAGGAGATAAGGTAATGAAGATTACCTTCCATATTCTTCCCAAGAAGACTATGGTTGTCTCCACGAAATCTCTAGAAGTTGACCTTAATTTCAAGGAGACTTTAATTAATTAAGGTAATTAATAATTAAAAAACCCTTCCCTTTAACCTCTGAATAAAAGCAAACCCAGATGGTAAACTCTTATTACATCAGCCACTTTGCTAACTGAAAAAAAAAAAATCCATATGACCACATTGATGTGTTAAGGAGGAACGGCAGGAACATACATAGTTCCATCAGCTCTCCTGTTTTATCAGTCTTTCCACTTCTACAAGAACACAGAATAACTTCTATGAGAACTTGGATGGAAGGAATGAGATTCTAAAGAGAGGATGGGTGAACTATTTTGCATGGCACATACTAGATCACCTTCTTTTTTGCAATTCTTCTAGGGGTTGTTTTAATGGGGGGTGACCTTCTTTCGATGGTCCCTAGGGAATTTCCCCAGTGGCTTTCAAAAAATAATGCTAGGCAAGGTTCTTGTACTATAATTCCCCTTAGGGTTGAATAAATGTAGTCCAAATTTAATTCGCATTCATTGAAGCTTAAGGGAAATTAAATATAATGAACATCATTAGCTTTGGAAAGAGTACAATATTATTGGATTCTGTCCAGTTCTTGGTGTCTCTTGGGTGAGTTTTCTACCACAGATATGAGTGACGTTCTGCTAGCGTAGTCATTGCGGCAAGTCAAATTATAACATAGACCAAGGCAGCTGAAGTACAAATTGCTTTAAGATTTCAGAACTGTCTTTGGAAAAAAAAACAAAAAAAACCTGTGCAGCACCATTTGAACATCACCGTCATTGACAAAATAACTATTAGTCAATTTCAAAAGACAGCTTTACTGGGAACAGCTTACATCCTACAAGGAGGCCTTCAATATCATCAAACAACATCAGCCTATCCCAAGTTGCTGGCAGGGCTTGACAGGTAGATAAAAATACCAGATCCAGTCTAAACATCTGGCTGAGATGTTTAGTAATGAATTGTGCTTCCCTTCTCCTCCATGACATGGGAAGCCATTAAAGATGTTGGTGGGAGTTTGACACTGGATGAGTTAGGAGAACCACCTGTCTCTTGTTATCATCCACATCGCCTTCATCATCAGATTAACCTTCCCTCTCTCTGGCAAAGAAGGCTTTTATTTTAAATCCAACTGACAAATAAATCTAGATTCAGTAGGCCTTGAGAATAGAAACTTGGAATAAAGGATTAGGGCACTTTTGAAATCCTTGTTTCAGGATCGTGCCCATGTCAGATTTAATTTGGACTAACAGCTCAGATTTAGACTTGTTCTCTAGTCGCAAGAGTGCAAAACTTCGACAAATTGAATTTGCCCATCATACTGGCAAAAAGAAAGAAAAAAAAGTTTTCAGTAAGGCTTTGATTCAAGAATATCTAAATTCCTTTGGTCCACAGCCAGAAACTTAAGTATGCAGAAGCAGAGATGGAGAGGGAGGCTTAAAAATATCCATTTGGCTTGTATATTTACCAAGGAGAACAGATGTTGAGAATACATTGCGTTCCAATAATTTCCAGGAAGTCTTGATCTACGTGCAAAGGGGAAGGGTAAAAAAAAAAGTTTGGATTTCTGAAACTTGGGAGAAAAAAAAAATTCAAAGAAATTCTATTTCACCTTAGCTTGTCTTTCCAAGACCTTTGTTGGCAAGCAGCCACAATTCCCCTGACTTTTGACAGTGTTGTGACTTGCGGGTTTTTATTTTTAACAAGGATGAAACCTGAAAGGGATCACTCGGACGTGTGAGGCATCACTCTGTGAGGCATCACTCAGCGTCGGGAACAAGAGATCTGCTTCCCGTGCGCCCCAGAGACCTCTCAAACATCAAAATACTCATGAATATGTAGACTATGGAGATGAATTCAAAAGGATCCATTCTGGCCAATATGCGGCATTTCCCTTCTTTGGATTAATATTTACATTTTGCCAGAGGTCTCTAAAAAGGGCTTGGGAATACATTCATATAACGGGGGGAAACAAAGGAAAGGTTTAGAGATCTGGAGACAGAGGGAGAAGACAGAATAGGTAAAAGAAGGGAAAAGGAGAGAGGGAAAGAGAGAGAGAGTGAGTGAGTGAGAGAGAGAGAGACACAGAGAGACAGAGAGATTTCTGAAGCTAGTCAACTAAGATGTATGGACTTCAGCTCCCTGCATGGACTTCAGCTCCCTGCATGGACTTCAATTCCCCATTGAAGTCCCTGCTGGGAATTGAAGTTTATATATCTTAAAAGTTGACAAGTTTTGGGAACAGTGATGTAAACTGTGAGAATATGACAGTCTGTCTGTCTCACACTCATACACATATGCTCTGTCTATATCTGTCTATTTGACTATCATCTATCATCTCTGTCTGTCTGTCTGTCTGTCTGTCTGTCTGTCTGTCTGTCTGTCTGTCTGTCTGTCTGTCTGTCTATCTATCTCTAGCTCTCTCATATCTCTCTCTCTCTCATACACAAATCTGTCTATCTATCTATCTTCTATCTATCTATCTATCTATCTATCTATCTATCTATCTATCTATCTATCTATCTATCTATCTATCTATCTATATCTATCTATCTATCTATCTATCTATCTATCTATATCTATATCTATATCTATATCTATATCTATATCTATATCTATATCTATATCTATATCTATATATCTATATCTATATCTATATCTATATCTATATCTATATATCTGTCCCTAATAACTATAAAAATACGAATCCCAGGCATATCTGTACAATGGTATAAAATCCTTGAACTCTGGGATGAATATAAACCAGCTGTTTATTGTTAGAACAATAAAAACAATAAAAACAACTATTTACAAATCTATCACACGATCAATGGGCAGAATACTGAGTCAGCAGGGTTTATAAGAAAACTCCCCACCCCTGACACTCACTCTGATGACGCTGGCAGTGGACAAGCGAAAGCTAAGGTTGTTTTAGATTTGTAAGTAGTTGTTTTTATTGTTTTAACAATAAACAGCTGGTTTATATTCATCCCAAAGTTTGAGGATTTTATACCATTGTATATCTATATCTATATCTATATCTATATCTATATCTATATCTATATCTATATCTATATCTATATCTATATCACAATCTCTCTGATTGGACTAGATGACCTCCAAGGTCCCTTCCACCCCTATTATTCAATGTTTTAATATTTTATTTATGTATTTTTATTTTATGTACATCCCCCAGAGACCTTCCATGACGGAGATGGGTGGTTGCAAAATTTGATAAATAAAAAAATGCCGTTATTATATCCATATCTTGATGCCCCTCCCCTTTCACAGCATGGAAAAGACAGCAACCTCATTGGTGTGTGTCTGTGTGTTTCTGTCTGTCTGTGTGTGTGTTTGTGTAATCTGCTTCTTTCTTCTCCAGGGTCATCAGGCAATATTATGTTTGTCTTTTTGCCAGTTCCTTCTGCCGGACTTGACAGAACCACCTTACCACAATCATGGATGTAAGGCTCGGAGATCATCTTTCTCCCACACCTTAGATTCAGCATCCCACAGGCCAAATAGTAATCTTACAAGAATAGAAGTTCTCTCCTTTCCATCCAACATCAAGGCCTCTCTGCTTTGGAACCATGAAAGGAGCTGCTATTTTCAGTAATATATATATATATATATTAATGACATGATTCACGAGGTCAGGTAAGGCAGATTAATGTATAAAAGGACCGTCCCTTGAAAGCAGCGGAGAGGACGTAATGCGCCAGAATTGTGCAGTTGCCTTGGGCACTAGCCTTGCCTTGGTGTTGTCATGTGAGCATATGGGAATCCTTTCTTATAACGGATGCTCAAACGAGGGATACCCACTACAAAGGAGGACCTTCCTTCTCCTCTAACAGCCAAAGATGAAAGAAAGGGCAGGCGTTTCTCCCAAATAGGATCTCGATGCCTTTGAAGTTGCAATATTTGACTCTAAAGCAGCAACGGTGACGAACGATATGGGCAAATGCTTGCAGAAATGCTCACCATCCCTGGAATGGTTAAAGGAAGGAAGGAAGACATAATCAGTCAACCAGAATAGAGCTGGAAGGGACCTTGGAGGTCTTCTAGTCCAACCCCCTGCTCAAGCGGGAGAACCTCTACCATCTCAGACAAATGGCTGTCTAGCCTCTTCTTAAAAACCTCCAGTGATGGAGCGCCCACAACTTCTGAAGGCAAGTTGTTCCACTGATTGATTGTTCTCACCATTAGGAAATTTCTCCTTAGTTCTAGGATGCTTCTCTCCTTGACTGGTTTCCATCCATTGTTTCTTGTCCTGCCTTCAGGTGCTTTGGAAAATGAGTTGACCCCTTCTTCTTCGTGGTAGCCCCTCAAATACTGAAATACTGCTAAGCATTCCAGTATTTGAGGGGTATTATTAGAAATAAGTACAGGCAGTCCTTGACTTAGGATGACAACGGATCCCCAAATTTCCGTTGAGATTTGTTAAGTGATTTTCACCCTGTTTTGCAACCTTCCTTGCCACAGTTCTGAAGTGAATCACTGCAGAATCAACCGTTAGTAACATGGTTATTGAGTCTGGCTCCCCCAGTGTTTTTGCTGGTCAGAAGGTCGCAAAAAATGATCACCTAACCCAAGGACAATGCAACCGTCATAAATATGAGTCAATTGCCAAGTGTCTGAATTTTGATCATGTGACCATGGTGGTGCTACTATGGTCCTAAGTGTGAAAAATATTCCGAAGTCACTTCAAATGGTTACGAAATAATAATAATAATAATAATAATAATAATAATAATAATAATAATAATAATAATAATAATAATAATAATAATAATAATAATAATAATAATAATAATAATAATAGTAATAGTAATAGTAATAGTAATAATAATAATAATAGTAATAGTAATAATAATAGTAATAATAATAATAATAATAATAATAATAATAATAATAATAATAATAATAATAATAATAATAATAATAATTAATAATAATAATAATAATAATAATAATAATAATAATAATAATAATAATAATAATAATAATAATAATAATAATAATGTGGGAAGTGACCTTGGAGGTCATCTAGTCCAACCCCCTGCTCAGGCAGGAAACCCTATACCATTTCAGACGAATGGCTGTCCAGTCTCTTCTTAAAAACTTCCAGTGTTGGATCATTCACAACTTCTGGAGGCAGGTTGTTCCACTGATCAATTGTTTTCACTGTCAAAAAATTTCTCCTTAGTTCTAGGTTGCTTCTCTCCTTGGTCAGTTTCCATCCGTTGCTTCTTGTCCTGCCTTCGGGTGCTTTGGAGAATAGCTTGACTCCCTCTTCTTTGTGGCAGCCCCTTACAATGAACTGTTGTAAGTCGTGGATTACCTGTATCATGGCTTATAAGGCTGCCACCGTGCCCCCAATAAGAAGAGGGGTGAATGTTAGACACAGAAGGCCAGGTTGACATGTGAAGGTCCAATTAAACTGATGTATTGCTAAACAGCCTCTGTACAGGAATCTTTTCAACAAGTGGTTAGCACCTGTTTGGAGTTTGATAAGCATCAACGGCACTCAAGGGAAGTTGGATTTAGTTTGTTTGTGGCTATGTAGGGATTCTGTTGTTGTTGTTGTTGTTGTTAGTTGCAAAGTCGTGTCCGACTGATTGTGACCCCATGGACAACGTTCCTCCAGGCCTTCCTGTCCTCTACCATCTTCTGGAGTCCATTTAAGCTCACGCCTCCTGCTTCAGTGACTCCATCCAGCCACCTCATTCTCTGTCGTCCCCTTCTTCTATTGCCCTCAATCTTTCCCAGCATCGGGCTCTTCTCCAGTGAGTCCTTCTTTCTCATTAGGTGGCCAAAGTACTTGAGTTTCCACTTCAGGATCTGGCCTTCTAAAGAACAGTCAGGATTGATCTCCTCTAGGACTGACCGGTTTGATCGCCTTGCAGTCCAGGGGACTCGCAGGAGTCTTCTCCAGCACCATAGGTCAAAGGCCTCAATTCTTTGGCGCTCAGCCTTTCTTATGGTCCAACTTTCGCAGCCTTTTGACTCCATCTCCAGGTTCTGCCAATCTTTCTCCTACATCAATCAAATGATGTTCAGAGCTCTTAATTTGGAGGTCAGCAGATTAGCCTCTCTGTATTTGAGTGGCAGGAAAGCAGGATTAAGAGCTTAAATGTCAAGTAGAAGATAATGCACCTTTTTAAGGATCCCTCCCCTTCCTTTAGCCATCCCCTCCCCACTTTTTACAGGGCAGTCAGGAAGGGAAATTCATTTCTTAAAACAGTCCAAATCTGTCTGGCTCCAAGAACCAAGAACGATACCTGGTATTACTTCTGAGTAGTATCCTTTATTGTTCTTCACTTATAGACAGACTCTTGCCAAACTAAAGCAATTATCAGCATCACTAGAGAGATACTCTGGGAATTGCTGTGGAGGAGACATTTTAACTCTCTATTGTTGTTCAGTTGCTAAGTTGCGTCCAAGTCTTTGTGACCCTATGGATCATAGGTCAAATCAGGAGATCCAATCAGTCAACATTAATGTAAGTCAACCCTGATTGTTCTTTGGAATCTTTACCAACACCACAGTCTTCTCCAAGGAGTCCTCTCTTCTCATTTGGTGGCCAAAGTATCAGTATCTGAGACTGAAGCTCAAATACTTTGGCCACCAAATGAAAATAGGGGACTCCTTGGAGAAGTATGTCTAGTTTAATGAAGAGAAGGACGAGGGGAGAAATGATAGCAATGTTCCAGTATCTCAGGGGCTGCCCCAAAGAAGAGGGAGTCAAGCTATTCTCCAAAGTGCCTGAAGGCAGGACAAGAAGCAACGGATGGAAACTAATCAAGGAGAGAAGGCCACACTTGGAATACTACATCTAGTTTTGGTCACCACGATGTAAAAAAGATGTTGAGACTCTAGAAAGAGTACAGAGAAGAGCAACAAAGATGATTAGGGGACTGGAGGCTAAAACATACAAGGAACGGTTGCTGGAATTGGGTATGTCTAGTTTAATGAAGAGAAGGACGAGGGGTGACATGATAGCAGTGCTCCAATATCTCAGGGGCTGCCCCAAAGAAGAGGGAGTCAAGCTATTCTCCAAAGCACCCGAGGGCAGGACAAGAAGCAACAGATAGAAGCTAACCAAGGAGAGAAGCAACCTAGAACTAAGGAGAAACTTCCTGACAGTTAGAACAATTAACCAGTGGAACAACCTGCCTCCAGAAGCGGTGAATGCTCCAACACTGGAAGTTTTTAAGAAGAGACTGGACAGTCATTTGTCTGAAATGGTATAGGGTTTTCTGCCTGAGCAGGGGGTTGGACTAGATGACCTCCAAGGTCCCTTCCATCTTTTTTTTTATTATTATTATTATTATTATTATTATTATTATTATTATTATTATTATTATTATTATTATTATTATTATTATTATTATTATTATTATTATTATTATTATTATTATTATTATTATTATTATTATTATTATTATTATTATTATTATTATTATTATTAAAGATCCTGATGTTGAGAAAGATTGAAGACAAAAGGAGAAGGGGATGGCAGAGGATGGGATAGTTAGGTAATGTAGTTGACACAATAAACATGAATTTGGGCAAACGTTAGGAGACTGTGGAGGACAGGGGGAGCTGGTATGCTATGATCCATGGGGTCACAAAGTGTTGGACATGGCTTAGCGACTGAACAACCACACCATCATTCTACATGGTCCTTGACACGCGGGAGGGTACACAGATAGCTGATGTCTCTGATGCTTCTCACACAAGAAAATCACCATTTCGTGCTGCTATCCATTACAACACTTCAACACTTGGAATTTGCGGAAGAGCTGGTACCTCAAAGGCTGAAGAGGACTGCAGACATTGTGTCTGTTGTGGTTTCCTTAAACAAAACACACTTTTGTGTCCCATGAATGTTCTCTTGGAAGCATCTTTTTTCTTCCCAAGTTGGTGTTTCAAGATTTCTAATAAGTATACATTTCTGAGGTAACAATAACCAGATAACCAGGAAAAGCTGGACTTTCCTATGAATTGTGGGGTCTTTAGTCCTCTCTGAGCTTAATTGTGTTCTTACAGACGTTTCATAACCTAACTAGGTAACATCATCAGTGCTAGAAGGGAGGGAGGTTTGTTCTCTATTTATATACTAATGGCTTGCCTGATCAGTGTTGGTGGGAATGTTCTTGGTGATTACCTTATTAAACTATTTGTCAAGATTCTGACTGACTAACCTAACCAAGCAAACACCTTTGAGAGTTTCCGATCTCTTAATAAAAACTTGGCCCTTTTAGGACTTGTGGACTTCAACTCCCAGAATTCCTCATCCGGGCATGCTGGCTGAGGAATTCTGGGAGTTGAAGTCCACAAGTCATAAAAGGGCCAGGTTGGAACACCCCTGTCTTAATACACTGCTTTATTGAGTACACCATATTGGCATATCTGAAAGTAAAACCAGCTCTGGGGGTGGGGAGCTTCCCAACCCCCCATAGTAAAAGCATTAACTTATTCCTCCTCCCTCTGGGTCAAGACATGTTGCCCAGTCAAGTTGGGAAATATTGTTATGAGAGAGCATCTCTGAGTCTAGCCAGACACCTGGTCATTGTCCTTGATTCCCACGGTCTGCTTCCTTAATCTTTGAAGTCTGCATTCCAAACCTCTCCCCCCCCCCCCGGTCTTGTTAGCAAGTTGAGAAGCAGCAAGACTGGGCTTTGAAACATAACACTCTTGTTTACTGTTTGGTTGTTTCTCTGCAGAAGTATGAACAGATTTCCCCAAAACATTGCAGACTACAGGAACCATTTGCGCTTCAGTTTGGGATGCAGACAACACAGACTCATCCCCAACAGCCTGTGTGTCTGTCTTCAACAGTGAAGGGACACAGGGCAGAAAACATCCTGCAGCCAAGAAGGCTCCACACCCATTTGTGACCCTGAGGACCCAGATAAACCTCCAAGTGGTCTCAACGACTCTCTAAAAGAAGGCAAATGACCAACTGTCTGCAAAGGCTATAAATCCTTCCATTCCCCACCATCCAGTCAGAGCTGAAGAAGCTTCTTGGATGAGAAGCGAAAAGTCTTCCAAGAAAAAACAAGAAAGTCCAGTTGCTTCCTGAAAAAGCACCTGGGGGAGAACCATGACCTGGATGACTGAGAATTTCCATAGACATTTGTTTGAGTTGGTAATTCCTTCTTAATGTATTCTTTACAGCTTGATGGTTGGTCTAGTATTAATCTTGGTATTAATATCTGTTTATGTGGTTGTTGATTACTGGTGAGGAGATATTTGGATCTTTTTGTTTCCTTTTTAGCATTTTGACTGTCTCTTTTGAATGGCAAGTAGATGTTATTTATCTCTTTGTGCCTGTTACGGATGAATTGTCTGAGTGACAGGCTTCCAGGAATTCTCTGGCATTTTTTGGACTTAGCATCTTTTGGGTCTAAGAACCTTTGGCCTTCTAAGTATTTCTTTAGACAAATCTTTATTCCTGTCCACCATGAAAGGGGTCAACTCTTTTTTGCTCAATTCTCCCTTTCAACTGACATGTTTTAAGACGTTGTCATTGATGGCCTTCTGCCCACCTTTCACCTGAACCTTCCTCAGAAGTATATTTGATAAATATAACCTTTCTAGTATTCCACCTTGTCCCACCAGAAGCTTTAATGCTTACACAAGCTTAACCTCTAAAGGCAATGTCAAGAGAAAAATTCTTTAATCTGTACAAACATTGTAAGTTAGAAGACATGTTGAGATAAGAGAATCAGCCACAGCAGACCAGCAGTTGCAACACGTTTCCTCGCTGCACTGGGCCTGAGCTGATAGCATATTGCAGAGAAATATCTAATCTGGGTCAGTCACCAAGACCAGAGGTTTAGTCTTCTGGGCTTTTGGACTTGTGCTGGAGCCCATCCTCAGGGAACTTCTTTCTCACCAGAATGTGTGCTTTGGGCTATTCCATGTGGTGTCTGGTTGTTTGTGGCTTTTTAGTTGTTGATTGGGGTGTTGATGACTGCCTATTATGTTAATAGAATGGAATGGAATGGAATGGAATGGAATGGAATGGAATGGAATAGAATGGAATAGAATAGAATAGAATAGAATAGAATAGAATAGAATAGAATAGAATAGAATAGAATAGAATAGAATAGAATAGAATAGAATAGAATAGAATAGAATAGAATAGAATAGAATAGAATAGAAGGGACCTTGGAGGTCTTCTACTACAGCCCCCTGCTCAAGCAGGAGAACCCATACCATCTCAAACAAGTGGCTGTCCAATCTCTTCTTAAAAACCTCTAGTAATGGAGTGCCCACGATTTCTGGAGGCAACTTCTGTTCCACTGGTCAATTGTCCTTATTGTCAGGAAGTTTCTCCTTAATTCCAGGTTGCTTCTCTCTTTGATCAGTTTCCAACCATTGTTTCTCGTCCTTCCCTCTGGTGCTTTGGAGAATAGTTTGACCCCCTCTTCTTTGTGGCAGCCCCTCAAATACTGGAATACTGCTATCACGTCTCCCCTATTTCTTCTTTTCTTTAGACTAGCCAAACCCATGTCCCGCAGCTGTTCTTCATATGTTTTAGTTTCCAGGCCTTTGATCATCTTAGTTGCTCTTCTCTGAATTCTTTCCAGACTCTCAACATCTTTTTTGTGATATGGTGACCAAAACTGGCTGCAGTATTCCAGGTGTGGTCTTACTAGGGTTTTATAAAGTGGTACTAATATTTCACATGTTTTTGATTCTATGCCTCTGTTTATACAACCCAGGATTGTATTAGCTTTTTTGGCTGCTGCTGCACACTGCTGGCTCATAGTCAAGTAATCATCCACTAGGACTCCAAGGTCCCTCTCACAGTTACTGTGTTTGAGCCAGGTCTTGCCTAATCTGTACGTGTACCTTTGATTTTTCCTGCCTAAATGTAAAACTTTGCTTTTCTCCACATTAAAACTCATTTTGTTGGATAGGGCCCATTGTTCAAGTTTGTTAAGATCTTTTTGAATCCTGAGTTTGTGCTGGCTACTCCTACCAGTTTGGTGTCATCTGCAAATTGGATGAGTTCCCCTTCGATTCCCTTATCTAAGTCATTTATGTGATTGGTTGTTGTTTCTTTGTGCTGCCAATTAGAGAATTATCTAATTGCTATTCTGGACCTGCAATGATTCAAAAATGCATCGTGAAAGTGGTCCCAGAAAGCCATGAAATTCTTGTCTCATGTTTTTGGCTTCTTACCAGCTACTTAAGAGTTGAGAACACTAATGTTAAGACATCCTGTTCCACAGAGATCCACATTTTTTTTTGATAGTGAGAACAATCAACCAATATAACAGCTCACCTTCAGACGTTGTGAGTGTTCCATAACGGGAGGCTTTTATGAAGAAACTGGACAGCCACTTGTCCAAAATTGTATACAGTCTCCTGCTTGAGTGGGGTGGGTGGGTGGGGTGGACTAGAAGATCTCCAAGGTCCCTTTCAACTCTGTTATTCTGTTAACCTAAGATGATTTGCAATGTTGGAATGATTCTAGACTATGGCAGTGCTCTCTACATGAGGCTGCCTTAGAAGACATCAGTAAGCTTCAGTTGATATGAAATGCAGTGTCCCTAGTGCTCACTGGTAGTCATCACCAGACACATTTAACATAAAACATAGAATAAAAGGGTTGGGAGGGAGATTGGAGACACTATACCATTCTGAACAAATGGCTGTGCAGGTTCTTCTCGAAAACCTCCACTGATGGAGCACCCATAACTTCAGGAAGCAAGCTGTTTTACTGAATAATTGTTCTCACTATTAGAAAATTTCTCCTTAGTTCTAGGTTGCTTCTCTCCTTGATTAGTTTCCATCCGTTGCTTCTTGTCCTGCCTTCAGGCACCTTGGAAAATAGCTTGGCTCCCTCTTCTTTGTGGCAGCCCCTGAGATATTGGATCACTGCTATCATGTCACCCCTCGTCCTTCTCTTCATTAAACTAGACATACCCAATTCCTGCAACCGTTCTTCATATGTTTTAGCCTCCAGTCCCCTAATCATCTTTGTTGCTCTTTTCTGCACTCTTTCTAGAGTGTCAACATCTTTTTTATATCATGGTGATTAGAACAGGATGCAAAATCCATTTGTATTTTTGCCCCCCCCCCATTTTCTACCTCAGGGGTCTTCAAACTTGGCCCTTTTATGACTTGTGGACTTCAACTCCCAGAATTCCTCAGCCAGGCATGCTAGCTGAGGAATTCTGGGAGTTGAAGTCCACAAGTCATAAAAGAGCCAGGTTTGAAGACCCCTGGTCTACCTAGTAGTTTTTCAGGTGCAACCTTTTAATCCTACAAAACCATTTATAGGTTAAATGACATCAGTAGAACTAGATTTCCCCATTAAAACCAGCCTGACCGTTGGATTTGTATCAGAAGAAGCTGTTGTTCATTTCTCATTGCTGCCATATCAAGGGGGTCCAATGCTCAGAAATGCTCTTTTTCTATAATGCCACCAAATCTCCTACTTGAGAATAGAACAACCTCTATCTTTGCTGCTTTTTGGAATAAACTAGGGGTAGTCCTCAACATATGACTGTAATGGTCATAAAGCAGGTTGTCATATGATTGATCAGATCTCAGTACCTTTTTTTGTGTGTTGGTCGTAAAGTAAATCAGCATTGTATGTATGTATGTATGTATGTATGTATTTAGCATGCTGCCCATCTTGCTTCAAAGTGACTTTGGGCAGCTTATAAAATGTGAAGTATAACCCAGGCTTAGATGGGCAAGCTTATGTTTTCAGATAGTTTGCTATGTATGTTTGTTGGCCTAGACACCAGGAGACTATGACCTAGTCCTGACTTAGGCATGAAAGCTGAATGGGTGACTTTGACCCAATTACTAGGAGATGGCGAGAACTAGGTCCATCCTTAGACATGAAAGCCAATGAGTTTGGGTCAGTCACCAGTGATTTAGTCCCAATTTAGGCATGAAAGTCAGATGAAAGACTTTGGGCCAATCACCAGGAGACAGTGAGTTCTAGTTTCACCTTAGGCAAGAACAACAGGCTAGGTGCAGTGGTGGGATCCAGCCAGTTCACACCACTTCAGCAGAACCGGTAGCTAATTTTTTTATTGCCCAGGCCCAGAATGGACTTCTGGAAGCGGCATCCACACAGAGAACCGGTTGTTCGCATAGAATCAAGATAGAATCAAGATCATGTGAAGTATTAATACCACTTTACAATGCCTTGGTAAGGCCACACTTGGAATACTGCATCCAGTTTTGGTCACCACGATGTAAAAAAGATGTTGAATGCTGTCCGAAATGGTATAGAGTTTCCTGCCTGAACAGGGGGTTGAACTAGATGATCTCCATGGTCCCTCCTGACATCATCATCATCATCATCATCATCATCATCATCATCATCATCATCATCATCATCATCATCATCATCATCATCATCATCATCATCATCATCATCATCATCATTATTATTATTATTATTATTATTATTATTATTATTATTATTATTATTATTATTATTATTATTATTATTATTATTATTATTATTATTATTATTATTATTTGAATCCCACCACTGGCTAGGTGACTTTGTGCCAGTCACTTTCTCTCAAGCCAGCCCATATCACAGAGTTGTTGTGGGGGAAGAGGGAATGTTATGTATAATTTGCCTTCTTGAGTTACTTTAGTAATAAAGATGAGAAGCAATGGATGGTAGCTAATTGAAGAGAGAAGCCAATTAGAACTAAGGAGAAATTTCCTGAGAGTGAGAACAATCAACCATTTGAACGGCTGGCCTCCAGAAGTTGTGAATGCTCCATCACTGGAGTTTTTTTAAGAAGAGGTTGGACAAGCATTTGTTTGAAATGGTATAGGGCAGGGGTAGGCAACCTTGGCTCTTTTATGACTCCTGGACTTCAACTCCCAGAATTCCTGAGCCAGCATGGCTCAGCTTGGAAACCTCTCGCTTTCCCCTCAGCGTGGCTGGCTCAGGAATTCTGGGAGTTGAAGTCCACGAGTCATAAAAGAGCCAAGGTTGCCTAGCCCTGGTATAGGGTCTCCTGCTGGAGCAGGGGGTTGGACGAGAAGACCTCCAGGGACCCTTCCAATTGTTAGTCTGTGAAATAAATAAACAAATAATCAACTTGGTGAAATTCATCTCAACCAGCTCTGCTCACCTTGGTGTTTTCATAGCACCAGCCAAATTTGCAGGGTTAAAGGGAGTGCGGCGGGGGAGGGGGAAGAGATGAGAAGAATATTGCGTTTATCTACGGAGGAAAACCCTTAGGAAGAAACCTTGCTCCTTGTCTAACCCAGGGGGTCTTCCAACTTGGCCCTTTTATGACTTTGTGGACTTCAACTCCCAGAATTCCTCAGCCAGGCACGCTGGCTGAGGAATTCTGGGAGTTGAAGTCCAGAAGCAGGGGTCTTCCAACTTGGCCCTTTTATGACTTGTGGACTTCAACTCCCAGAATTCCTCAGCCAGGGAATTCTGGGAGTTGAAGTCCACAAGTCATAAAAGGGCCAAGTTGGAAGACCCCTGGTCTAAACTTTTTTTGAAGATTTGTCACTGATGTTGCTTTCACTGCATCCCCTGGTGGATTCACTTGTCAAACTGGCTGATATGCTTTCAGAATTATGCGTATATTCACCAGAACCTGAGTGCTTCTCAATGAATCTTTTAACCTTTCAATTTAGACAACAAAGTTTCCTTAAATAATGAATCGGTGGGATTACGCAATTTATGGAAGCTCTCCTCCAGCTCCTTGCTATTTTCCTTCGTAGAGAATGTTTCTTTTCTTTTGTAGGCAAAGCCAATAGTTTTATACGTATATTCTTGATATATTCTGCCATTCTGAATCAAGCAAGGTCAAGATTCTTAGAATCTTTAATGTCTGCAAAAAGAGACCAACTCGGGCTCTAATAAAAGCCAAATCAGAAGTGGCTCCCGTCATCCGTGTCACCCAGTAGGCGAAATAGAATAAAATACAATTAAATAAAAAACATGAGACGTTAGCAGCCATCAAGGGAACACAATCATCAGATGCCTTAAAATAAAATATATTGGTGTTCCTTCTCAAATTCATCCCTTCATTTCATTTCCTGTCTGCTTGCCTGTGTTTTGAAGATAGTATCTATTTAAAAAGCAGACATGAAATCCAAAATATAATTGAATGACTGGAAGAAGAGGATTTTTTTTATATTATTATTATTACAAATCCTGAATGATTCAGTTCCAACTGCCGGTAGATCACAAATATGCATTCACTTTTCATTCAATCACCCTTCTTCCATCTGACATGTGGTTATTTAATTTTCTGCCAGCATGTTCTACAGAGACTGTGTTTCTTTTTTCTTCTCCAGCTATGCCTCTCTGCTATTGATGTCTTCCCAGAGAATGGTATGTGTATGTCAAATTATTGCTATTGATCTGGTTTGATTCCTTTATGTATCCTTGTTTTCATCGCATTAATAACTCATCTGATTATGACAGCGAAAGGAACAAGGCAGGGTCCAAAACCGGACCAGAAGCTTCCATTTCTGTTTGCTTTATAGATGTCATTCCTTTGAGAGTGCTAGTTATTGCAGATGAAAGTACAATGGGATCCATCATCTCAATTAAGGAGCATAATTCTATGTCTTTCTGTAGGGGAAGGAGTTGCAGAACCTGATGGTGGAGTCAAAAGAGAGATCAGTCTAGAATCCCTATGTAGTCACAAATGAACTAAGTCCAAATTCCATTGAATTCTGTTGATGCTTATCAAAATTGACCCTTAGACTAAGTGGAAAACATTATTGAAGAGGGGACAACCTATTCTTCAAAGCACCTGAAGACAGGACAAAAAGCTATGGATAGAAAATAATCAAGGAGAGAATCAACCTAGAAGTAAGGAGAAATTTCCTTCAATATTTTGATTCCCCAGATATTTAAAAAAAAATAAAAGTTGGAGATTCTTGTGTCATTAGAGAAAGTTTCCTATCAGTAAGACAGTTAAAAACAGAAGACCACACTACTTTGAATTGTATTGTTTGCTGGTGTTGAAAGAAAAATCTTCATCAGGGTCCAGTCAAAGCTGGGAATAAACAACATGGAGACTGCTTTAGAAAAAAAGGTTGCAGTTTATTGAAAAGGAGAGCCAGACAGAAAGATGGCTCTGGAAAAACTGACCACATGTAGCAGGGAGTGGTGGGGTTTTATACCTCCTTTGGGCTTTGTATTTGGAGTTCTTCCTGTTTGAGGCTTTGTATTTCCTGTGTCATGTACTTTGACCTGAGTCTGAGTGTATCCTTTTGGTATTGGTGGATTAATCCTACTATGTTTCCTGTCCTTAGAATTTTGGTGGGGGAATGTAGATTTTAGGGGTCTTTGTCTTCCTAATCTCTTCAGTTTCTAGCTGGAAGGCTCCAACCTTCCTGAATGGATTATTGAATTTGCATTTCTAAAAGCTGGCCTCTGCCTAGGGGCTGGGGTTAGTTTCTGGTGGCTGGCTTCTGTCTTTTTAAAGATCTTCTCCATTATTACAGGAGGATTTGGACAGACTTGAACACTGGGCACTATGTAACAAAATGAAATTCAATGGTGAAAAAAGTAAGGTTCTACATTTAGGCAAGAAAAACCAAATGTACAGGTATAGTATAGGGGGTACCTTGCTCAATAGTAGTAACTGTGAGAGGGATCTTGGAGTCCTAGTGGACAATCACTTAAACATGAGCCAGCCATGTGCTGCAGCTGCCAAAAAAGCCAACACAGTGCTAGGCTGCATTAACAGAGAGATAGAATCAAGATCACGTGAAGTATTAATACCACTTTACAATGCCTTGGTAAGGCCACACTTGGAATACTGCATCCAGTTTTGGTCACCACGATGTAAAAAAGATGTTGAGACTCTAGAAAGAGTACAGAGAAGAGCAACAAAGATGATTAGAGGTCTGGAGGCTAAAACATACAAGGAACGGTTGCTGGAATTAGGTATGTCTAGTTTAATGAAGAGAAGGATGAGGGGGGACATGATGACAGTCTTCCAATATCTCAGGGGCTGCCCCAAAGAAGAGGGAGTCAAGCTATTCTCCAAAGCGCCTGAAGGCAGGACAAGAAGCAACAGATAGAAACTAACCAAGGAGAGAAGCAACCCAGAACTAAGGAGAAACTCCCTGACAGTTAGAACAATTAACCAGTGGAACAACCTGCCTCCAGAAGCGGTGAATGCTCCATCACTGAAGGTTTTTAAGAAGAGACTGGGACAGCCATTTGTCTGAAAGGGTTTAGGGTTTCCTGCCTGAGCAGGGGGTTGGACTAGATGACCTCCAAGGTCCCTTCCAACTTTATTATTATTATTATTAACCATGACCTGGATGATTGAGAATCTCCATAGACCGAGAACATTGAAAGATGACTCATAAAAAAAAAAAAAAAACCCCTGAAGAACGAAAGCCATTAAAATCGAAAGCAACAAAAAAAAAAGAGCTCCCTGACTGAAAGCATTTGAAAACTATTGATAAAACCAGGGAGGAAAAATTGAAGGTCATCATCATCAAGACTTTGTGCTTCTCACTTTAAAAATAATAACAATCGTAACAAGAAGAGCGCCTTCAGCTAGTTCTGCAAGGATCTCAGTTGAAATTAATGTTTTAAGAGAGCAAAACTTCAAAGGATGTAGCAAGGTACCATATTAATCCTAGCGGTCGGTCTTGCTCACGGCTTGAGGAGCCTTCCAAGGGGGCTCTCAGCTTGAGGCTGGATCCTTTACTGGATTTCTGCTTTGCAAGTGGAAACCTCCGAGAGAAACGTGTAAATATTTCTACAACCCCATGCAGCTGAAGCACTGGAGCACTCGTCTACCACCAGGAGTGGAGGGCTGCCTTGTATTTTTGAAAGTACAAGACAGAAAATCCATGTAATTACCTCTGAAGCAGAAGATGCTAGGAAGCTTAATAGAACAGCATGTACAGGAAGTGCTCTGTCATTTCTCTGCTGACTAACTCCCTACCAGCACCACCACTATGTACCGATCTCCCCACACCAACATCAGGTTAACCTGTTCTTCCTCCATTCGGTGGTCTTCTTCTTCTTCTTCTTCTTCTTCTTCTTCTTCTTCTTCTTCTTCTTCTTCTTCTTCTTCTTCTTCTTCTTCTTCTTCTTCTTCTTCTTCTTCTTCTTCTTCTTCTTCTTCTTCTTCTTCTTCTTCTTCTTCTTCTTCTTCTTCTGCTTCTTCTTCTTCTTCTTCTTCTTCTTCTCTTCCTTCTCCTCCTTCCTCCTCCTCCTCCTCCTCTCCTCCTCCTCTCCTCCTCCTCCTCTCCTCTCCTCCTTCTCCTCCTCCTCTTCCTCCTCCTCCTCCTCCTCCTCCTCCTTCTCTTGGAGCATTCACAACGTCTGGAGGCAAGTCGTTCCACTGATTAATTGTTCTCACTGTTAGAGAGCTTCTCCTTAGAGAGTTTCTATTCTATTCTATTCTATTCTATTCTATTCTATTCTATTCTATTCTATTCTATTCTATTCTATTCTATTCTATTCTATTCTATTCTATTCTATTCTATTCTATTCTATTCTATTCTATTCTATTCTATTCTATTCTTGTTGTTGTTAATAATAACAATAATAACAATAAAAGATATGTAGAGATATAAGGCTAATGTTTTTTTACGTTATTAGAAGAATCCCATAGTTTTCCAATATGTCTTTTTATGTCTGGAACTCCCAAACTGGCCCCTATTCTTGATTTATGGGAGATTTTTTTCTTCCCTGCTTCATTGTTTTCATAGAATTATGGAATCAAAGAATCACAGAATCACAGAATCATAGACTCATAGGGTTGGAATGGACCTTGGAGGTCTTCTAGTCCAACCCCCTGCTCAAGCAGGAGATCCTATAGCATTCTGAACAAATGGCTGTCCAGTCGCTTCTTAAAAGCCTCCAGTTACGGGTCACCTGCAACTTCTGGAGGCAGGTTGTTCCACTGGTTAATTGTTCTCACTGTCAGAAAATTTCTCTTGAGTTCCAGATTGCTTCTCTCCTTGGTTAGTTTCCATCCGTTGCTTCTTGTCCTGCCTTCAGGTGCTTTGGAGCATAGCTTGACTCCCTCTTCTTTGGGGCACCCCCCTATTTGCAGGAATCAGTCTTTCAATTAAGATTGTGGGTTCAGTTAATTTCAAGAGTAAGTGACATAGTTAATGGTTTTGGCTTTACAGGCCAATCTTAAATAGGTCCACTGAGAAATAAGTCCCACTGATGTCAGTTCCTATACAAGTTCACATTTTGCATTTTTGCTACCTGTTTTGAGTAACATGTTCGAACCCAGTAGCAGAGCATATAATTCAAACAAAAGGAAATAGATTCCATTCAAACACAGCATCAAAACTGGGAGAAAAGATTTGTGGTCCTGAATAGTTTAAAAGCCACATACTTTTCGTTTTCAAAAACAAACCAACCAACAAATTCTATATTTAAATATGAGATAAATGCACATTTTATGCCCTTCTATCTAATGCAGACGAATGCAAGAAGGGAACATTTTTGTTGATAAGCAGTGGTAAAACTCCCATAAATAACTTGATATGTCCATCCTTTTCGATTTAAAAAAAAAAAGTGAAAGAAAATGGGAGGAGAGTGCAAATAGAGCTTTTGAGACAGGAGCTTGGAGGCAGCAAAATAGATTTCATTTTTTTTCTTTATTGTTATTGTTGAGTGTAGATACCTAAGGCGGCTCTATCAATAGAGCTTATGGCACTTTAGAACAGGGGGAAAATGCAATCAATGGAGCCTGTCTTGAATCTAAGCTTTCAGAGTGAAAATATATGCCCACACATGTATACACACTGCACTTTATATGTGGGGATTGTGCAAAAGAAAAAGCTGAGCTGAGAAAGAACACATTAAAGAGTACTGTAGCACTAGTACCACTGTATACTGGACTGGTAAGACCAAACTTGGAATATTGGATCCAGTTCTGATCACCCTGATGCAAAAAAAGAGGCTGACATTCTAGAAAAGACATATCAAACTCAAGGCCCGCAGACTGGATCTTCCCAATTCTTGACCTGCATTTTACATTCTTTAACTTACAACAACAATCAGAATTTCCAGTTGCCAAAGCACCAAATTTTGATCACATGACTTTTTGGATGCGATGACAGTTGTAAATGCAGGTGTAGGTATATAATAATAATAAAGTTGGAAGGGACCTTGGAGGTCATCGAGTCCAACCCCCTGCTCAGGCAGGAAACCCTATACCATTTCAGACAAATGGCTGTCCAGTCTCTTCTTAAAAACTTCCAGTGTTGGAGCATTCACCGCTTCTGGAGGCAGGTTGTTCCACTGGTTAATTGTTCTAACTGTCAGGAAGTTTCTCCTCAGTTCCGTTGCTTTCTTTCCTTTGCTAGTTTCCATCCTTCTTCTTGTCCTGCCCTCATGCTCCTTGGAGAATAGCTTACTCCCTCTTCTTTGTGGCAACCCCGAGATTTGGAATACTGCTATCCATGTCACCCCTAGTCCTGTCTTTTTTTTCATTAAACTAGACATAACCCAATTCCAGCAAACGTTCTTGATATGCTTTAGCCTTCCAGTCTACCCAATCATCTTGTTTTCCCTTCTCTGTACTCTTTCTAGAGTCTCAAAATCTTTTTTACATCGTGGTGACCAAAACTGGATGCAGTATTCCAAGTGTGGCCTTACCAAGGCATTGTAAAGTGGTATTAATACTTCACGTGATCTTGATTCTATCCCTCTGTTAATGCACCCTAGCACTGTGTTGGCCTTTTTGGCAGCTGCAGCACACTGCTGGCTCATATTTAAGTGATTGTCCACTAGGACTCCGAGGTCCCTCTCACAGTTACTACTATTGAGCAAGGTACCCCCTATACTATACCTGTACATTTGGTTTTTCTTGCCTAAATGTAGAACCTTACTTTTTTCACCATTGAATTTCATTTTGTTAGATAGCGCCCAATCTTCAAGTCTGTCCAGGTCCTCCTGTATCTTAAGCCTGTCTTCTGGAGTGTTGGCTATTCCTGCCAGCTTGGTGTCATCCGCAAATTTGATGAGTTCCCCATCTATCCCCTCGTCCAAATCGTTGATGAAGATGTTGAAGAGCACTGGCCCAGACAGAGCCCTGGGCACCCCACTGCACACTTCCCTCCATGTAGATGCGGTTCCATTGAGGACCACACGCTGAGTACGGCCGGTCAGCCAGCTACGAATCCATCTGGTGGTGATGCTGTCTAACCCACATTTTTCTATCTTATCAAGTAGTAGGTTGTGATCTACTTTATCAAATGCCTTACTGAAGTCCAAGTAAATTATATCCACAGCATTCCTCTGATCCACTAATTTTGTCACTTGGTCAAAGAATGCAATAAGGTTTGTCTGGCATGATCTGTTTTTGACAAACCCATGTTGGCTTTTAGTAGTGATTTTGTTTGCCTCTAGTGTTCGCTGATTCGTTGTTTGATTATCTTTTCCAGAATCTTCCCGGTATTGAGGTCAGGCTGATAGGTCTGTAATTTCCTGGGTCCATTTTTTTCCCTTTTTTGAAGATGGGAACTACATCAGCTCTTTTCCAGTCCTCCGGTAATTCCCAGTGCTCCAGGATCTTTGAAAAATATAGTTCAATGGTTCTGAGATCACATCTGCCAGTTCCTTGAGAACCCTGGGGTGTAATCCATCTGGTCCTGGTTGATTTGAACTCGTCTAGGCTGGACAGGTGCTCACTTACCGTTTTCTTGCCTATCTTAACTGTTTTTTATGGCACTATTTTTGGTAGGTTGGTCTGTTTTTTCCCTTTGTGTAAAGACAGATGCAAAAAATGAGTTAAATAGTTCTGCTTTCTCCTGTTGCTTGTCACCTTTTTGCCACTTTCACCCACTAGTGGACCAATCATTTCCTTCACTTTTTTCTTGTTTTTTACATGTTGAAAGAAGCTTTTTTTGTTATTTTTGACTTTGGTCGCAAGCCTTAGTTCATTATGAGCCTTAGCTTTCCTCACTTCATCTTTGCAGGCTCGGCTATTTGCTGATATTCTGTCTTAGTTATGTGCCCCTCTTTCCACTTTCTATACTTGTCCCTTTTATCTTTCAATTTATCAGAGAGTTCTTTATGCAGCCATGCTGGTTTCTTTTGAGAGCTGTAATTTTTCCTCTTTGTTGGTATTGTGCTAGACTGGGCTTTTATTATCTCACTTTTCAAAGTTTCCCAAGCTTCTTGAGTTGTTTTCCCCTTGAGGATTCTCATCCATGGAATCCTTCCAAAACCCTCTCTAAGTTTATTGAAATTAGCTCTCTTAAAGTCCAAGACTCTAGTTTGACTGTGTTCTATTGCTTGTGCTTCCATAATGTTGAATTCCAATATTGCATGATCACTTCCTCCCAAGGTTCCTGTGGCTTCAACACCTTCTATCATTTCATCCCTGTTAGTGAGAATTAGATCCAAAATGGCTAATCCCCTAGTTCCCTTCTCTACTTTTTGGAGACAAAGTTGTCTGCTAGGTTTGCAAGGAATCTGTTTGATCTTCCACTTGGTGCAGAGTTTGTCTCCCAGTTGATGTCAGGGTAGTTAAAGTCCCCCATTACTATTGTGATGTGCTTCCTACATACCTTAGTTAGCTGACTAGCAAAAAGTTCATCTATTTCCTCTGTTTGGTTGGGTGGCCTGTAGTATACACCTATGGCAATGTCATTTCCCCCCCCTTTTATATTGACCCAAATGCATTCAAGACAGTTTTCATCATTGTTGTGCTCTAGTTCTGTAGAGATGTAGTTATTTCTTACATATAGAGCAACTCCACCTCCTCTTTTATTTGGTCTGTTTCTTTTAAATAATTTAAATCCCTCTAGCCTTGTGTTCCATTTGTGGGTTTCATCCCACCATGTTTCTGTAATGGCAACAATATCATATCTGCCCTCATTAGCCTGAATTTCTAATTCACCCTGTTTGCTGTTCATACTCTGTGCATTGGTATATAGACATTTGAGTCCTTTATGACTGACCCTGTGTTTACTTTCTACGTAACCTGTGTGGTGCCTGAGTTCCCCTATTGTCTTACCACCTATTTGGTTAGTGCACTTTGTGTGGCACTTGCTATTAGAAGCTTGATTTTGCTTGACAGCAAGGTTGATATTCTTGTCCACACACACATCTATGTTACATGCACTGATAACCCTATAATTGTTAGATTGCCGGGGACAGGGATGTTCTGTATCAATTAACTCACTGTCCCCGCTGTTTAGTTTAAATATTCCTCCAGAAAATCTGTGAATTTATAGCTGAGTAACTCAGTCCCTTTCTTTGATGGATGCAAACCATCTCTTTTGTACATTTTTTCATTAGACCAGCTACAGACATCGTGACTAATATATCCAAAGCCTTCCCCTTTACACCACTCCTTTAGCCACATATTGAATTCTGCTATACGCTGGCCTTTTCCATTTTGCTCCTTATACACTGGTAAAACCTCTGAAAAAGTAAGCCTACAGCCTATTCTGCTAAGTTCCTGCCCCAAGCTCTGGAAATCATTCTGCACAGAGAGTACATCTTTTTGGGACAGATCGTTAGTGCCAAGATGTACAATAGCCTCCACATCACAGTCCTTGCTGGCATTTTTGATTATTTTAGAAATACGCTTCTTGTCCCTACTGGCAGTAGCCCTGGAAGACACCTGACCTCTTTTGAAACCTCTGTGTCCTTTCCTAAATTTACATCCCTTATAATTGAATCACCTACCAGAAGGTGGCTTCTCTTTTTGGATGCCTTTCTGTTCTTGCATGACTGATGTGTAATACCTGATTCACACTTCTCCCTGTCAAAAACAAGTTCTTCATCTCGGACCGATCCCCTGCTTATTTGAGTTATCATCACAATTACTTTTACCTGCCTCCTTAATTTCCCTATTAAGGTCAGCAAGGGCACTGTATCTGTTGTGCAGGGACACAGCGAAAGCTTTGCGTTTATGGTTCACAGCTCTCACCCTGCCAGATCCCACGGTTGTCCACACTGCCCTTCTCCTGCAGGATCTTTGTGGTAGAGGGGGCTGATAGCGCGGAGGATCAGTAGAGTAGTGGGATTGAACTGGACACCTAATTTCTGCCTGAAGAGCAGAGATTAGAGACCCTAGATAAAATAATCTGTCCTTGTAGACTAGTGATTTGTTTACAGATAGGACAGTTTCCAAGTTTGAAAAGGGTACTGCGAAAGACAGCTGCAAAGCAAGTGTCTTGATGAGATAGCCAACACTCCAGAAGATAGGCTTAAAATACAGGAGGATGGACAAGACTTGAACCATGGCACTATGTACAAAATGAAATTCAATGATGGTACCTTGCTCAATAGTAGTAACTGTGAGAGGAATCTTGGAGTCCTAGTGGGCGATCAACTTAAATATGAGCCAGACGTGTGCTGCAGCTGCCAATAAGGCCAACACAGTGCTAGGCTGCATTAACAGAGGGTAGAATCAAGATCCGTGATCGTTATACCACTTTACAATGCCTGGTAAGGTCACACTTGGGAATACTGCATCCAGTTTTTTGGTCACCACGATGTAAAAAAGACGTTGAGACTCTAGAAAGAGTACAGAGAAGAGCAACAAGATGAGCAGGGGACTGGAGGCTAAAAACATATAAGGAAAACGGTGCTGGAATTGGGTATGTCTAGTTTAATGAGAGAAGGACAAGCGGGGACATGATAGCAGTGTTTCCAGTATCTCAGGGGCTGCACAAAGAAGAAGGAGTCAAGCTATCTCCAAGCACCTGAGGCAGGACAAGAAGCAACGGATGGAAACCAATCAAGGAGAGAAGCAACCTGGAACTAAGGAGAAACTTCTGACAATTAGAACAATTAACCAATGAACACCTTCAGAAGCGCGGTGATCCAACACTGGAAGTTTTTAAGAAGAGACTGGACATCCCATTTCTTGTAGATGACGCCAAACTACTACTACTACTACTACTACTACTACTACTACTACTACTACTACTACTATACTAATACTTATATTTGTTGTTGTTGTTGTGTTGTGTTTGTTGTTGTTGTTGTTTTGTTATTATTATTATTATTTTATTATTATTATTATTATTATTATTATTATTATATTATTTATTATATTATTATTATTATTATTATTATTATTATTATTATATTATTATTATATTATTATTATTATTATTATTATTATTATTATTATTGATCATCGCACAGTCAGCCAGATGTTTAGACTGGATTTGGCATTTTGTCTACCTATCTAGTCCTTACCAAGGACCTGGGATAGGCAGATGTGGATGTTTGATGGTATTACAGATATCGTCGCAGGATGGGGCGGTTCCTAGTAAGGCCGCCTTTTGCAATTGACTAATGGTGAATTGTCAATGCCAATGGTGTCAAGTGGTGCTCCAGTTGTTTCGGGATTGCACCCAAGGCGCTTATTACTATTGGTACTAACCCTTGCTTGCCTTTGCCACAGTCTTTCTATTTCTATTTGTAGATCTTTGTATTTTGTTATCTTCTCCAGTTCTTTCTCGTCTATTCTGCTGTCTCCAGGCACTGCCACGTCCACTATCCAGACTTTTTTGTCTTTTTTATCGACAATTGTTAAGTCCGGGATGTTATGTTGCAGGTGCTTGTCTGTTTGAATTCTGAAGTCCCAGAGCAATTTAACTTTATCATTTTCTATGACTTTCTCTATTTTATGATCCCACCAGTTCTTGCTTACAGGCAAATTATATTTCTTGCTGATCTTCCAATGCACCATTGTTGCTACTTTGTCATGCCGCTGCTTGTAGTCAGTGTGTGCGATCTTCTTGCAGCAGCTTACCAGGTGGTCCACTGTTTCTTCAGCGTGTTTCCATAGGCGGCACTTACTGTCTGTTGCTGTCTTCTCAATTTTGACTTTATAGGCATTTGTCCTTAAGGCTTGGTCTTGTGCAGCCAGAATTAGTCCCTCGCTTTCTTCAATTTTCCTGCTCTTAGCCATTGCCAGGTCTTGTTATTATCTGCTTTCCCAGCTATTTTTTTAATGTACTGGCCACGTAGTGCTTTGTCTTCCCATGCCTCTATTCTGTTCTCCATTTGGTCTCTCCAGTAGTCAGTAAGCCTTCCTGATATACTAACTTCAGTGCATCTTCATCACTGTCCTTCAGATATTCTTCCAAAGCCATTTTTTCTTCTTCAACCATCTGATGTACTTGCAGCATTCCACGCATCATCATTATCATTATCATCATTATTATTATTATTATTATTATTATTATTATTATTATTATTATTATTATTATTATTATTATTATTATTATTATTATTATTATTATTATTATTATTATTATTATTATTATTATTATTATTATTGTTATTGTTATTGTTGTTGTTGTTGTTGTTGTTGTCGTTGTCGTTGTCGTTGTCGTTGTCGTTGTCGTTGTTATTGTTATTATTAATATTATTAATTATTTATTATTATTATTATTATTATTATTATTATTATTATTATTATTATTATTATTATTATTATTATTATTATTATTATTATTATTATTATTATTATTATTATTATTATTCCTTTGCACATTAGAGTTTTACAACAGCAGTCCTTGGAAACGAGCATTTTTATTCCTTCATATTAGACGTGAGGTTGAAATGAATAAATAAAAAAATCACCTAGAGTAGCTGAAACAAGATTGAATCAGCCGCCGATGTAAATAAAGCAAAAATTTGATTATGCTATAGAGATGCAGTTGGCTTCTTCACTACCACAGGAAATCAGAGACCCAAGCAATAATCTTAAAAAAAAAAAGAGAGATAATAAACCTGTTGCACGCACAGTACACTTCCTTTTAACACTCCATGGGATGGAGGGCTCTTATTAGTGTGATGTTAAGTAGCTTGGAAAATTAATTTCCTTATAACAGAGATGTCTTAAAAAAAACCTTGCTAGGCAGAAAATCAATTTATGTGACAGATGTAGTCCTTTATCAGGAGTATCTTCAAGGGAAGGAAGCTGACGAGAAAAACTAACATCCGTAATATATACTGCTTAGATGTTTAATTTCCATTATTGAAGCTGGTGGGCATATTGGCTTTGTGAATGGTGTTCAACTTGACTACCTGGGAACACATTCTTGGGGTCTTTAGAACCTTAAGTTGTTTGAACAACTCAGGTTCAGAAGAACATCAACATATTAGAGAGGAAATGCTCTAACCTAACAGAATAACAGAGTTGGAAGGGACCTTGGAGGTCTTCTAATCCAACCCCTGCTCAAGCAGGAAACCCTATGCCATTCCAGACAAGTGGCTGTCCAATATTTTTTTAAAAGCTTTCAGTGATGAAAAACCCACAACTTCTGAAGGCAAGCTGTTCCACTGGTTAATTGTTCTGACTGTTAGGAAATTTCTTTGGTTAGAACTTAGTCTAAGATCTGATAAATGAACCCTCTGAAGAATAACAGAGTTGGAAAGGTCCTTGGAGGTCTTCTAGTCCAACCCCCAGCTCAGGCAGGAAACCCTATACCATTTCAGACAAATGGTTGTCAAATCTCTTCTAAATAAACTTCCAGTGTTAGAGCATTCATAGCTTCTGGAGGCAGATTTTTCCACCGATTAATTGTTTTGATTGTCAGGAAATTTCTCCTTAGTTCTAGGTTGCTTCTCTCCTTGATTAGTTTCCATCTCTTGCTTCTTGTCCTGCCTTCAGGCGCTTTGGGGAATAGCTTGACTCCCTTTTCTTTGGGGCAGCCCCTGAGATATCGGAAGACTGCTATCATGTCCCCCCTCGTCCTTCTCTTCATTAAACTAGACATACCCAATTCCAGCAACCGTTCCTTACATGTTTTAGCCTCCAGTCCCCTGATCATCTTTGTTGCTCTTCTCTGCACTCTTTCTAGAGTCTCAGCATCTTTTTTACATTGTGGAAACCAAAACTGGACGTGATATTCCAATGTCTTACCAAGGCATTATAAAGTTTGATATCAGTCTCCATTTAGCTCCTAGGGGCCTTGCCCCTTGATCCAAGTCATGATGTTAGCCTCAAACTCCTGGTGATAAAATCCAGGTCTGTTTGAAAAAGTTAATATATACAATGTTTCATCTTCTGTTCTGGATGCATTATTGTGTTTTTATTGTGATTTTACTGCATAGAAGTGGTTGATTGCTACATGGCTATTTTTAAGTGGAAAACGACGGTTATAAATCTCGTAAATAAATACAATTTGGCTAGCCGTGTGTCTAAATCTGGAAAATAAATAAACAAATAATTTATTACGAGTGCAGGAGGAAGCAATTTATAAATATTATGTGTGTGTGTGTGTGTGTGTCTTGCAAGTTTGAAAATGTTTTCTGCTTAAAAATCTCATCCAGCCATTTGCCAGGATGGAAATGATATGTTAGACAACCTGTTCTCATGCAATATGATAGAAATTAAAGTGCCTTGAAATTGGATTCATTTATAAGACTGGACACGATTAATATTGCTCCCTGCAGGATGATAATTCATTTTTCTCTAGTTTGTATCTCTGGCAGGAAGAACTCAGGATCCTAGATGCTGGATGAAGTCCTAAGTATGCATTAAAGAATACTTTTTTTTTTTTCATTTCAGAGAGAGCATCCAACATGTCTACAAAGATTCAGGAAAAAAGAGGAAAAAAAATATATTTACCATCCGATCCCCTGGCTTGATCAGGACTCTCTTTCCAAGTTTTATTTAACGGGATGAGCAAAAGTGGATTCGAACGAAACATGGCCATGTATGCGTTCATTTGCTTCAACAAATAAGCTCTAATTCTTTATTTGAATCCAGGCTGGTGAAGTTGACACAGGCAAATGAATTGTCCGGGGGGAGAGCTCATCCTCTCGGTCATATGTTTGAGTTTTCTCAATGAATGAAAGATGCTGCCCCTTCACCCTAAAAGTCCAATAAATCGGGGGAGGTTGCAGAGCTTCAAATTTGAATTTAAATTTAAACTAGCATTTGCATTTTCTTCAGAGTGGAGCATGTCTGAGCCTGCAATCCACATAATAAAGGATTATTTTCTCCATGAGAATAGAATAGAATAGAATAGAATAGAATAGAATAGAATAGAATAGAATAGAATAGAATAGAATAGAATAGAATAGAATAGAATAATGAAAGAATGGAATGGAATGAAATGGAAAGGAATAGAATAGAATAGAATAGAAGAGAATAGAATAGAAGAGAATAGAATAGAATAATGAAAGAATGGAATGGAATGGAATGGAATGGAATGGAATGGAATAGAATAGAATAGAATAGAATAGAATAGAATAGAATAGAATAGAATAGAATAGAATAGTATAGTATAGAATAGAATAGAATAGAATAGAATAGAATAGAATAGAATAGAATAGAATAGAATAGAATAGAATAGAATAGGATAGAATAGGATAGAATAGGATAGAATAGAATAGAATAGAATAGAATAGAATAGAATAGAATAATGAAAGAATGGAATGGAATTGAATGGAATGGAATAGAATAGAATAGAATAGAATAATGAAAGAATGGAATGGAATGGAATGGAATGGAATGGAATGGAATAGAATAGAATAGAATAGAATAGAATAGAATAGAATAGAATAGAATAGAATAGAATAGGACAGGACAGGACAGGACAGGACAGGACTAGGACTAGGATAGAATAGAATAGAATAGAATAGAATAGAATAGAATAGAATAGAATAGAATAGAATAGAATTTAGGAATAGAATAGAATTTAGGAATAGAATAGAATTTAGGAATAGAATAGAATAGAATAGAATAGAATAGAATAGAATAGAATAGAATAGAATAGAATAGAATAGAATAGAATAGAATGGAATGGAATGGAATGGAATGGAATGGAATGGAATGGAATGGAATGGAATGGAACGGAATGGAATCCTTTATTGGCCAAGTGTAATTGGACACACAAGGAATTTATTCTCCAGTACATAAACTCTGAGTGTACATGCAGACAACAAGGTCATATAATCAGTGTACATACAAACATACAAACAACTTGCACATACAAACAAGTGTACATACAAACAACATGGTAATTTGATCGTAAGATGCCAATAGGAGGAGGTAGTAATAGTAATATAGCCATACTATATGGGTAAATATCCTTAGACATAAGACAGTACTGTGGCAATTAGGTGTACAGCACAATGATGGCATGAGGGGAAAAAAAACACCTGTCTTTGTGTCTAGTTGTTTTGGCATGCAATGCCCTATAGCAGTGTCCTGAATTGAAACTGTTTGTGTCCAGGATGTGAGGGATCTGTAGATATTTTCTCAGCCCTCTTTCTGGCTCATGCAGTGTACAGGTCCTCCATGGAAGGCAGGCTGGTTGCAATTGGTTTTTTTTCTGCAGTCCTAACTATCCGTTGAAATCTGTGACAAACCAGACAAGTTTTAGAGGTACAAACGGCAGACTCAATAATTCCTCTGTAGAGCTATATCAGCAGATCCTGAGTCTGTTTGAACTTTCTGAGTCCTTGACTTGCAACCGTTTGTTTAGCGGCTGCTCAACAAAGTCACAAAGATACTGGTCAAAACTGACTTCCAATTAATCTTTGCACTTACAAACAGCACAGCTTCTGTAGGGTTACATGATCGAAATTTGGGGGCTGGGCCACTGGCAGGAATTTACGAGGGATTCAGCATCCTGGGTCACGTAACTGCTATTTGAAATCTACTCAGCCGGCTTCCGACATGCCAAGTTGATGGAGGAAGTTGGATCCACTTAATGAGGGCATTTTTTTTTAATAACTGCAGTGACCCTGTTAATAACTGTAGAAAAAAAAAAAGGCTGTAAAATCAGACTTGACTTGCTGAACAACTGCTTTGTTTAGCAATGGACATGCTAATCTCAATTGCAGTCATAAATTGAGGATTACCTATTGAGGTGAAAACCAAACCAAACCACACAACTCTTTTCCTCTGGAGTGTGGGGGCTGATTAAAACATGTCTGATCATCCTTTTGAAGCATCCACAGAACAGCTCACATATTTCAATCACATTCGGATTGTTAGAAGAGAATATTTGCAGCTCAGGGGAATCCTTGGTGGGGTCCGTGGTGCTCTCCGAGCTTGGTGGTTTCCTTGCAGATGTTTCATTACCAAACTAAGTAGCATCATCAGTTGATGTTACCTAGTTTGATAATGAAACGACTGCAAGAAAACCACCAAGCTTGGAGAGCATCAAGGACCCCAAACGTGGATTGATTGGAAAGCCTGAATCCAAACCATGTTTGAATTAGATTGCAGCTTCTTTGTGCAAAGAAAATTAACCCAAGCCTCAACTATTTTTGTGTTTTCCCCTCCCCTCCTCTTGCCTCCTCTCTCCTCCACTAACCCTCTTCCTTTCCTTTCCTTTCCTTTCCTTTCCTTTCCTTTCCTTTCCTTTCCTTTCCTTTCCTTTCCTTTCCTTTCCTTTCCTTTCCTTTCCTTTCCTTTCCTGTCCTTTCCTTCCTTCCTCCTTTCCTTTCCTTTCCTTTCCTTTCCCTTCCCTTCCCTCCCCTCCCCTCCCCTCCCCTCCCTATCCTTGCTTCCTCTCTCCTCTCCTTCCTTCCCTTCCCCCTCTCCCATCACCCTTCTTTCCCCTTCCCTTGCCCTTCCCTCTCCTCCCCTTTCCTCCCCTTTCCCATCCCTCCCCTCCCTTCTTTCTCCTTCCCTCCCCTCGCCTCCTCTCCCCTTGCCTCCCTCTCTCTCCCCTCCCTTCCTTCTCCCTCTCCCTCCCTCCCTCCCCCTCCTCTCCCCTCATCTCCTCTCTACTCCCCTCCCCTTTTTCCCTTTGGTCTGTGTATGAGTAAGGCTATAGTGTTGGCATTTATAATGTTTTTTGTTCCTATCCGTTCTACGGTAATTCAAGAAAGGGGCCTTTCCTTTCTCTCTTTCTCATCACTGTTGACCAGGCAGAAGTGGAGACAATGTCAGGTGGCCGTCAAACTGCCCCTAAAGCTTTGGCGGAAGAAAACAGAGGCAGTGTGCTGAAGGGGCCCTGAACGTTGTGACCTAGCAGACATTGTTCTGCTTTTCAGCAAGTCTCCCCAACCTGGCTTTGAAGAGACCCAGACTCTTATCCCTTCAAGAGATGCAGACCGCTTATTCATATCCCATTGCATTCTCTAATCCATTCTTCCACATGGATGGGTTTCAACGAACTCTATTCAAGCCCTCTATGGCTGGAGAAGAATGCACCATTAGGAAACCCCCGGGGACAATAGATGACCTTAAGGCAAAGAATGGCACCGAGAATATTTCACCCTTGATCTCTTCTTTTCAGGGTGGAAATGAAAAGGAAAGTGAGGGAGGGGACGCAGCTATTCAGCATTTCTAACGAGTGGATGCAAAGGGGAAAAAAAGAACAAGAGGGGGGAAAAACCACACCACCTTTACTTCTTCTGAAGTAAAGTGAGGGGCTACGGCACGAATACCATTGAATAAAAATGAGGGCACAGACAAATGCAGGGACGGGAAGAGACATTACAGAGTGTAGCAATAAAGGTGACTCTCTCGTTTCCCCCCCCCCCCGACAAACTGGCATAGAATATAATCACAATGTGAGCTCCGTAATTAAAGCAAAGAGAGCGGTGACATTTTTTTTTTATTGTACATCGCAGGGACCAAATGAGATTCTCTCGACCGCCCTCACAAAATCACATAGTCCCCCCCCCCTCAAAAAAAAAGAGAAAGAAAAATTATTCATCTTTGGCAAGCAGGATACAGCCCAGTTCGTGGGAACTCTTAATTGCGTGAGGGTGGGTGCCAATCCCCCCCCCCAAAAAAAGTGTGTGTGTGTGTGTGTGTGTGTGTATGCACGATGAGGACGGATTGTTAAAGCACTGTGCTTTAACAACTCTACTTTCTCTTCTCTTTTCATCCAGGAATGCAGCTGTTTTCATGGATGGGTACAGAAGGTGAGATAGAAATGGATTCCAAATTATTTTCAATCAATCCAAACGAAATAGGCCCCTAGCCTGGATGTAATGAAAAAGCATTTCATGGAACCATTTTGATACAGTCATGAGCCAATCACTGTGGTGAACTCACAAAATGTCAGGCCCCAAGAATCAAGGACATATGTAGCTGCTTTTGAGTGCTTTCATTTTATTGTTCTTCACCGATGGACAGAATCTTGCCAGCCTAAAGCAACCATCGCATAACTAGAGATAGAGAATTCAAAATGCTCTGTCAGACACCTGATTTTGTGACTTTGGGTCTCATGGTCCATGGACAGCTTCTTGAAACTCCCGTTTCTTTCCCAGGCTCTCCCTCCCCCCTGTTTCTATGGCACATCGAGCAGTGACAGAGGTTAGCAAGCATCTTAGAAATTCAGTCTTGAGTAAGGCATTTGAACTCTTGCCAACCAAACTTACCAAGCTAGAAGGACCGGCAGAGCCTGGGGGAAGAATCAAGAGTCAAGAGAAGAATCTGTCTGGATTCGTTAAGTTCCCAAGATTAATATTAGGCAAGAAGACTCAACACCACTGTTAGTTTCCAGTTAAGCTGATTTATTGCTCATCCCTATACACAAGAATCTAGTCAACTAACTGTCAGCACTAAATTTGTGCTAAATAAAAGTTAACGAATAATGAGTTAATGAAGAGCACAGAGAAGAGCAACAAAGATGATTAGGGGACTGGAGGCTAAAACATATAAAGAACAGTTGCTGGAATTGGGTATGTCTAGTTTAATGAAGAGAAGGACGAGGGGAGACATGATAGCAGTGTTCCAATATCTCAGGGGTTGCCACAAAGAAGAGGGAGTCAAGCTATTCTTCAAAGCAGGACAAGAAGCAATGGATGGAAACTCATCAAGGAGAGAAGCAACTAAGAACTAAGGAGAAATTTTCTACAGTGAGAACAATTAATCAGTGGAACAACTTGCCTCCAGAAATTGTGAATTCTCCAACACTGGACGTTTTTAAGAAGAGATTGGACAACCATTTGTCTGAAATGGTATAGGCTTTCCTGCCTGAGCAGGGGGTTGGACTAGAAGACCTCTAAGGTCCCTTCCAACTCTATTGTTACTATTACTATTACTATCCAGCAGCCGACTGGAGGCTAAAGCATATAAGGAAAAAGCATATAAGGAACGGCTGCTGGAATTGAGTATGTCTAGTTTAATGAAGAGAAGGACGAGGGGGGACATGATAGCAGTGTTCCAATATCTCAGGGGCTGCCACAAAGAAGAGGGAGTCAAGCTACTCTCCAAAGCACCTGAAGGCAGGACAAGAAACAACGGATGGAAACCAATCAAGGAGAGAAGCAACCTGGAACTAAGGAGAAACTTCCTGACAGTTAGAACAATTAACCAGTGGAACAACCTGCCTCCAGAAGCGGTGAATGCTCCAACAGTGGAAGTTTTTAAGAAGAGACTGGACAGCCATTTGTCTGAAATGGTATAGGGTTTCCTGCCTGAGCAGGGGGTTGGACTTGATGACCTCCAAGGTCCCTTCCAACTTTATTACTATTATTATTATTATTATTAGTATTATTATTATTATTATTATTATTATTATTATTATTATTATTATTATATTTATAGTATTATTATTAGTATTATTTATTATTATTATTATTATTATTATTATTATTATTATTATTATTATTATTATTATTGTTATTATTGTTATTATTGTTATTATTGTTATTATTGTTATTATTGTTATTATTGTTATTATTGTTATTATTATTATTGTTATTATTATTGTTATTATTGTTATTATTGTTGTTGTTGTTGTTGTTGTTGTTGTTGTTGTTGTTGTTGTTGTTGTTGTTGGTATTGTTTGAGACCTGAGTGCCACATGATGGGGTGAGCTCCCGTCCACGCCAGAGTTTGAAAGTGTGCAAATGCAAGCAGATTAATAGGCACCACTTCAGTACCCCTCACAGTGTTCCATGTGCCTTGGCGTATGGTCATGCGACCACAGAAATGTCTTCAGACAACACTGGGATAATACAGGTCGTCCTCACTTCACAATGATTGCTTAATGACAATTCAAAATTATGACAGACCTTCCAAGAGGTACTTAAGACCCGGTTCAAGAGTTCCAACAATGGCACCACACAGACAGGATCACACTGAATTTTGGGTGCTAGGAGGCAACTGGATCACCGTCGCGATGAACTACGGGGTGCAAAGTTATGTGACACATTTAATAAACCCTTTTTGTTGGGGGGGAAAAATGCTGGTAAGAATACATATATTTGTTTAACGACCGTGGCGTTCATTTTATGACTATGGTGTCTGCTTAACAACTGCCACAAAAGAAGTCATGTATGGGGATTTCAGTGTGACCAAAAGAGGCTGAGGATGATCCTTGAAAGAATGTCTATGCAAAGCCTGATTCCCGGTGGTTAAAAATTCATGGGACTGTTACAAATATCCAGTCAGAGTTTCCAGTTGTTTGCCGGATCATTTTCTAGTTGTCTTCCATCCATTCTTGAAAGAGAATTCAATGTCCTTTCAAAGCGGTGGATTGGCATATGAAAGAAAAGAGATAAAGGTTTAAGGGGGAGGAGGATGAGGGAGGAGGAAGAGGAGGTGAAGAGGAGGAGGAGGAAGAGGAGAAGGAGAGGAGGGAGGAGGAAGAGGTGGTGAAGAGGAGGGTGAGGCAGGAGGAGGGAGGAGGAGAGGAGGAGGAGAGGAGGAGGAGGAAATGGAGGAGGAGGAGGAAGAGGAGAAGAGAGGGGAGGAGGAAGAGGAGGTGAAGAGGAGGGTGAGGCAGGAGAGGGAGGAGGAGGAGGAGGAGAGGAGGAGGATAAGGAGAGGGAGAGGAGAGGAGGAGGAGGGAAGAGGAGGAGGAAGAGGAGAAGGAGGAGGAGGAGGGAGGAGGAAGAGGATGTGAAGAGGAGGGGGAGGCAGGAGGAGGGAGGAGGAAGAGGAGGGGGAGGAGGAGAAAAGGAGAGGAGGAGGGAGGTGAAAGAAGGTGAGGCAGGAGGAGAGAGGAGGAGATGGAGGAGGAGGAGGAGGGAGGAGGAGAAGAAGGAGAGGAGGAGGAGGGAGGAGGAGAAGGAGGAGGATAGGAGGAGGGAGGAGGAGAAGAAGGAGAGGAAGAGGGAGGAGGAAGAAGAGGAGGTGAAGGTGAGGCAGAGAGGAGGAGAGGAGGAGGAGGAGGAGAGGAGGAGGAGGAGGAAGTGAAGGTGAGGCAGGAGGAGGGAGGTGAAGAGGAGGGTGAGGGAGGAGGAGGGAGGAGGAGGAAGAGGTGGAGGAGGAAGAGGAGGAGGAGAGGAGGAGGAGGGGAGGAGGAGAAGAAGGAGAGGAGGAGGATAGTGAAGTTTAAAGGGATTTGTAATATGATGGATGAAAACCTAACAATAGTTGGGAAAATGGCAAACGGGCTGACCGCAGAAAGCGACAAAGGGAAAAAATAAATAAATTTAAAAAAATGAACCGACAGAGGCTGCTGTCTGGGCAAAGGGAAAATATCTCAAACATTAAGTTGGAGTTGAGTTATTAGCTGTGCAGGTCTCCCCTTTCCTTCGCTGGAGTTATTGCCCTTATAGACACTGAACTTTAAAATTAAATATTGGTAAATCTAATTGTCTCCTTCGAGCCAAAAGAGAGAGAGAGAGAGAGAATGAGAAGAGAAAGAAAAACAGCAAGAACGAAATGGATCCTTAGCTTGCAAAGGATAAATGTATTCTCCCCCCCCTTTTTTTTTTCCCCCCAGTAATCAGCACCTGAAATGTTGAAATAAATAAGGATGTAAAAATGTTTGCGTGGTGTTTTTCCCTCTGGTAACTCATATTTAAAATGGGCAGGGGAAATATATGTAAGATGTTAATCCTTCCTTTCTCCGGGGGATTAATACAATTTAACATATATATTTACTCAGTGGTGGGATTCAGCGGGTTCGCACCAGTTCGGCAGAACCAGTAGCTAATTTGTTTGTTGCCCAGACCCAGAATGGACTTCCGGAAGTGGCATCCATGCAGAGAACCGGTTGTTCACATATTAGAATCCCACCACTGGATAGGTAGATTAGATAGATAGACAGACAGACAGACAGACAGACAGACAGACAGACAGACAGACAGACAGACAGACAGACAGACAGACAGACAGACAGACAGACAGACAGACAGACAGACAGACAGACAGACAGACAGACAGACAGACAGACAGACAGACAGACAGACGAGGAAAGCTATAGCAAATCTAGACAGCATACTAAAAAGCAGAGACGTCACCCTGCCAACAAAAGTATGCATAGTCAAGGCCATGGTTTTGCCAGTTGCAATGTATGGCTGTGAAAGTTGGACCGTAAGAAAGGCTGAGCGCCAAAGAATTGAGGCCTTTGAACTATGGTGCTGGAGAAGACTCCTGCGAGTCCCCTGGACTGCAAGGCGATCAAACCGGTCAGTCCTACAGGAGATCAACCCTGACTGCTCTTTATTTTTTTATTTTTATTTTTATTAAAAGTTTTTTATTTATAATACAATTAAAACAAAACGGATAAACAAAGAAGAAAAAACATTGGACATGACGTCACATTCCAGTTTAGACATCTTTCTCAAATCATTCCTCCCCATAAATTCAACTCTTTCTCTCTATGAACATATACAAACCTTTTACACAATGTCAGATATATTTTCTCTATTTGCTAATCTATAAATAAATATAATTCCATCTATCGTTAAACTATCGCTGATCTATAACCCCGATAGTTTAACCCTGACTGCTCTTTAGAAGGCCAGATCCTGAAGTTGAAACTCAAGTACTTTGGCCACCTAATGAGAAGGAAGGACTCACTGGAGAAGAGCCTGATGCTGGGAAAGATGGAGGGCAAGAGAAGAAGGGGACGATAGAGAATGAGGTGGCTGGATGGAGTCACTGAAGCAGGAGGCGTGAGCTTAAATGGACTCCAGAAGATGGTAGCAGACAGGAAGGCCTGGAGGAACGTTGTCCATGGGGTCGCGATGGGTCAGACACGACTTTGCAACTAACAACAACGATAGATGATAGATAGATAGATAGATAGATAGATAGATAGATAGATAGATAGATAGATAGATAGATAGATAGATAGATAGATAGACAGATAGACAGACTAGACGATAGACAGATAGACAGACAGATAGACAGACAGAGACAGATAAGATGATAGATAATAGATAGATAGATAGATGATAGATAATAGATAGATAGATAGATAGATAGATAGATAGATAGATAGATAGATAGATAGATAGATAGATAGATAGATAGATAGATAGATAGATAGATAGATAGATAGATAGATAGATAGAGTGGTGGGATTCACCCAGTTCGCACCACTTTGGCAGAACCAGTAGCTAATTTTTTGTTGCCCAGGCCCAGAATGGATTTCCGGAAGTGGCATCCATGCAGAGAAACGGTGGTTCACATATTTGAATCCCATCACTGTATTTACTGCTTAAGAAGAAAACAGTGCCTGCTCAAGGACTGTGATATGCAATCAACATTCCTCTCGAATTTTAATTACTTTAGATGACAACAAGATTGAACTCAAATCAAGGACAGAGAATTTCACGCCTCAAATATTTTATTAGTTTATCAAAATGTAACATACAGAAGTACAAAAATATACATATACAGTATATATTTCAGATAGTCCTCGACTCATTACCGCAACTGAGTCCAAAATTTATGTTGCTAAATGAGACATTGGTTAAGTGACTTTTGCCCCAGTTTATGACTCTTCTTGCCATAATTGTTAAGTGAATCACTGCAGTTGTTAAGTGAGTAACACGGTTGTTAAATGAATCTGGCTTCCCCCGTTGACTTTGCTTGTCAGAAAGTCACAAAAGGGGATCACGTGACCCCCAGGGACACTGTGACCATCATAAATATGAGTCAGTGGCCAAGCATCTGAATTTTGATCACGTGACCATGGGGGAGATGCTGTCATGGTCGTAAGTGTGAAAAACGGTCATAAGTCACTTTTTCAGTGCCGTTGTAACTTCGAACAGTCACTAAATGAACTTGTTGTAAATTGAGGATTACCTACAAATAAGGGGAAAATATGGGAGGAAAAGGGGAAAAGAAAAAAAAAGCATTGACTTCCGATTGCTTTCGATGTAGTAGAGATGTCAACGCTGCTAACATTGGATGTTCTTGCTTTGACAACATATGGAGATGCAGCCTTTTTCTTTCTTATGCTTTACTCTTAGAATTAGATGATACTGGGGGAGGAGGAGGAATGTGATGGGAGTTAGGTAGACATAACAATATTGTAATAGTGTGTGAATTCAGGGCTTTTGAAATAAGAGATGATAAGGAATGGCGGATTGGAGAACTGGAGGGAAAGCCTGCATTTCAAACTAACTGGAGAATGTGATTTATGACTGTAAATTAGAGGAGGGAATTGTGCTTTGATACTATGTGTTCAGGGGAGGGGAATCCAGATTTTGGCTTCAACTATGTACGTGCCGATGCTACGCTACTCGAATAAAGATTCTTTAAGGTAAACAATGCCTCAAAGTTCTTTGAAGAGTTTCATCAGTCGGAACCATGACAAGAATAAGATAATAAAACCTCAACTTTTTCACTTTTATATAATCATAAATACTAGCCATTTCTATAACAAACCTATCTAGTCTGCAAAACCCCAAATCAAAGTGTCATTTTTCCCCCCACCTCGAGCACAAAGTCCAGAAGCGGTTTCCAAGTAGAAACATAATTAATGGTGTCCTTTTCTTTAATCAGAGCAGTCGATTTTGCCGTCCCTGCTAACTCCTTCAACTTTTGCGGCCCGTTGTGGGAATCAAAGTATCCTTGCATTTTTGAGAACAGAGAGTTTCAGAATTATATCTGTACATATGAAAGAAGGCTCCATTTTGGGGGGAATGGGGGGAGGAGAAAGGGGATACTTGATGGAGCGATGCGCAAATAAGGAAAGAGCTCAAACAAAAGAATCCCCACTGCACAGCCAAATTGGCCCAGGACATTTTTTTGTTGAATGAGTCAAGGCAAAGGAATTGTTGCAATGATTAACACATCAGGGAATCGCTCTATGGAACTGCAACACATCAGCAATGTAGGACCTGTGTCTTCTGTGTGAAAGGATGAATGATACAATCTGCAGTCCAACATGAATTGCATTGCGGTCTGGATGTTGGCAAAAGGAACAGCTTCGGAAAGAAAACGGTGTAACTTAGCTTGTCTTTTGAACATCAAAGCTTAATTTGTCCGCCTCTATCCACGTGGCAGACCTTGCTGTGATCCTGATGCTATCCCTCTGTTGATGCAGCCTAGGACTGTATTGTTTTTTTTGGCAGCTGCAACACACGGCTGGCTCCTATGTAAGTTGACCTCTGATGGTTTGTGAAAGAGAAAGCTTGATGGCTGATCCAAGAAGAACTTGACCACAATTGGTCTGTTGGTTTGATCTCCAAGCTTGGCAATTTGGTTGCAAACATTTCGTCTCCATCATGGGGGACATCGTCAGTGCACTGTCATGGTTCCGACAGACAGAGATGAATAAAGCAGAACTCCGAGGCTTGTGAATTCCTCAAAGAACATGTTTATTAGTTACAAAGTATCGGCACAGTCAAGAGCAAAACCAAGTCTGGACACACACATAACAATTCCCCAATACAAAGTTAAAAATCCCACCCATAAAACTATGCAAGCAACTACATTCTCCAATGCAATCATTTGATGGGCTTTTTCTACAACACCCAGCCTGCAGGCTTGGGAGCAACCAATGACCTTGGTTTCCATGGGACAAAAGATTATTATGACTAGCAAAGCACCTGGGCAGCCCCCTCCCTCCGTTCCATGTGGCAACCCAGAGTGAGCAGGAAAATGGCTGTAGCCATGCTCAGTCGCAATGTTGACAGGCACTTTGAATTGGGCTTGTCTGTCAGAGCACTGGCCTTTAAATACCTTTTTCGGTGATGTAAATTGGTGTGGGTATTATTTTGTCCGGATGAGTCACAGTCTGGTTTTGGGCTGTTTGATTGGCTGGTTGTTGTTGCTAGTCTTTGGTGCTTAAGTATTGTCTGTGTGATGCAAATGGTGTTAGTTCATTTGGTTGCCTCTGAGTCATGGTCTGGTTTCAGGTTGTTTGGCTGGCTGGCTGTTGTTGTTGAGACGTGGTCCGGTTTCTTGTGGGGGTTTGTGATTTTTGTTGATGTGTGGTGGGGTGCCTGTTCCTTTGTTTTAAATATTGCCTTCAGGATTTCTTTCATTCTCAGCAGTTGATAGATTGGGTTGATGTCAATGTGTCTGTTTATTGACTTATTGGTGGAGAATCAGGCTTTGAGGAATTCTCTTTCTCCCCTTGATTTCGCTTAGGTTATGACGGTGGTCCCAGTTAGATCAACCTTTGACCACAATATCAGACTTCTTCCTTCCTTCCTTCCTTCCTTCCTTCCTTCCTTCCTTCCTTCCTTCCTTCCTTCCTTCCTTCCTTCCTTCCTTCCTTCCTTCCTTCCCTCCTCCCTCCCTCCTTCCCCCCCTTTCCAGAAGTAAGTGGCTGCTAGGAGGAGAAGGTATTGCAAGACTGACTGGGAAACTGTCACAGAACTTTGAAAATTAATATCACAGGACCACAGCAGCAACGCAGTAGCAGCCAGTACTACTGAAGGAGATTTTCAATCCCTTGGGAGTCACACGTTTCAGATTTTGGATACATTCTGTCAGTTAACTCATTTGAGGTGCCTTGATTCAAAACCTTGGACGTGCCATTTCACGCAGTTAAAAGTCACGACAATGACAGCTTTAGTAATGCTTAGATGGACTTCAGCTCCCAAAACTCTGCTGCCAGTATGCTGGCTGGGGAATTCACACATCTGAAATTTGCTGAGGTTGAGAAACACTGGCTTGAGTAATCAAGCAGTGAAAGAAAATGGCTCCAAATGTTCCAGCAAATTCTAATTAACTGCTTGAGAAGTAATTATTAATTAATTCCTGGTGAGTAGACAGACCCGTAAATCCTCTTTAGCCACAATACGGGAGTTGTTTTCTCTAGGAAGTTTTTTTGAATCCCAAATGCTAGATTTCCTAGTGGTCTCCTTTTCAAATTCTAACCGGGTTTTTGATGGCAGATGGCCTTCTTCTCCCTCTGATGCGGCCTCCAAAATGATGCCCCACATCTATTACCCTACTGACTTCACAGAGATTGTCCATCTTTGGCTTAAAATAACATCCAAGGCTCGAAACTATTTACATCAGATAGGACAAAAATCTTCCTGCATGGCACAAAATATAAGGTCAGGAACAGCTGTCCCATCATCTATTTTCTCTGCAAAAGCTGGCAGAGATGTTGGGCTGCAACGTGCAACCAAACTGGCATTACCAATAATAGCAGTTTAATTGAAATGACCAACGCTGATGGGAAGCAATCTTTTGCTTTCTTTTATATTCCCTCAATGCCTTTTTTTTTCTTTTTCAAAAGGCTTGCAGTCTTCCCACATTAAGGGCATGCCATAAATTTAACATGGGATTCCGAAGTGTTTTTGAAGTCCGTAGTAAATTTGAAGGCATGGATCGGAGGAGCCCAGGGGAAAAAAACTGTTACTTTAGCTCCTTCTCGAAGCATAAAATCCAGCAAAAAATTCAATAGCCCTGTCAAATGCCAAAGAGGCAGGTCGATACGTTGAACAGGAAGTAGTGACACACACCAAGGAGCTGAAGGGAGTGAAGTGGCAACAGACTGTAGCTCAGCGAGACCCAGAACGCAAGTTCCGTGATTTGTTACTTTTACTTTTTCCCTGGTTCAGGTAAGGTGTTGCAATGGACACAGAATAATCATGTGTTACTGTTAGGTGAATGGAAGGTGACCATCTCTGTTCAGAAGACCACGAATAAAGTGCGTATAGTCAAGGCCATGGTTTTCCCAGTTGCAATGTATGGCTGTGAAAGTTGGACCGTAAGAAAGGCTGAGCGCCAAAGAATGGAGGCCTTTGAACTATGGTGCTGGAGAAGACTCCTGCGAGTCCCCTGGACTGCAAGGCGATCAAACCGGTCAGTCCTAGAGGAGATCAACCCTGACTGCTCTTTAGAAGGCCAGATCCTGAAGTTGAAATTCAAGTACTTTGGCCACCTAATGAGAAGGAAGGACTCACTGGAGAAGAGCCTAATGCTGGGAAAGATTGAGGGCAGTAGAAGAAGGGGACGACAGAGAATGAGGTGGCTGGATGGAGTCACTGAAGCAGGAGGCATGAGCTTCAATGGACTCCAGAAGATGGTAGAGGACAGGAAGGCCTGGAGGAACATTGTCCATGGGGTCGCGATGGGTCAGACACGACTTCGCAACTAACAACAACAACAGAATAACAACAGAATAATAGCTTTGGAAAGGACCATGGAAGTCTTCACGTCCAACACTCTGTTCAAGCAGGAGACCCTGGACCATTTCAGAAAAAGTGTTTTTACAAAAGGCAACTGGACTTTCTTATTTTTCCTTGAAGATGTTTCGGTTCTCATCCAAGAAGCTTCTTCAGTTCTGACTGAAGATGAAGCTTCTTGGATGAGAAGCAGTGGTGGGATTCAGCCAGTTCGCACCTGTTCGGCAGAACCGGTAGCTATTTTTTTTGTTGCCCGGGCCCAGAATGGACTTCCGGAAGCGGCATCCGCACAGAGAACCGGTTGTTCACACATCTGAATCCCACCAATGATGAGAAGCTAAATGTCTTCAAGGAAAAACAAGAAAGTCCGGTTGCCTTTTGAAAAAGCACCCTTGGGACAACCGTGATCCGGATGACTGAGAATCTCCAGAGATATTCAGAAAAAGGGGTTGTCCAATCTCCTCTTAAAAACCTCCAGTGATGGGACACCCACAACTTCTGAAGGCAAGCTGTTCCACTGGTTGATTGTTCTAGCTGAACAATTAATCACAAAACATACTGCCAGCCTCATCAAAAATCTGACAAATCCCAGGCCAGGATTCATGGTTTCCAACAGGCCTAAGCAAATTGACCTATTCAGATCCTGATCAGATGAAATACGGATCTCTGATAGCCAAGAGATTGGAGTCCAATTTGGATATCAACAATGGTTGTCGAGTCAACAGCTCCTTATTTGTTTGTTAGATAGTGATGGGCCCAAAATCACCAAGCCGGCTTTCATGCCTCAGGTGGGACTAGAACTCACAATCTCCTGGTGATTGGCCTAAAGTCACCCAGGGACTAGAACTCAGTTTTCTGATGATTGGCCCAAAGTCACCCAGGGACAAGAAGTCATTGTCTCCTGGTGATTGACCCAGAGTCACCCAGCTGACTAGAACTCAGTGTCTCCTAATGAATGATCCAAAGTCACCCAGGGACTAGAACTCAGTTTTCTGATGATTGGCCCAAAGTCACCCAGGGACAAGAGGTCACCGTCTCCTGGTAATTGGCCTAAAGTCACCCAGCTGACTTTCATACTTCAGGCAGGACTAGAACTCACAGTCTCCTGGTGATCGCCCTAAAGTCACCCAGGGACTAGAATTCACAGTCTCCTGGTGTTTGGCCCAAAGTCATCCAGCCATAGTCGTTCTACTTCTGTTTGCAGGTCTTTGTATTTTGTTATCTTCTCTAGTTCTTTCTCTTTGCCACGTTTACTAGCCAGAATTATATATATATATATTAACTTTCATAGTGCAAAGAAAATCTTTAAAAAATTCTGCTTGGGACACTTGGTTGCAACAAAGCCCTCAAGCCATGTGAGGCCTAGCAGACATATATTTCTCTTTCTGACATCAATTCTGTGGGAACGCATCCTGTCTCCACAACCCTATTAGCCTTTTATAAGGTGTTCAAACCCTGATTGTTTCCTCAAGCTTGTGGGATAAGGAGCTAGCAAACCCCGTCTGTTCGCTGGTCTATCGCTAGTGCGTTTATTTCCAATTACAACCTCTGGCACATAATATATCGATTGTTGCTGAATATCTGTTTTAATTAGTTTGAGTTGTTTTGACGTTTCTCGATTTTATATTCATGGTCAACTGCCCAGAGTCACAATAATGAGGTGGGCAGGCATATAAATTATTTAAATAAACATACAAATGAAACAACTGCATTAATTTTTGGGGGAATTGAAGTGGGGTGAGAAGGACGACAAAGTGCATGAGTATTTACAGACTTGGTAGAAGGAGTATCTAAACTTTGAAAAGAGTTATAACCAACTCAGTAAATTAGAATCTGAAGCTCTAGGGCATGGGTAGACAACCTTGGCTCTTTTATGACTCGTGGACTTCAACTCCCAGAATTCCTGAGCCAGCCATGCTCTAGGGAAACAACAAGGTTTTGGTGAGAAGCCAAAATCAAACCAGGAGATTTAAATCAAGAGCTGTGGTGGTGCAGTGGTTAGAATGCAGTATTGCAGGCTAACTCTGCCCACTGCCAGGAATTTGATTCTGACCGGCTCAAAGCTGACTCAGCCTTCCATCCTTCCGAGTTCGTTAAATGAGGACCCAGATTGTTGGGGCAAGAGGCTGACTCTGTAAATCACTTAGAGAGGGCAGTAAAGCCCTGTGAAATGGTATATGTCTAAGTGCTATTGCTATTTAAAATAAAACAACTAAAATCCAAATAGTCAAAACACTTTAGAATGCCTAAAACTGTCTAAAATGTTTGTGTGTGAGAGAGAATAGAATAGAATAGAATAGAATAGAATAGAATAGAATAGAATAGAATAGAATAGAATAGAATAGAATAGAATAGAATAGAATAAGCAATAGGATATAGAATAGAATAAGCAATAGGATATAGAATAGAATAAGCAATAGAATAGAATAGAATAGAATAGAATAGAATAGAATAGAATAGAATAGAATAGAATAGAATAGAATAGAATAGAATAGAATAAGCAATAGGATATAGAATAGAATAAGCAATAGAATAGAATAGAATAGAATAGAATAGAATAGAATAGAATAGAATAGAATAGAATAGAATAGAATAGAATAGAATAGAATAATAACTTTATTGTCACTTTGAATGTACACTAATTGGCATACATTAAAATGTTTATTTAATATATATTTTATTGATTTTTTTAAACATAATCACCTTATTATTTGGTAAACAGCGTGTTGTCTGGGTTGATATTTAAGAAAACAATCAATAACAATTAGTTTCTATAATTCTATAGTCCACATGGTAGCTTTGCTTGATTTTCTCTTCTTCCAATAATATTCTCTTTGCAACCTCAAATTAATACAATTCTTCTTAATTTGATAGGTAACAAATAAATATAAAGATTTTTCTAAAATTTCTACCAATAATAATCACATCAATATCATGCTTCTTTTCTATCTGGTCATCTTGGTTGCCTCGTCCCAAATCCTGTTTACCATTCTTATTTAAATTTATTTTCCCTACAATGTTCAAAACATTTCTACTGGTTAACATTTTCCCAGAATTAATTACCTTAAAGTATTTAAATCTATTTTCATGTCTTCAAAACATAAATAAGAAAAAGACACAAAAGAAAGACATAGAAAAAGAAAAGACGTGAGAGAGAGAAAGAAAAAGAAAAAAGGAGAAAAAAGAGAAAAAATAAGAAAATTATACTACTTAAAATATATATCCCTCTTGAACTAGTATACACTTATTTCCAATTTTTTTCTGTTCTTTTTACCCATGATTAAACCTATGTTTAATCTTTAAATGTTCCGTTTAATAAATCCAATCATTTAATCTTTTAACTCTATTCAAAACATTTTTCCCATTTTTAGTTTTCCATTGGAATTTTCTTAAAATCAATTACATTTAAATATCTAAAACATTTCCTTTATGTTGATCATCCCACACATTTTTATAGTTTTTTTTTTTATAAAATGAAATTTTATTGCACACAGCTCTCAAAAGGTCACCACTTCCGATCTATACTGTATAAATATGACAAGAGAGAAAGAGAGACAGAGAGACAGAGAGAGAAAGAGAGACAGAGAGACAGAGAAAGAGGTGACTTGAGTGTCCCAACCTTAATATTGCATCCAGTTTTGCTCACCATGATATAAAAAAGATCTTGAGACCTTAGAAAGAGAGCAGAGAAAAGCAACAAAAATGATTAGGGGGTTGGAGAATAAAACACATAAAGAACGGTTGCAGAATTGGATACATCTAGTCTAGTGAAAAGAAGAACTAGGGGTGACATGATAGCAGTCTTCCAATATTTGAGGGGCTGCCACAAAGAAGAGGGAGTTCAAATTATTCTCCAAAGCCCATGAAGGCAGGACAACAAACAACAGATGGAAACTAATCAAGGAGAGAACAAATCTAGAATTAGGAAGAAATTTCCTGACAGTTAGAACGACTTGCTTCCAAAAACTCTGGACGTTTTTGAGAAGAGATCGGACAACCATTTGTCAGAAATAGTATAGGGTCTCCTGCTTGAGCAGGGGGCTGGACTAGAAGATCTCCAAGGTCTCTTCCAACTCTGTTAGGTCAGGAAGACCCAAAGAGGCCTGAACTGAGGCTAAAAGTGTTCAAGTGTCCTTCAAGTACAATCACAGCCATCATTTTCTTGAACAGTATGAAATATTTGTGACTGGGCATATTTAAACAAACTATTTTCAATTAGCTGTCTGAAGATTCCTCTGTATATTCCCAGCTTTCAAAGGGATCTTAGCATCTTAAAGTTTACAACTGAAGCTGTATCTAGAGATTTTTGCTCTGATCACTGCCTGCCTTTAAAGGAATTCTTAAGGATATTTTAATTGCACGAGAGACATTTTTTTTAAAGATATACTGGCAAACTTGTTAAGTGATCATGTATTTACACGAGTGTCATCTGCTTTTTCTATCGTTCAAAATTCATGATGAATCTTTAGTTTAGTTTTGTTCAGCCAGTTTGCTACCTGGTTACTTCAATTTAGCTGGTTTGCCACTTCAATAAACCCCTAGTTTAATAAGCCTCTGTTGAGTAGCCTTTTACATCAAGAGTAGCGAGTCTGTTTGTTTTGGCAGTACTCCATGTAACATTCAAAGTCTGTGATTTGCAAAGTAATCTGGATAATCTTTGTTCATTTGTTTCAATTTATCTTGTCTGTGGTATGATTCCTGGATTGCAAATCATATGCAGGTAATCCTTAAATGACAACCGTTTGTTTAGTGACTGTTCAAAGTTACAATGGCACCAAAAAAACAGGATTTAAGAGTGATCTTTTCAAGAGGCAACTGGACTCTCTCTCTTTTTTTTCCCTTGAAGTCATTTCACTTCTCATCCAAGAAGCTTCTTCAGTTCTGACTGAAAGGTGGAGAATGGAAGGCTTTATATTCCCATCAGGACCAGATTCAGCAGTCCATCTGCATTTAAAAGACAAAGGGCACTCTTTCGAAGACAGCAAAGTCCACATTCTGGACAGAGAGGACCACTGGTTTGAAAGAGGGGTCAAAGAGGCCATCTAGGTCAAAACTGAACATCCTTCTCTCAACAGAGGGGGAGGGATACGACATCATCCATCTCCAGTCTACAACACAGTCCTTTCAGCAGTTCCAAGAAGGCTCCACGCCCATTTGCACTATTGAGATGGTCCTGAGGGCACAGATCAAACCTGCAAGTGGCCTCAATGACTCTCAGAGGGAGTACTATCAACCAGATGACTGCAAAGAATATAAATTGTTCCACCCTCCACCATTCAGTCAGAACTGAAGAAGCTTCTTGGATGAGAAGTGAAATCTCTTCAAGGAAAAACAAAGAAAGGTCCAGTTCCCTGGTACCTAAACCTATACAAAAGCACCTTTGGGACAGCCATGACCTGGATGACTGAGATTCTCACATAGACACCTCTGTTTTAATGTTTTATCAGTTTACTTGTTGCAAGTAAGGGCAGGACAAGAAGTAATGGATGGAAACTAGTCAAGGAAAGAAGCAACCTGGAACTGAGGAGAAACTTCCTGACAGTTAGAACAATTAACCAGTGGAAACACCTGCCTCCAGAAGCGGTGAATGCTCCAACACTGGAAGTTTTTAAGAAGAGACTGGACAGCCATTTGTCTGAAATGGTATAGGGTTTCCTGCCTGAGCAGGGGGTTGGACTCGATGACCTCCAAGGTCCCTTCCAACTTTATTATTATTATTATTATTATTATTATTACCTTTGGGACAGCCATGACCTGGATGACTGAGATTCTCACACAGACACCTCTGTTTTAATGTTTTATCTGTTTACTTGTTGCAAGCTGCCTAACAGTTGCCTTTAATCGACATGGGTGGTATGTAAATTTAAAAAAAAAAAGAAAATCAGGGAAACTAGAGAGTTATTAAGTGATCACCCTGTTGATCGTTCTCAATCTCGCCTCTCTACCACACCCTGTCTCTCTTCCCACTAAGCCATGGAGGCACTTTGTTTGAATTTCTTTTTTTTTTTCTGACGTGCACCTCAAGCATACGTTCCAGCAGGCAGCTTCCAAGAAACAAATTTATTTCTCCACGAAATGATGGCCTTTATTGGCAACAACTCGTTCTTTTAATTTTACAGCTGATTTACCAGTTATTATCTCTGTTTTCATGATGCATGAGAAAAAACAAAACAAAACACGGGAAGACCGTTTCAGTGGGGTTACTATCTCGTTGGAGAACTAGCAACTCTTTCAAATTGACGGAGGAGGAAGGGGGAAATGCCTTTTTTGGGGTTCTCTCAGGCAGATCTAGAAAGATTATCTGACTAGACCTACCTTTGACAGTGGCTGTCACTCTAGACACATATTCAAGACAGAAGCCTATGAAATGTCTCTTCCTGACCTTGCAGTTTGGCTGTGAAAAATCACAACAGAGGGGCAGATTTCTGCCTCCCTCTTTCCTTTCCTTTCCTTTCCTCTCCTCTCCTTTCCTTTCCTTTCCTTTCCTTTCCTTCCTTCTTTCCTCCCTCCCTCCCTTGCTCCGATTTGTCCTTTCTTTCCTTCTTTCCTTCTTTCCTTCCATCCCTCCCTCCAATTTTTCCTTCCTTCTTTCCTTCCTCCTTCCCTCCTTCCTAGCTTTCTAGCTATCTTCCTCTTTCCCATTCTCCTTCCTTCCTTCCTTCCTTCCTTCCTTCCTTCCTTCCTTCCTTCCTTCCTTCCTTCCTTCTCTTCTCTTTTCTCCTCTCCCTCCCACCCACCCTCTTTCCATTCCTAGCTTTCTAGCTTTTTTTCCTCTCTCCCATTATCCTTCCTTCCTTCCTCCCTCCCTCCCTCCCTCCCTCCCTCCCTTCCTTCCTTCCTTCCTTCCTTCCTTCCTTCCTTCCTCCCTCCCCCTCCCGGCTCCTTCCCTCCCTTCGTAGCTTCCAGCTACCTAGCTTTTCTTCCTCCCCTCCCATTCTCCGTTCCTTCCTTCCTTCCTTCCTTCCTTCCTTCCTTCCTTCCTTCCTTCCTTCCTTCCTTCCTTCCTTCCTTCCTTCCTTCCTTCCTTCCTTCCTCCCTCCCTCCCTCCCTCCCTCCCTCCCTGTTGGTGACAGAGCATCTCCTTTCCAAAGTCCCAAGGAAGTGGGGTGATCCCCTCAACTCAATGTGACACCAAAGAAGAAGTGCATCTCCTGGAAGAACTGATTTTTCTCATCCAATTGCCAGTGGCTCCCTCTTCAACATGAGGGCGGAAAGAATGTCTTGATGAGTTTTGACTCTGCCTCGGGGAAAGCCAGTGTGGACTTTTTGGACATCTGATCCATGAATATTTGAGCAATGCCTTAAGGTCATGAGATAACTGCTTGGGCTCTGCAGCTGAAAGAGGAGTCAAAATTTCTCAGAAGACACTTTTTTTTTTCCTTGAGAAAATGTATGGGATTTTCTTCTGTCTCTCTCTCTCTCTCCCTCCCTCCCTTCCTCCCTCTTCCTCCCTCCCCCCTCCCTCCACCTTTCTCCCTCGCTCCCTCCCTCCCTTGCTCCCTCTCTCTCTCTCCCTCCCCCTCTCTCTCTCCCTCCCTCCCTCTCCCCCTCGCTCCCCACTCTCTCTCTCCTCAACGTCTTTAGAAAACAACAACAACAACAAAGCTTTTCTGCAGAAATTCCACAAATTGTTTCTTTTGGTGTATTGACTATTTTGTAATCTCTACTATATTCCCACATTCTCCTTATACCTGAGACTAATGATAAAAATTCAGGAAACACATGGAAGACCATCTTTTTGTCTGAAAAAAGTTCCTTGATTGATTAAGATTGATTGATTGATTGATTGAATGAATTTGATTTGATTTGATTTTTGTCCCCCTGTGAGGTGGGTTGGGCTGAGAGACAAGAACTAGGTCAAAGTCACCCAGTTACATGCTTAATGCAGGACTAGAACTCACCGTCTCCTGGCAACTGGCCCAATGTCACCCAACTGCCTTTCAGGCCTAAGGCAGTACTAGGACTCACCATCTCCTAGGGCAGGGGTAGGCAAACTTGGCTCTTTTATGACTCGTGGACTTCAACTCCCAGAATTCCTGAGCCAGCCGTGCTGAGGGGAAAGGGAGAGGTTTCCAAGCTGAGCCATGCTGGCTCAGGAATTCTGGGAGTTGAAGTCCACGAGTCATAAAAGAGCCGAGGTTGCCTACCCCTGTCCTAGGGAATATTACTTAATATTGTTTAATAAATGAATGAACCTAAATATAGATGGCTAGGTACAGAACGTCTACAGATGTTTCCAAGAAAACCATATGGAAATGAAATTGAGGATGGGTGGAGTGTTGAATAACGAAGACTTTTCCTTCCGTGCACAATCATTTTGCTTGATATAGCAAAAATAAATAAAATAAAATAAAAATGCATGCAAACAAGAGATAGGTCAACATCAGAATGTTTCCAGGATGTATTCATTCATGAGCCAGAAAGCAGAGAGCATATATGGTGTACTAGATAACTTTAATATAGACCGATGGGTATCCAAGACGACTATGTTCCATGTAGCATCCCACACAAAGTCTGTGTTTCTTTTATGCATATATATGTCTGTGAAATGGTGGAGGGCATAGATCTTCTTTTGCCTGCTTAATATTATTTCTGTCTCCCCCCCCCCCCCCCCCAGACAGGAATTTTCGTCAGAGAGATTTATTCTGCAAATTAAATGAGTCGTAGCTGCCTTCCTCCACTTTTTTCCTGATTTTTTTTTCTTTTTTAATGTATACTTCATTCCGAAAGTCATTGCTGTTTAAATTTGTTCTGGTAGACAGTGGGTTCACTTTATTTTACTTTGACTGTGTCTGGACTGTTCAAAACTGACACACATTAAGGAAGGGGGAAAAAAACAAAAAAAACAAAGTCAGGTTGCCAGCCCTGAAATAGCACGGTCTTTGTACGCATGGAGCTATAAATAAACCCAGGCGGAACAACTTTGGTGCTTTTAAAGTTTAGCCTGTCTTTGTGCTGTTGCTGTCAAAAGCCCTATGGGTCTGGCATCATAGGTGACCCTTACATTAAATTTTAGAAGCTATTGGAACCATTGCTTTCTAGTCTGGTCATTATAACCGTCCCTTCCCTTTCCTTCCCCTCATCCTTCCCCCTCCCTCCCTCCCTTCCTCCCTCCCTCCCTCCCTTCATCCTTCCTTCCCTCCTTCTCTCCTTCCCTCCCTTCTCTACCCTTCCCTTCTCTTTCCCTACCTTTCCTCTGACCCTCTTCTTTCTTCCTTCCTTCCTTCCTTCCTTCCCTTTCTTTCTTCCTCCCTCTCTTCCCTCCCTCCCTCCTCCCTCCCTTCCTCCCTTCCTTCCCTTCCCTTCCCTTTCTCTACTTTCCTCTGACCCTCCTCCCTCCCTTCCTCCCTCCCTTCCTTCATCCTTCCTTCCCTTCTTTCTCTCCTTCCCTCCCTTCCCTACCCTTTCCCTTCCCTTTCCCTACCTTTCTCTGACCCTCTCTTCCTTCCTTCCTTCCTTCCATCATTCCTTCCTTTCTTCCTTTCTTCCTCCCTCTCCTCCTCCCTTCCTTCCTCCCTCCCTCCCTTCCTCCCTTCCTTCTTCCTTCCCTTCCCTTCCCTTTCTCTACCTTTCCCTCTGACCCTTCCTTCTCTTCCTTCCTCCCTCCCTCCCTCCCTTCCTTCCCTCCTTCTCTCCTTCCCTCCCTTCCCTACCTTCCCTTCCCTTTCCCCTACTTTCTCTGACCCTCTTCTTCTTCTTCCTTTCCTTCCTCCTTCCTTCCTCCCTCCGTCCCTCCTTCCTCCCTCCCTCCCTCCCTCCCTTCCTCCCTCCCCCCTTCCTCCTTCCCTTCCTTCCCTTCCCTTTCCTTCTCTACTACCTTTCCTCTGACCCTCCCTCCCTTCCTTCCTTCCTCCCTCCCTCCTTCCCTTCCTTTCATCCTTCCTTCTCTCCTTCTCTCCTTCCCTCCTTCTCTACCCTTCCCTTCCCTACCTTTCCTCTGGACTTTCTTTCTTTCTTCTTCTTTTCTTTCTTTCTTTCTTTCTTTCTTTCTTTCTTTCTTTCTTTCTTTCTTTCTTTCTTTCTTTCTTTCTTTCTTTCTTTCTTTCTTTCTTTCTTTCTTCCTTCCTTCCTTCCTTCCTTCCTTCTGTCCTTCCTTCCTTTCTTCCTCCCTCCCTCCCTTCCTCCTTTCCTTCCTTCCTCCGTCCCTCCTTCCTTCCTTCCTCCCTCCCTCCCTTCCTCCCTCCCTTCCTCCCTTCCTCCCTTCCTTCCCTTCCCTTTCTCTACCTTTCCTCTGACCCTCTACTTCCTTCCTTCCTTCCTTCCTTCCTCCCTCCCTCTTTCAACAGTATGTACATGTGTATTCATTTCAGTAATATATGCATTTTAATGCATTTCTTAAGAGCAGTCTACTTCATCAAAACAGGAATAGAATAATAAGACTAGTTTAATCTTGCAAGCCATCCAGAATCAACAGTGTGAATTGGGCAGCCATATAAATTTCTTTGCTACAAAAATAACATTTCTCAATATTGGTTAATAAACAAATGAACCTAAATATAGATTGCTAAGTACAGAACGTCTACAGATGTTTCCAAGAAAAACATATGGAAATGAAGTCACCTGGACACTGGGTCCACTCGAAGGAGTTTTTTTGTTTGTTTGTTTGTTTGTTTGTTTGTTTGTTTTCCCCTGCCACAAGAAAACAATCTCCATATAAGAATTCCCAAACTGGCTAAACAGCAATTATCTAAACAAATAACATAACAGGTTATTTGGCTTCCTAGCAGCAGTAATCTGCTTAATCTTATTGCTGCAGTAGACCTATTCTTGTGTTAAACACAACCTCGCTGTCACTAGTAGATTTTTAGCAGATTTTATAAGTCTCTCTGGACATGCATGAAGGAGCATAAAGTAAAGAAACCTGGGAAGCGATGCTCCAAAATTCTTCAGGTGGAACGAGTCAGTGACTTGATTCACACATTACATCAGGGGTCTTCAAACTTGGCCTTTTTATGACTTGTGGACTTCAACTCCCATGTGCCTGGCTGAGGAATTCTGGGAGTTGAAGTCCACAAGTCATAAAAGGGCCAAGTTTGAAGACCCCTGCATTACATGAACCTGTTTATCTCTTTATGGCTTAATGCATAATGTGACCCAACCATTAAGGCTGACGTGCCATAGCTGATGCTTTTACAAGTTTGTAAAAGACAAGTGCCATATATCCCAGTTCAAAAGAACGTGAACTAGACTTCCCCGTGTCAATCATCATTTTCTTCTTTGCACCTAGGAAATTCTAGCAATTTTGGCCACCAGGATATCACAAGAGAGTGAGGGTGAAGGTTTTTTCTCCGAGTTTGTGGGTTGGTTTCCGAATGTTTTGTTACCAGGCTAGGTAACATCTTCAGTGATTTTTAGGGGATGTTTGTGTCGGTGTTCTTCTGTTTATAAGGGCTTCAGGTGGGGGTCATTACAAGACCCTCACTTGACACACCCCGACACCTGATGATCAGGGGATTGGAGGCTGAAACATATAAGGACCGGTTGCTGGAATTGGGTATGTCTAGTTTAATGAAGAGAAGGACAAGGGGGGACATGATAGCAGTGTTCCAGTATCTCAGGGGCTGCCCCAAAGAAGAGGGAGTCAAGCTATTCTCCAAAGCACCTGAAGGCAGGACAAGAAGCAACGGATGGAAACTCATCAAGGAGAGAAGCAACCTAGAACTAAGGAGAAACTTCCTGACAGTGAGAACAATTAACCAGTGGAACAACCTGCCTCCAGAAGCTGTGAATGCTCCAACACTGGAAGTTTTTAAGAAGAGATTGGACAGCCATTTGTCTGAAATGGGATAGGGTCTCCTGCTTGAACAGGGAGTTGGACTAGAAGACTTCCAAGTCCCTTCCAGCTCTATTCTGATTGATTGATTGATTGATTGATTGATTGATTGATTGATTTGAGGCTAAAACATATGAAAAATGGTTGCAGGAATTGTGTATGTCTAATTTAATGAAGAGAAGGATGAGGGGTGACATGGTAGCAGTGTTCCAATATCTCAGGGGCTGCCCCAAAGAAGAGGGAGTCAAGCTTTCTCCAAAGCACCTGAAGGCAGGACAAGAAGCAACAGATGGAAACTAACCAAAGAGAGAAGCAAACTAGAACTAAGGGGGAATTTCCTGACAGTTAGAACAATTATCCAGTGGAACAACCTGCCTCCAGAAGCGGTGAATGCTCCAACACTGGATGCTTTTAAGAAGAGACTGGACAGCCACTTGTCTGAAATGGTATAGGGTTTCCTGCCTGAGCAGGGGGTTGGACTAGATGACCTCCAAGGTCCCTTCCGACTTTGTTATTATTATTATTTGTCTGAAGCCCTTATAAATAGAAGAGCACTGACTCAGACATCCCTTAAACCAGGGGTCCCCAACCTTTCTGGGTTGGTGGCCCGGGGTGAGGGTGGTGGTGGAGGCGCCTTCACACGTGTGAGCACACATATGTGCGAATGGGGCTGCGTGTGCATGAGCGGCGCCGTGATTGTGCACGCGACACAAGGGCTAGCTTATCCAGCTTTCTAGTTAACATGGAGGAAAGAGGTTAACCGAGAGTCTTCTACTGAAATCATCCCATCCAAATTATTACTAAATAAACAGCACGGAACCAGCAATGGGCACCCAACGATTATGAATGAAGGGAAATATATGGGCCCCAGGATCCAATCTGGGTCGGTCACCAGGATCAGAGGTTAAGTCTTCCAAGCTTGGAAGACTAAATCTGTGGTCCCGGTGCCCGATCCAGATTGGATCCTGCATCAAACAGTTACCCTCAGAATTGCCTTCTATTCATTGTCTTGATCTTCTGGCCTTGAGGTTGAGAGAGTGGGAAGGTTGGAAAAAAGGGGAAATTAAAATGCAAACAGAAATTATGAGGCTTTCCTGAACCGTATGCTTCCTTCCAACTTCACCAGATGTTCGCCGTGTGCTTTGTAGTTTTTGGGCTTAGAAGATTCATCTGAAGATTGACTTGGCATAAGGTTCCCTTGCAAATGAGTAATTAAACCCCAAAGATAGGGAAGAGGAATTATGGGTCAGGGGAAAAAAAAGAAAAAAAAAACCTCCTCGCAAGGACGCTGGAAAAGAAATAAAATTCGTAAAAACAGCCCTCTCGTTGGTAAAATCTTCCTCCCCCTTATTCAATCAGCAGTCAGCAACCAATCAAAATCTAGAAGAGATTCTGGCCACTCCCTTCTGAATAAGCTTCTCAGTCTTCCCTGTGTGGATGCTCTCCCTCCCTCCCTCCCTCCCTTCCTCTTTTCTCTTTTCTCTTTTCTCTTTTCTTTTCTCCTCTCCCCCTCATCTCCTTCCTTCCTTCCTTCCTTCCTTCCTTCCTTCCTTCCTTCCTTCCTTCCTTCCTTCCTTCCTTTCTTTCTTTCTTCTCTTTTCTCCTCTCCCCCTCATCTCCTTCCTTCCTTCCTTCCATCCTTCCTTTCTTCTCTTTTCTCTCCCCCTCATCTCCTTCCTTCCTTCCCTTCCTTCCTTCCTTCCTTCCTTCCTTCCTTCCTTCCTTTCTTTCTTCTCTTTTCTCCCTCCCCCCCTCATCTCCATCCTTCCCTTCCATCCTTCCTTTCTTCTCTTTTCTCTCCCCCTCATCTCCTTCCTTCCTTCCTTCCTTCCTTCCTTCCTTCCTTCCTTCCTTCCTTCCTTCCTTCCTTCCTTCCTTCCTTCCTTCCTCTTTTCTCTTTTCTCTTTTCTCCTATCCCTCCCTCCTTCCGTCTTTTCCTTCCTTCCTTCTCTTTTCTCTTTTCTCCTATCCCTCCCTCCCTCCTTCCTTCCTTCTTTCTTTCCTTCCTTTTCTTTTCTCTCTTTTCTCTTTTCTTTTTTCTCTTTTCTCTTTTCTCTTTTCTCTCTTTTCTCTTTTCTCTTTTCTCTCTTCTCTTCTTTTTTTTATCCTCTCCTTCCTTCCTTCCTTCCTTCCTTCCTTCCTTCCTTCCTTCCTTCCTTCCTTCCTTCCTTCCTTCCTTCCTTCCTTCCTTCCTTTCTCTTTTCTCTTTTCTCCCCTCCTTCTCTCCCTTCCTTTCTCCCTCCCTCCCTCCCTGAATGTGTTGCCCCCCCCATTCTACTCTATGACCATATTTCTGAGGCTGATTTTAAACCCTATACATTCACATGAATGCAGACCAGAGGCATATGATCAGGGCATCAGAGGGTTGGAAGGGGCACAAAAATCCTCCAAACCTCTGCCACGTGGAGACAAGCCAAGGCACCCATCCTTGAGAGGTGGCCGTCAAGCCTCTCCTTAAAACCTCCAGAGATAGAAAACCCAAACTAAATTGCTAGGCCATTTCACTTTGTACGGATCATATAAACCCAGAGGTTTTTCCATATTTTTACATGAAATCCAGGTAATTGCATCTTAAATCTATTTTATCCATTGGCTTCAGGATTTGATCCAGACTATTTGTAGCATTCAAGGGCTATATTTAATTTTTTTTTTTTCCCCTTTGGCAAAACATGCTGGAAAGTTGGAGAAAAACACAACATTCCTGCTTTGAGTTTATGGGGGAGAAAATGGAAGATTTATTGACATAAAACAGAGGTGATAATGTGGAGTTGTTTTATAGGTCAAATAGTCTTAAAAAAAAGAGGTACTGCGACCATTTGAGGGTTTGCTTTGATCTAGCTTGGTTCTTGTAATTTAGAACATAGAATAACAGAGTTGGAAGGGATCTTAGAGGTCTTCTAGTCCAACCCCCTGCTCACTTCCAACCCTATTCCATTCCAGACAAATGACTGTCCTGTCTCTTCTTAAAAAACTTCCAGCATTGGAACATTCACAACTTCTGGAGGCAGATCCTTCCACTGGTTAATTGTCCACTGGAAATTTCTCCTTAGTTCCAGGTTGCTTCTCTCCTTGATGAGTTTCCATCCGTTGCTTCTTGTCCTGCCCTCGGGTGCTTTGGAGAATAGCTTGACTCCCTCTTCTTTGGGGCAGCCCCTGAGATATTGGAAGGCTGTTATCCTGTCCCCCCTCGTCCTTCTCTTCATTAAACTAGACATCCCCAATCCCAGCAACCATTCTTCATATATTTTAGCCTCCAGTCCCTGACAATTGTTCTCACTGTCAGGAAGTTTCTCCTTAGTTCTAGGTTGCTTCTCTCCTTGATGAGTTTCCATCCGTTGCTTCTTGTCCTGCCCTCGGGTGCTTTGGAGAATAGCTTAGATACTGGAAGGCTGCTATCATGTCCCCCCTCGTCCTTCTCATCACTTCTTCATTTTCTTTATATTTTTCCAGATCTTTTTTTCTTTACATTTTCTTTCCCAAGCAAGTTTTGGCCTAGTGTTCACTGTTTCTTCTTTGTAGACTAATTTTATTTAAATGCCCACTTTGGGGCACATGTTTTGAGTTGAGAACTGTTGCAAAGTCAGGGCAAATGAAGATTTTGAAGCATCCGTGTATTCTAGTATATATTAGGGAAGTGTAAATTGGGTCTCTTCCAATTCAAATGTGAATGAAATTAATTTCTCACCCATCTCTAATTTTAACGAGACTCTCAGTATGAGGGTAATTGAATTTTTTTGCCCGAGAATGGAAAGCAGACATTTTTTTTTTTTTTTTTGGTGTGCCAAGGAAAGAAATCCAGATATATATGTTCTTAAAAAAAGAGAAAAGAAATCAATATTAAGTGTTTGTTCAGGAACATGGTATGGTTTCTTGAATATCAGAGCAAGTTGGTGTTTGGCAAGGAATGGTGAAAAGTAAGGTTTCACTCAAAATTATGCGCAACATCTGGGAGCAGCAGGAGGAAGAGGAGGATAAGGATGGAAGGAGGAGGAGGAGGAAGAACAGGAGGAGGAGGAAGACCAGGAGGCTGGGAGGAGAATGTGATGAGGAGGAGGAGGAGGAGGAGGGGAGGAGAAAGAGGACAAGGCTGGGAGAAGAGGAAGAAGATAAGAATGGAAGATGGAGAAGGAGCAGGAGGAGCAGGGGGAGGCTTGGAGGAAAAGGAGGAGAACGAGGCTGGGAGGAAGAAGAGGAGAAGGAGGAGGACGAAGAAGAGGAGAGGGAGAAGGATGGGAGGAGGAAAAGGAGGAGGAGAACAATGGAAGGAGGAGGAGAAGGATGGGAGGATAAGAATGGAAGATAGAGGAGGAGCAGGAGGAGGTGGGAGGAAGAAGATCACCTTCCAACTGACCTCAATGACTCTCTAAAAGAATGCAAATGACCAGCTGTCTGCAAGGAATAAATTCTTGCATTCCCCCATTATCCAGTCACAGCTGAAGAAGCTTCTTGGATGAGAAGTGAAATGTCTTCAAAGATATCCTCCTCTTCAACCTCCCAGCCTCCTCATCCTTCTCCTCTTCTTCCTCCCATCCTCTTGGGGAAAAAAAGGCATCTTTGGGACAACCATGACCTGAGAAGACTGAGAATCTCCATAGACTTTTCTTCTTTTCTTCATCTGTCTCCATCTTTCCTCCTCCTCCTCATCCTCCCTTGTCCTTCCCTTGTCCTTGTCTCCTTTTCTATCTCCTTCTCCTCCTACCATCCTCCTCCTCCTCCCCTCCTCCCTTGTCCTTCCCTTGTCATCTCCTCCTCCCCCCCTCATTCTCCTCCTCTTCCTTCTCCCAGCCTCCTCCTCCTTCCATCCTCTTGAAAAAAGCACTTTTGGGACAACCATGATCTGGATGACTGAGAATCTCCATAGACTTTTCTTCTTTTCTTTATCTGTCTCCATCTTTCTTCTTCTTCTTCTTCTTCTTCTTCTTCTTCTTCTTCTTCTTCTTCTTCTTCTTCTTCTTCTTCTTCTTCTTCTTCTTCTTCTTCTTCTTCTTCTTCTTCTTCTTCTTCTTCTTCTTCCTCCTCCTCCTCCTCCTCCTCCTCCTCCTCCTCCTTCTCCTCCCTTGTCCTTCTCTTCTTCTTCCTCCTCCTCCTCCTTCTCCTCCCTTGTCCTTCCCTTGTCTCCTCTTCTACCTCCTTCTCCTCCTACCATCCTCCTCCTCACCCTCCTTCCTTGTCCTTCCCTTGTCATCTCCCCCTCCTCCTCCCCCTCCTCCCCTCCTCCTCCTCCTCTTCCTTCTCCCAGTCTCCTCCTCCTTCCATCCTCTTGAAAAAAGCACCTTTGGGACATCCATGACCTGGATGACTGAGCATCTCAATAGACACTTTTAATCTACCAGTTCTTGTTCCATACCTTGGGTCTGTTTACATTGTTTCTTTGTGGAAGCTCTAGAGAGCTCGGCAACAAGGAATAAACCAATTGATTTCCCCAAACCATATAGGGAATATTTCAATATTTGCCACGTATTCAAAAAAAAGTGCACTTTAGATGAAAACAGAAATCAACCTTCTTTGTGGGATTCTGCTGTGTTTCAAGGGCTTATTCGTGCATTGGGAGGCCCAAAGATTTTGATTAAAGTTGGGTAGAAACACACCAGCTTTTCCACTTCCCAAATGTATTGTTATCATTTTTGATTCAAAAACATGAAATGAAATGCTTCTCTAAATGTGCATTTTGAGAGGTTCCGACAAGCACATTCAAATGCAGGCTTCCAAGCAAAGAAGAGCAATATGGAAGTAGCTGTGGGATCGGAATAAATTTTTTTCAAACCGAAAATTAAGGAAGGGAAGAATTTTGTGGGTGGGTTGCATAAACAGAGGCACAGAATCAAAATCACATGAAGTATTAGTAGCGCTTTATAAAATCTTAGTAAGGCCACACCTGGAAGACTGCATCCGGTTTTGGCCACCACATTACAAAAAAGACATTGAGACTCTAGAAAGAATGTGGAGAAGAGCGACAAAGATGATTAGGGGACTGGGAATAAAACATATGAAGGATGGTTGCAGGATTTGGGTTTGGCTAGTCTACAAAAAAAGAAGGATTAGTGGGGACCTGATAAAGCACTATTCCAATATTTGAGAGGCCATCATAAAGAGGAGGGGGTCAACTTATTTTCAAAAAACACCAGAAGGCAGGAGAAGAAACAATGGATGGAAACTAATAAAGGAGAAAAACAACCTGGAATTAAGGAGAAACTTCCCAACAGTGAGGACAATTAACCTATTCTATTCTATTCTATTCTATTCTATTCTATTCTATTCTATTCTATTCTATTCTATTCTATTCTATTCTATTCTATTCTATTCTATTCTATTCTATTCTATTCTATTCTATTCTATTCTATTCTATTCTATTCTATTCTGTTCTGAATAAAGATTCTATTCTATTCTATTCTATTCTATTCTATTCTATTCTATTCTATTCTATTCTATTCTATTCTACTCTACTCTACTCTACTCTACTCTACTCTACTCTACTCTACTCTACTCTATTCTACTCTATTCTATTCTATTCTATTCTATTCTATTCTATTCTATTCTATTCTATTCTATTCTATTCTATTCTATTCTATTCTATTCTATTCTATTCTATTCTATTCTGAAGCACTTGCCACATTTTGTCTAGACTTCTTCTATGCTCAGGCACAAAGCTGTTTGAAGAACTGCTAGACCTGTTTTTGAAACATGAATGTAGCGCTCTTTCTAAAAAGTGCTAGACCTTTGTTGACAGAACAAGTCTAGCCTTATCTTGGATACATGTTAGTTCTGTGCTGTGTGCATAAATCCAATTCAAATGAGTTGGAAAGAAAGATTCATATTTCCCCAAGGCCTGTCCTTAGTTCTGTCACATTCGACGTATTATGGGTTTTCCATGCGTCTAGCATCCAGAGGCTTCATAGGGCAGCCTGTTTTTACTCTTTTTATTTCTAGGAAGGAGGAGGAAGAAATGCAATTTTGTCTACTCTACTATTAGCTTTTGGCAAGAGGCATGGTGCTTCAGTGGCTTAACGACTCTGGAGATGGTCCTAGCACCACTAGGTGGGATGGGGTGAGCTCCCATCACTTGCCTCAGCTTCTGCCCTACCCTACCCTACCCTACCCTACCCTACCCTACTCTACTCTACTCTACTCTACTCTACTCTACTCTACTCTACTCTACTCTACTCTACTCTACTCTACTCTACTCTACTCTACTCTACTCTACTCTACTCTACTCTACTCTACTCTACTCTATTCTATTCTATCCAGGGCAAAATGGATCAGAACCCTCATTCCAGAACAGCACACATCTCCCTTACCTACAGTTATCAAATCAATTATATTAATGGTCAGAAACATTCTGTGAGTCAAACTTAGTGTGCCATTTAATGAACTGCAGGGTCCTTAAAGGATGGTCTGGAGTCATTTGCTACCATGACATTATTAAAATCAAGTCAGGTAGGTCAACTTAGCAGAAGAGCAACTCATAACCTTTCAAACCTGAACCACCATTTCTGATCAAGTTCTGAGCAAGACCTGAAACACCCTTCCAATGATAGAATAAAAATCACGATGAGTGTTTTTCACTTTTGTTTTTTTTCAAACAACATCAAAGAGATTAGAACATAGCATAACAGGGTTGGAAGGGACCTTGGAGGTCTTCTAGTCCAACCCTATGCTCAGGCTGGAGACCCTAAACCCTTTCAGACAAATGGCTGTCCAGTCTCTTCTTAAAAACCTTCACTGATGGAGCATTCACTGCTTCTGGAGGCAGGTTGTTCCACTGGTTAATTGTTCTAACTGTCAGGAAGTTTCTCCTTAGTTCTGGGTTGCTTCTCTCTTTGATTAATTTCCATCTGTTGCTTCTTGTCCTGCCTTCAGGCGCTTTGGAGAATAGTTTGACTCCCTCTTCTTTGGGGCAGCCCTTCAAATATTGGAACACTGCTATCATGTCATCCCTACTCCTTCTTTTCATTAAACTAGAAATACCCAATTCCTGCAACCATTTTTTAAAATATGTTTTAGCCTCCAGCCCCCTGATCATCTTCGTTGCTCTTCTCTGCACTCTTTCCAGAGTCTCAACCTCTTTTTTTATATATTGTGATGACCAAAATTGGATGCCCGTGTGAATTCCAGGCATGAATAAATCTTTGTGGTATTTTATTTAACAAAACGGAATAATGAGATTAGGCGAAGTTATCTCCATTGAAAATAATGGCAAATGCAACACACCACCTAAATTAGTTGAGTCAGAAGTCAGAATAACAGAGTTGGAAGGGACCTTGGAGGTCTTATAGTCTAGCCCCCCCCCCCCTGCTCAAACAGGAGACCCTATAGGATTCCAGACAAATAGCTGTCCATCTCTTCTTAAAAGCCTCCAGTGATTGGCTTGATAAAGCGGTACTACTATTTTCCTGGGCTCCAAGATCACCGCAGATGGGGACTGCAGCCAAGAAATTAAAAGACGCTTGCTCCTGGGGAGGAAAGCTATGGCAAATTTAGACAGTATACTAAAAAGCAGAGACATCACCCTGCCAACAAAAGTGCGTATAGTCCAGGCCATGGTTTTCCCTGTTGCAATGTATGGCTGTGAAAGTTGGACCATAAGGAAGGCTGAGCGCAAAAGAATTGAGGCCTTTGAACTATGGTGCTGGAGAAGACTCCTGCGAGTCCCTTGGACTGCAAGGCGATCAAACCGGTCAGTCCTAGAGGAGATCAACCCAGACTGCTCTTTAGAAGGCCAGATCCTGAAGTTGAAACTCAAGTACTTTGGCCACCTAATGAGAAGGAAGGACTCACTGGAGAAGAGCCTAATGCTGGGAAAGATTGAGGGTGATAGAAGAAGGGGACGACAGAGAAGGAGGTGGCTGGATGGAGTCACTGAAACAGTAGGCGTGAGCTTAAATGGACTCCAGAAGATGGCAGAGGACAGGAAGGCCTGGAGGAACGTTGTCCATGGGGTCGCGATGGGTCGGACACGACTTCACAACTAACAACAACAACAACAACAACAACAACAACTAAGATCATAAGCCTGGGATTTTTCTTTCCTTGTCTCTTAAGCTCAGTTTTGATGCTAGGGGTCCTGGAGCCAGCAAAGGCACCCTGTTTTGTTTTTCTTTGTTTAAAAAACCCTACTTTCAATCAACAAATGTTTCCTCCCTACTCTACCAAAGCTGTATCTATTCCAGGTTGCTCCCTTCGCTCCAGCCAACAGAGCTCTTGAAGGCAACCTCCTGCAACTGGCCACTTGTCAGATTGATGGGAATGTGTTTTGACATCAGCAGGACACAGAGACGGGGGTCACTTCCCTTGGCTTTTCCAATTATGCCGTTTGCTTTGAGGAGCTGAATCAACCATGAATGTCACTCTGTTTTTTGCCAGCTCAGAGGGCGCCGTCTTGGCATTTAACCATATTAAATTATGAATGGGCTACCAATCATTCAGGTTGCCTTGAAGCCAAGAAGGATGAATCAGACAAGGGTTGAGGGTTCGTTCTTTTCTTTTCCCCCCCCCCGCTTTGGTTTCCTTTTGTTTTGTTTGGAATTAGATTTTTTAAAGGGGACCGTGCCATTGAGAGAGAGAGAGAGAGAGAGAGAGAGAGAGAGAGAGAGAGAGAGAGAGAGAGACAGAGAGACAGACAGACAGCACTAGACAGACAGACAGACAGGACAGACAGAGAGACAGAGAGACAGAGAGAGACAGAGAGAGACAGAGACAGAGACAAGAGGCGAGGAGAGAGAGACACACACAAACCCACACACAGGAGAGAGAGACAGACAGACAGACGACAGACGACTGAACAGAGAGACAGACAGACAGACAGAGAGACAGAGAGACAGAGAGACAGAGAGAGACAGAGAGATGACAGAGGGGGACGGAGACAAAGAGAGAGAGAGAAGAGACACCAGAGAGAGAGAGATGAAGAGAGAGAGAAGAGAAGAGAGAGAGAGAGAGAGAGAGAGAGAGAGAGAGAGAGAGAACTATAACTATGTCACTGGGGGTGACATGTTCCAATATTTGAGGGGCTGCCACAAAGAAGAGGGGGGGTCAAGCTATTCTCCAAAGTGCCTGAAGGCAGGACAAGAAGCAACGGATGGAAACTAATCAATTGAGAGAAGCAATCTAGAACTAAGGAGAAATTTCCTGACAGTGAGAACAATTAACTAGTGGAACAACCTGCCTCCAGAAGTTGTGGGACGCTCCATCACTGGAAGTTTTTAAGAAGAGACTGGACAGCCATTTGTTTGAAATGGTGTAGGGTTTCCTGCCTGAGCAGGGGGTTGAACTAGAAGACTTCCAAGGTCCCTTCCAACTCTGTTGTTCTGTATAAAACTAAAGAGAAATTTGCTAACAGTGAGACTGATTAACCAGTGGAACAACTTGCCTTCAGAAGTTGTGGGTTTTTCATCACTGGAGGCTTTTAAGAAGAGATTGTCTGGAATGGTATAGTGTCTCCTGCTTGAGCAGGTGGCTGGACTAGAAGACCTCCATGGTCCCTTCCAATTCTGTTATTCTGTTCTGTTAAATAAAAGTTTATTCACAAAGGCCTGGTTTATCTGGAGATTGTCTGGATAATAAGAAATAACACCGGCTCATCGTAGCATCCTAGAATAATATCCGCTCAGCTATCTCTTTCACGCAGTGCATTTTATCTAATATTAAACAAAACCTGGGTAGGCGACTGAGGCAAGCATTGTATAATCAAAATGGCCCTCCCTTCTCCACTAAGTATTAAAGTAAAACTCATGATCTGCAGTTTGATGAGAGATGAACCTTCACAAACACTTTGGGTGGGGTAAGGAAGAGATTAATGTTATCACTGCTATACTAGAATGAATATATATATTTCTAGAAGGCCTGCAGTCCTTTATCACTGCTATACTAAAATGAATACACAAACACACAGAGACACAGGCAGGCAGACAGACAGACAGACACACACACACACACAGAGACATATATCCAACAAAATGAGTTTCAATGTGGAGAAAAGCAAAGTTTTACATTTAGGCAGGAAAAATCAAATGTACAAGTACAGATTGGACAAAAACTGGCTCAAAAACAGAAGCTGTGAGAGGGACCTTGGAGTCCTAGTGGACGATCACTTGACTATGAGCCAGCAGTGTGCAACAGCAACCAAAAAAGCCAATACAATCCTGGGTTGTATAAACAGAGGCATAGAATCAAGATCACACGAGGTATTAGTACTGCTTTATAAAACCCTAGTGAGACCACACCTGGAATACTGCAGCCAATTTTGGTCACCATATCACAAAAAAGATGTTGAGAGTTTGGAAAAAAATCAGAGAAGAGCAACTAAGATGATCAAAGGCCTGGAGACTAAAACATACGAAGAATGGCTACGGGACTTGGGTTTGGCTAGTCTAAAGAAAAGAAGAAATAGGGGAGACATGATAGCAGTATTCCAGTATTTGAGGGGCTGCCATAAAGAAGAGGGGGTCACATTATTCACCAAAGCACCAGAGGGCAGGACAAGAAACAATGCTTGAGCAGGGGGGTTGGACTAGAAAGCCTCCAAGGTCCCTTCCAGCTCTATTCTATTCTATTCTATTCTATTCTATTCTATTCTATTCTATTCTATTCTATTCTATTCTATTCTATTCTATTCTATTCTATTCTATTCTATTCTATTCTATTCTATTCTATTCTATTCTATTGATTTGGTTATCTCCCTCTAGCATAGCAGTGTTTAGATCCAATTTTTACTGGAGTTCAAGATTCTTGAAATATGAGCCAGACGTGTGCTGCAGCTACCAAAAAAGCCAACACAATGCTAGGCTGCATTAACAGAGGGATAGAATCAAGATCATGTGAAGTATTAATACCACTTTACAATGCCTTGGTAAGGCCACGCTTGGAATACTGCATCCAGTTTTGGTTACCACAATGTAAAAAATATGTTGAAACTCTAGAAAGAGTGCAGAGAAGAGCAACAAAGATTATTAGGGGACTGGAGGCTAAAGCATATAAGGAACGGCTGCTGGAATTGGGTATATCTAGTTTAATGAAGAGAAGGATGAGGGGGGACATGATAGCAGTGTTCCAATATCTCAGGGGCTGCCCCAAAGAAGATAAAGTCAAGCTGTTCTCCAAAGCAGGTGGAAACTAACCAAAGAGAGAAGCAATCTAGAACTATGGAGAAATTTCCTGACAGTTAGAACAATTAATCAGTGGAACAACCTGCTTCCAGAAGCGGTGAATGCTCCAACACTGGAAGTTTTTAAGAAGAGACTGGACAGTCATTTGTCTGAAATGGTATAGGGTTTCCTGCCTGAGCAGGAGGTTGGACTAGATGACCTCCAAGTTCCCTTCCAACTTTTTTATTATTATTATTATTATTATTATTATTATTATTATTATTATTATTATTATTATTATTATTATTATTATTATTATTATTATTATTATTGTTGTTGTTGTTGTTGTTGTTGTTGTTGTTGTTGTTGTTGTTGTTGTTGTTGTTATTATTATTATTATTATTATTATTGTTGTTGTTGTTGTTGTTGTTGTTGTTGTTGTTGTTGCTGTTGTTATTATTATTATTATTGTTGTTGTTGTTGTTGTTGTTGTTGTTGTTGTTGTTGCTGTTGCTATTATTGTTATTATACATAAACACAAGAATGCAAGACAAAGAATTGGGGAACACAAAGTAAAAATATTTGAAAATCAAAGTTGAAAGATTATAGCAGAAACCGGCCAGGTTGGTCTTAATGGTTATTGGTACACTGGGTGCCATACCAAAAAAAATCTTGGAAGGCACTTAGAAAATGTGCACAAAATTTCCATCTGTCAATTATAAAAGGTCACTGTGCTTGCATCTGCATGTATACTATGCTAATACATTACAACATCCTAGAGTCTTGAGAAGAGTTTGATGCATATGAAGGCCAACCCCAGCTAAAGAACTGGTGTCAAGGATGAAACTTTGGCAGCTACTTGCCTTTAGATAAAGGTGGGCGGGAGGTGTTACTCTCAAGTGGGTAGATGGAGAAATGAAACTTCTTCGATTCAGCTGCAGACTGTGGGAGCCTGAAGCCTTGTCAAGGACACCAGAAGAGGTGTGGATTTGAAGCAGATGGTTCCCATAACAAAGTGGACTTGTTGATATAGATTACGTAAGATGCTGGGGGTTTGGCTGGGAAAACTATTGTTTAAGTCTATGAATTGGTGGGGGAACCTCAGAGTTAGTTTTGCTTCGACATAACCACACAGCATATTCAATAAAACGTAAGTTTTTCAGAAATGGAATTATTGCTGGAGTTTTATTTAGATTCTCGAACTGGATGTTGACACTGGCAGCTGTGACTTCACATAGTTGCGAACAGATAATAATAATACACACACACAAACACACACAAAGACAAAAACGTCTGGATAGTGGACATGGCGGTACCTGGAGACAGCAGAATAGAAGAGAAGGAACTGGAGAAGGTAACAAAATACAAAGACATGCATGTAGAAATAGAATGGCTGTGGCAATAGAAAACAAAGATAGGACCAATTATAATATTATATATTAACAGGCACTTTGGATGCCATCCCTAAACATCTGGAACACTATTTGAACATCATCGGCCCTGACGAATTCATCGTCTGTCAATTGCAAAAGGCAACAGCTTCTATCCTACCACAATACCTTTAACACTATGGAACAACATCTGCCTATCCCAGCTAGACTCAGTAGGTGGATTAAAAATGCCAAATCCAATCCAAACATCTGGGTGACTGTGCTCAATGCAATAGCAGCATTCGGGGCTGTTTATGCAACTATGTCTTGATTTACTAAACAAATTTATGTAGCTGCCCAGCTATATAACACACACCGACTCTAACTAGACAAACAGCTAAGCTACGTAGAAGGTGATATGTTGTCATTTGGGAAAATTAAGTGGCAAGTTTGATTAATTTTAGACACAGCAATGAAATTTGCAGTAAGCAAAACTTAGCAGTCTCTTTACTGATGACAAGATACCAAGGAACACAGGAAGTAGTGGGGTTGTGTTTTTTTTTACTTTAAGATGAGTTATTGGTTTTGATATCTCAGACACTTTTTATATTCGATGGACAAATTGCAGTCTTAAACTAAAGGGGCACTTTGGACCTTAATTATTTACTTATTTGCACCCAGCTGTGTAATTGAACAGGCAGTTCTCAACTTACAACAGTTCATTTAGTGACCGTTCAAAGTTACAACCGCACTGGGAAAAAAATGACTTATGGCCATTTTTCACACTTAGAACTGTGGCAGCATCCCCGTGGTCACGTGGTCAAAATTTGGATGTTTGGCAACTGGCATGTATTTATGACGGTTGCAATGTTCCGGGGTCATGTGATGATCCCCTTTTGTGACTTTCTGATGAGCAAAGTCCTCCTCCTCCTTTTACTAGTAAAAGAAGGAGGAGGAGGAGGAGGAGGAGGAGGAGGAGGAGGAGGAGGAGGCTAGATTGGAGGGTCAAGAACCCTTTTCAGAAGAAAGCATCGGGTACATCTCGCTTCCCCATTGACTTTGCTCATGAGAAAGTCACAAAAGGGGATCACATGACCCTGGAGCAT